>JAPFQT010000243.1:0-127500 GCA_027627225.1 Congeria kusceri | reverse complement strand
CAAAGGCGAAAAACACACAGAAGTTTCAAGAAAATCCATTAGAAACTGTAGGGGGAGTTGCATTCACATGGAATTTTCCCTATATATTTCATTCTTTAATGATGTATGAGAAATTCTAACATGACACGCACAGAGTCTTCTATAGACAAAGAACAAAATTGTTTTAATTATCAATAAACAACCCCAAAAAATAGTTATGAAAATATACTTTCAATTGTAGTTGCAGAAGTCACGTTGGAATCAAAATAATTTTCACATTATCATTATTTATCAGCTAATATAAACACCGATTTATCATTCTGATGTGGTATAGCCGTAGTGGTTGTGCATCGCGAGTTGTTTTTTGTCATGGGTCAATAAATCTTGCCTAATAATATTAAATAGGTCATTTGTTTTTTATACAGTAAACCAAACAATTTAAAAATTTAAATGCCCAACTTTACGCACAACTACACATTACCCTCAACAATGAAGACAAGTTTCAAGAAATCCATTGTAACCTGAAGGAGTTTACCTTCTATATTCCATTCCAATAATGAAATATGAAAACATAACAAAGGGCAATAACTCCAGAATTATGAAGTGCAGAGTAACGATTCTTGGGCACTACACTTCTCCTAAACAAGATCTATCCACCTATGACATTTCAAGTTCAAACCTCTTATAGTCTAAGAGTTATTCTCCCGGAAAAATGAAGTACGGAAAAAATAACAAAGGGCAATAACTCCAGAATTATGAAAAGCAGTGTAACGATTCTTGTGCACTGCACTTCTCCTCAATGGGATGTATCTACCTATGAAGTTTCAAGTTAATAGCTTAAACACTTTAAAAGTTATGAAGGAAAAACATGAAAAATGTGGACAGATAGACAAGACAGATTACTATAGGGCAAAAAAGTGCCCTAATTATGAATTTAAAGTTAAGGAGTTAGAAGAGACAACCATGGCAAGTCCTCTTAAATATCTCTGTGAAAATATTTTAACATAAGCAGTGGCACGAAAATCCTATGCCCGAATCAGAAAATTTTACCGTCCGACATTCGGTGTAACAGAATGATCGAACATGTATTAAAGCTCGATAAATATGACTAGTCTTTTCATGGTGCAAACAAAATCATCACACACTCTAATATTTTGTTCAGGCATCCGCAAATTTCTGATGAGTCAAGAAGGTTTAATTACTGGACAGGACAGACCATAATGGCCAATTTAAATGAGTCATTGTTTGTTAGTGTTATATCTGACTTGTGGCCAAATAGTATTTGAATCAATAAAAACATCAAAAATGCATAAAAAGGCTTGTTTTTTCTGACCTTGAACCCGGTAGGATTACTTTTAAAACACTTTTAAGTAATTTAATTTTCTCATCCTGGCGTTAAGCTAGTTAAGTGTCTGCAATTTTTGAGAATGGATCGTTTTTTATAAAATCAAACAGCAAACACATAGGAAAAGGGTGTGAAGAGTCAAACAAACGAAAAAGCAAGTCTCCGCTCTCTTTATCACATCACTTTCAACGACTGTCGAAAATGAGGTGTCTATAAAACATATAATTTTCTGCTGACAATTTATTTTTTATTAGGCACTACTTAGTTAAAGAATGACGAGGAACACAATTATATTAGTTTGCAATACTTTAATACAGTAAAACTTGAGTGCATATTTACATAACAAAAGATATATATGAAGCTTGCAGAATAATTTGGAGAGGTTGGACAAGTGGATTTTTGCAATGAACTTGTCCATGAACAAGTGAATAATTTTGATATTTCTACACCCCTGACTTTAGTACATTTTATGTATACGTTTGTGACAATAAATTGATTTATGTTTACAAAGTAGCAGTAGTCGTTTTTGATCTGGAAAGCAGAAAAAAACCACATTAACGTGACCCAATTATAAACCAGTAAATTTTTTATCAAATGCATTTATTCATAACTTGTACGTATTTTACATTTCACAAAACAATCCAGAAGGTATTACAAATCATTTATCTAGCTTGGCATGACCATTTGGCTCAAAGGAATTCACTGGGGAGGTGTATCACATTTGTCAAGCTATTTGAAATATTAATGTGTTTACTCATTTTGTTTCAATATCAATAACAATCCGTTGGACCATATAAAGTTTTTAAGACGTATTATTTCTCCCAAAGTTGTTTGCTTTGTTTTCCGCTGAAAGGGTCAAAGCAACACTGATTACTTTGTATCAAAGATCTATTAAAAAACAATGTGTTTAAGGATTTATGATTGTGGGATTGTATGTTAACAATAGTTTTACATTTCTATAAAAAACTGTAGTCATTTCTTAAATGGTGATTATATACACCAATCAAGATAAGAATAAAATGGACCAATAACCAAAACAATCAGGACAGACAAAGGAATTTAAACACAGTTTAGTGCCCAATAAACAAATACATATTTAAAATGCTGTATAAGTGGTTAAGTTAGCGACATTGTAAAGTTTGCAAATTTTGCTAATTAGACAAAATTGCCAACATTTCTGTGAGCGAAAATCACATTGATTGTTGATGTAGAAATTACCTGAACCCGGATCTCTGAATATTTGTATTGTACAGTCCATATGTATAATACCCTAAGGAAATAAAAAATTTAAAATATACAAATGTGATAAAATAAATAATTTGAAAAAATTATATTTAATGCTGATATTAACAACGTAACATCACAATATGCACTTGTTTTTATTGCACATTATTACGCGGTATTTAGCAACCATTGACATTAGGTTAGGTTAGTATTGCATATAACATGCATCGACTGTTGGCAGACTCCCCGTGGATGGCCTATGACAATTTTTTTCATGCCCATAGCTGTAATTTTGTTGCTAAATCAGGAAGCAAATTTAATAGTTACTGGAAATACCAAAATCTCTATCGTTACTAGTACATTTCTGTTCGAAGTATGGACGCACCAAAATATAATAAAATATAGATATAACCTCCTTGAGTTGTAAAGAATATAAAGACAATGTTATTGTTCAAGTCTCTCTACTATTCAACTGTACACTTGCATTATATCCAGGAGAAAGTCTGACCCTACACTGACCTGCAGTTGAACAAGCACCAGGTCATTTGGCCTTATCAATATGTATACAGCATCACTCTTGTGGGAGAATTGTTTTAGATACAAGTGCTATTTATAGAGTCACTGTGCCTATTGTGTACGAATATAAAAAGAATGTCAATTGTAAAAAGTATATTCATCCACATCATTGAAAAACAACAAAATTATTGCTCTTAAACATGACATGTCACATCATTTAACAAGAGAAAAATGCGGAAACCGCATTAAAGCCGGATTTTTTATTTTGCCGATGGGGGTACATGTACAAGTCTATGTTGGTGAAGAAGTATGGTAGAGTGTCAAGTTTTATCAAGATTGATCAAGAACTTTAGAAAATATGACAGGAATACAAAACTTTAAAGCAAATATGATTTTTAGCTCTAGTGGCCATTTTGTGCAGTGAGGTGGAACCATTTGAATAAGTTTGGTAGAGGATCACTAAATGAACATTTGTGTAAAATTATTTGAAATCTGGCCATAGGTTTAGCAGAAAATGGCGTTTAGACATAATTCTATTTTTAGCTCTGGTGGCCATCTTGTGCAGTGAAGCAAAACCATTTTCACAGATTTGATACAGGACGATTCAAGGAACATTTCTGTAAAGTTTCATGAAGTTTGGCTAAGAACTTTAGAAAATATGACAGGAATAAGAAACTTTAACGCAAATTCGATTTTTAGCTCTAGTGGCAATTTTGTGAGGTGAGGCGGAACCACTTTAATAAGTTTGGTAAAGGAAACACTAAATGGACATTTTGTGTAAAAGTATTTGAAAACCTAGCCATAGGTTTAGAAAAAAATGGCATTTAGACATAATGATATTTTTAGCTCTGGCGGCCATCTTGTGCAGTGAAGCAGAACCATTTGCACAGGTTTGGTAGAGGACCATCCAAGGAACATTTCTTTAAAGTTTCATGAAGATTGACCAAGAACTTTTAAAAATATGACAAGAATACGAAACTTAACGCAAATTGTTAACAACATCGCAACGCCCGCCTGCTGCCCATCCGCCCGCCCACCCAACCGACCGGTTTTCGCTAATTTATAAGCCAATATTTTTTGTTGAAAAATTCTGCAAAAAGCATTGCTTATAGTCGGGCCGGCTAGCTCAGTTGGTAGAGCGCTGGACTACAAATCCGAGGATCGCGGGTTCGATTCCCAGCCCGGCCAAATAACTTGTGTGGGGATTGGTCATGAAATTATTTCTACGGCCATTCTCCCTCTACCTCTGATTCAAGTAGTTGTCAGTTACTGGCACAATTATGTGCACTTAGTACTGGTAAACCAGCTTACCCAGGAAAAGTGTGAGTAAGTTAACTGACCGCAGTTATATACAGTTGAATACGGCAAAAAATCCGAACAAACAAACAAAGCATTGCTTATAAATAAGTTTTCATTTTTGTGCGAACAGTGTTATTCCATTATTAAATGTGCCATCAGTTTTCCAAACTTGTTACAAATCTGTCTCCTATATTGTTGGGATGTTGCACCTTCTAATTGATGAACTAGTGTAGTGGGAATTTCCATAAAATTTGCAAACTTATGATTTATTCATTCAGGACTACTTGCGGGAAATTTTCACAACATTTGATTGGATATTAAGTTATGTCAGAAGTTGGGTTAAACAGCTACGCAAAGAAATGGACCTAGATTTCATGCCTTATTAAGTTGTTCAATTCAGTATTTTGCGAAATTTAGTTTTAGGGTTTTTGCGTTATTAATTTATTTTTAATTTCAAACTTTTTCACCACACAAATATCCACATTTACAGAACAGTCAAACACAACTCATCCTGACCAATAATAATGGGAATTCGATTTAAACATTTTGACATTGTTTAAGACAGAGTACAGTACACTAATTTGTTTTAAACTTCTTTTTTTTTTGGACCATAAAATGATTTTATGGCATATTATTTCCGCTAAAGTTGTTTGCATTGTTTTCAACTGTACGGGTCAGAGTATCACTGGTTTCATTGTGCCAACGATATATTAAAGAACAATGTGTTCATGGATCTGTGGTTAAGCTTCAGTGAGTTAACAATCGCTTTCTCATTCCAATTTAATTTCCTAATCGGCAGATACGAAAAGACTTACACATGCATTTTTAACATGCCATTATTCTTTGAGCATTTAACTTACTTTATACTGATTAAAATACATAGAACTAAAACGTCCAACTTTAAATATACCCAGTAATAACAAAATTATACACCAATGCAAGAATATAATATAATGGATCCGCAATAACCAACATAATTCAGATTGACAAGAGCAAAACAAATACCAGAACATTTACAGACACTTTATAGATACTGATCAATACTAATTAAAATACAGTCGAACCTCATCAAAGTCATTCTGGCCAATAATAATAGACATTCAAGTCAAACATTTCAACATTGTTTGTTATGACCCACAAAGAAATAAAGTTGAATACATTGCAAAATAAAAGTATTTGAGTTTAAAAAAGTGTGGTGCACTGAAGATAAAAGATAAATAGCAAATTTTGTCTTTTAAGTATTAACTGATATACGGATGCACACACAAACACACACACACACACGCACACACACACACACACACACACGTATTGGACAAAATAATTATTGAGTCGGCACACAATTTTTAAAACATGTCTTGTGGGAATGCAGGAGGCCACAAGTCACTAATTAAGGAGGCCACAAGTCACTTAATAAAAATTGGGCTAAAACATGCCTATGGTATGTGTGACAAGCCATGTTACTAATTACTAAGTACTTTAATTTATTACAAGAGCTGTTTGTAAAACAGTTATGCCCCTTCTAGTTTAAAAGGTTATGCATGCACAAATAAATTCCTTCTTTGTTACATATAAAATATTCAATATTTGATCACCATGACCAAGCTACTTTCCAATATATCACAATAAAATATTGGAAAGATAAGGTCATAACCTTTTGAAAAAAACAGTATGTCAAAAGTCTATGCAATGTAACTCAAAATATTTACCTTAAAAAAAAAACACACCGATTTTGACAGCCATGGAGGCTGCCATTTTGAACATGAATACATGGGCCAAAATTTATGAAGCTGGGAACCACTAGATAAATAAGTGCAAAAAACAGGCTTTTTTCTTTTTGCTTAAATACATACCTTTAAAATGATACCAAAACATATCATTTAAACTGTATTTTACAAATTATATGCATCCTGTACTCAACCATATGTGCTTATTATCTAACTGACAGCATGTACTCCGGAGGATGTGACCTGAATTTTGGGGAAATTAGACCAAAAGCAATTTAAAAAATCAGACTTGGTGAACATTTAATCAAAACTGTTGGACATAGATAGTGAAAACTACAAAAAAATGCTAGTTTTAGATAAATAAAGTGCCATAACTCTTTATATCCTAGGACGATTTGATTGAAGATTGAATTTGGCAAAGATACTTGTATTATACCCTTATAACATCAAGTTGGTGAAGATCAGTATGATAACACCAAAACGGATAATATTCAATCAATCAAGGGCCACAACTCCAAAGTTTCTGGAGCAGTTGGTTGGTTATCAAACTATACCAAGCTATTATGACCGCAAAGATTTTCATGAAGTTTGGTGAAGATCGGATAAAAACAGTCGGCCTTAGAGAAACAGCTAAAAAGGCCATTTTTTTATAATTTAGGGGCTATTACTCCACAATTCCTGAGAATATCGACCGACATTAGCGATGGGGGACATAATAATGACAAGAAGTTACAGGGAAAAGGCATAGGAAAGTACATTTCATTTCACACCTCAAAATACTTTGAATGGAAATTGCCAATAGTTTGCATAATTTGGCATCGTACTTGCTTTCATTACACAAAGTTTCTAATTCCATTACAATTAATAATTGTCTTGAAATACATTGTATGACACAAATTGACAACTCACAGTATCAAATGTGGATTCTTTGTGGATTAGACATTTGTCCCCAATTAATTCAACTTCCATCCAGTGGTTTCAGAGAATTTGATGTAGGCATAATAAACAAGGGGGCCAAGATGGCCCTGGGTCCCTCACCTGAGTTTATCTAGAACTGAAATTGTCATGGCGCAAATCTTCACCTCAATCATGACAAGTAATTGGCGTTGAATAACAACATGAACAAGTATGTGGTCAGACATAGAAGTGATCTGAAGGAAGTTGGTAGCAGGTCACCCTAGGAGCATTTCTGGGCTATTTTCAAATCCAGCAGTTTTCAATATAGCCATATAATGAAAACTGCCCCGCCCCTGGCGGCCACGTTTTTTCACGAAACAAAAGGATTTAGAGGAATTTGGAAGAAGGTCACCCAAGGAAATTTCTGTGAAATTATTTTGGAATTCAGCCAGTGGTTTCAGACAAGAAGATTTTCAAAGTTTTCAATATAGCCATATATGGAAAACTGCCCTGCCCCACTGGCGGCCATTTTTTTTCACGCATCAAAATGATTTGAAGAAAATTAGTAAACGGTCATCCAAGGAAAATTACTGTGAAAATCATTTTCAAATCCAGCTATTGGTTTGTGACAGGAAGATTTGTGATGTTTTCCAGTTTTAAAACTTTTGGTTGCCAAGACAACCAGAGTTTTCAATATATTCTAATGAATTGAAGCAATTTGTTAAAGGACCATCCCAGGAACATTGCTGCTAAATTTTGTTAAAATCTGCCTAGTGGTTTCAAAGAAGTTTTTTTTAACTAAAATGTTGACGACAGAAAATGGACACCAGACACACACTGACCACAATAGCTCACACTTAAGCAATTTCAAAAGAGCTAAATAAAATGTTTATTGCAGTCATGTTTTATTTTTATGTCACTGAGGCAGCGACTATTTTTGATATCAATGTCAACTCTGTCAAAATTTACTGGTTAGTAACCAACATTATACTTGAGCTGTATTCTATGATCTTACACATGTGTACCAAAAATTATTTGAATATGTCAAGCCTTTCTTGAGTTATCATCAGAAAACCATGTTTTTAGGGTATTTTAAGTCAAAAAGAGGCCATAACTCTGTCAAAATTAAGTGGTTTGTAACCAACATCGAACTTGACCCGTATTCTATGATGTTACACATGTGTACCAAAAACTAAACAACCAACAGACCGACAGACAGGCAGACCAACAGACGCAACAGACAGACATGCTCACTCCTACATACCCCCCCCCCCCCAAACATCGATTGCTGGGGTATAATAACAACGGTGACACAGATTTTAATATCCGCATGTAGTATAACTGGTAATGGTTGATGCTTTTTTTCGAATCCAAAAACAACTTATAGAATAAAAAAGTTTTTGAAGCAACTTGAAAGTGGGGTTAAGGGTTGCGGCTGATTTGGTCGTCGCCAGGGTTTAGAGCATTGCAGCCGGTTTCGGGTATGTTGGGTTCAGCGTTGCTGCCGATTTCAGGCAGATGAGAGCATTGCGGCCCATTCGGTCACCGCCGGGATTTTTAGCATTGCGGCCGATTTCGAGCTGGTGGGGTTGATCATTATGGCTGTTTTCTGGCATGTGGGGTCAAGCTTTGCGGCCGATTTTTGGCAGGTGGGTTTAATCGATTTTGGGGAGGTAGAGTCTAAAGATGCAGCTGATTTCGAGGCGGGGGCAAACAGAAAGGACGGTTGTTTCTGTGAGGTGGAGGGGGCTAAGGGTGCTGATCGGAACTATCACCGATCTCGGCAAGGGTGGGTGTTCAAGCAGATTTTTTTTCGCAGAGTAAGAGTGTCGGAGATGCGGACATGCCTTCGAAATATCCGGCGGGAAACCCTGCAAGTAAGAATAAAATGTATAGCACTCTTAGAACATTACAATTATAAAAATATTGTTTATGCTTACTCTTCAGTCTAAGAATATGTTGGGGAATATGGGCCATGATTTTACAGTACATTCCATTTCCTAAAGCCTCAGTCACCCCTTCACAAGTTTTGCTCCCACAGCGCTACAATAGAAATAATATAAAAAGACTTATGCCCCCGAAGCATATGCTTGTCAGAGGAAGGCAACACAATGTCAGTTACATGTTTGCAAACATTACGCTTCCTACAAAAAGAGTTATGGTCCTTGTACTCTGCACTTCCTCTTAACATCCTCTATCAATATATGTGGTTTTATTTCAATTCACTTCAATACTAATGGAGTTTTGCACTGCACAAGAAAATTAACTGAAGGGCAATAACTCCATAAATATTGAAAAAGAGTTATGCTCTACCTCTAAATGTCATCTATCAATATATGTGGTGTTATTTTAAAATTCCTTCAATACTAAAGAAGTAATTATCTGACACCCCCCCCCCCCCCCAAAAAAAACAACAAAAAAAAAAACAAGAAAGGGCAACAACTCTGTAAATATTGAAAGAATGGTCCTTGTACACTGCACTTCCTCTCAACGTCCTCTATCAATATATGTGATTTTATATAAAATCCCTTCAATACTAATGGAGTTATGCTCGGCACAAAAAAAATAAAGGGAAATAACTTTATAAATATTGGAAAGTTATGGTCCTTGTACTCTGCACTTACCCTCATTGTCCTCGACATTATATGTAGTTTCATTTGAATCCCTTCAATACTAATGGAGTAATGCTACACACAAGAAAATTAAACAAAGTGCAATAACTCCGTAATATTGAAGAAATCATTGTCGTCCTTGCACTCTGCAGTTCCTCTCATTGTCCACTACCATTCTATGATGTTTTACTAGAATCAATTCAATACCAATGGTAGTATGCTCCGCACAAGACAATTAATGCTACGCACAAGAAAATAAAACAAAGGGCAATAACTCCATAATTATTGAAGGAGTTGTGGTCCTTGCACTCTGCACTTCCTCTCATTGTCCTTTATCGCTATATGAAGTTTCATTTGAATCCCTTCAATACTAATGGAGTTATGCTACGCACAAGAAAATTAAACAAAGGGCTATAACTCCGTAAACTCTCATTGTTCTCTATCATCATATGAAGTTTCATTTGGTTCCCTTTCATACTAATTGAGTTACGCTCCGCACAAGAAAATTAATGCTTCACAAAAGGGCAATAACTCCGTAAATATTGAAGATAGATTCGTTGTCCTTGTGCTCTGCACTACCTCTCATTGTCCGCTACCATTATATGAAGTTTCATTTAAATCCGTTCAATACAAATGGAGTTATGTTCAGCACAAGAAAATAAAACAAAGGGCAATAACTCTGTTAATATTGAAGAAAGAGTTGTGGACCTTGTGCTCTGCACTTCATCTTATTGTCCTCTATCATTATATGAAATGTCATCTGAATCCATTCAATACTAATGGAGTTATGCTCTGCACAAGAAGCGAGACGGACGGGACAGACAGACAGACGATGCGATTCCCTTTGGGGCCATAAAAACACTGGAATATAGGGACGCTGTCAGGAGCTTCTGGCCGCTTTCAGACGCTGTCCTGAGAATGGGGCATCATTGGGACACTTTCTGCGTGATTGGCCAAGAACTCTCGATTGTTAGGGTTGTCCCTTAAAGGCACACAACAAGGTGCTACAAGTTAAGACAACCACCAATATTTAACTAAGATTTAATCAACACATAAAATAAAACATTATGACCAAACACTAGTTTACATTTTCTTAAAATACATGAAATTTGACTCGTTTTAGTCCCACTTGAAAGTTTACATTTAAAGACATTGGGTGTCCTAGTTTCCCATAAACGGAATGCAAATCCTATGCATGATTTTTGCATGGAAAAATCCCATTATTGTGGTCAGTGAAGTGTTTAAATTTCGAGGGTCGTCTAATAAACTTATACTAGTATCAGAATTGAATAAAGACATTGGTACAAAACATTGAGAAAACAAAGGTAATTATACACAAATCAAGATAGTTTTCTTATGCAAATTTAGTGGTCAGAAACTTACAAAGTTATTTTTAGTTCATAAATTGTTGCATGTATTATATATTTTAAACTGTACAAAACGTTTTAGAGACGATCCTCAAAATGACGTCCAGTTTAAGACAAATGACATTACTGTTAACAGTACAGTTATTCATGAAAAGCATGGAACTTGTGAAAATCACCACACTAGCAAATAAATAAAGCAAGTGATTATTAACAGTTTACTTGGAGGGTCGGTGTTTTCATTTTAAATGGAATTCAAAATCAAATGTTTCCTGACGTTGGGTATAATAGAAGCTTACACATACAATAATACAATTTTACCAGACATGTTTTAATTGTTTTATATAATTTGACAATTTTCACCTTAAATGAGGCATTAACATTTGGGAGACTCAGCTGAGTTTGTATAGTCGAGACTCTCTGTTTGATCTGCTGTATTGGATCAAATTGAGGAGAGCGTCTGGACGGTATCGAGGCGTACTGGGGACAATATCAAGGTGGAACAGGAATAATATTGCATAAAAAAATATATTCATACATACAACACGTTTGGCGTATAGCATGTGTGTTGTGCATGTTTGTGTGTGTTTGTCATTCATGGACAGAACTTTGACCGGTTCACCATGAACGCTTCCCTGGTGTATAGCATGTGTGTTGTGCATGTTTGTGTGTGTTTGTCTCTGATGGACAGAACTTTGACCGGATGGATTCTGACAGCGCTACAATACAAATATAAAAAAAAGTCAAGAATGTAAGGATACTGTCTGGAAGCTGTCAGAACACTGTCAGATTGCAGTTGGGAGAATCAAGACACTGTCAGGACTCAGACGAGAAGCTGTCGGGACATAATCGATCTTTTGATCAAAAATTAAATTTCGAGCCCTGATCTCAGAATATTGTCCTGACTTCTGACACATTTTATTTAGGACATTGTCGGCTCAAGAACAGCAGGAAAAATCGGGAATGTGTGACTGAGGCTTAAATCACTGAATTGATTGTCTACTGAAAAGCATGTAAGACATATCTTCATCAACACCCAAAAAATGAAAACAATTTTACTGCTAAATTGAAGAAAACTTGACCAAATTATATTTTATTTGCTACAAATGAAAAATAACACTGTAACATGGCATAAAAATACCTACATTTTCAATGTTCACAGATTAATCGATAAATGGCCCCACTTATTTTCCAACAATTTTGATCACAAGTCAAGTACCAAACAAATATGTGACCACTGTTTAAAAACTGTCTTTGTATTGAAATGTCCTTCAGTGAAGTTAGCGGCCTTTGTACAAGAGCTGTCAGAGGACAGCGCTCTTGACTATTTGAAGCAGGGGTGTGGAAATATCAAAATTGTTAACTTTTCCATGTACTTGTCTGCAAACAACAGTCACTTG
Organism: Congeria kusceri; assembly: GCA_027627225.1. Taxonomy (NCBI): domain Eukaryota; kingdom Metazoa; phylum Mollusca; class Bivalvia; order Myida; family Dreissenidae; genus Congeria; species Congeria kusceri. The sequence continues at coordinate 115,137 of JAPFQT010000243.1, read as the reverse complement.
TCCAGTTTTTATTCAGGCCTGATAAACAAAGCACAATTTGTCATTCAAATGTATAAGGTAATAATAAAACGATAATTAGCTTCCAACTTAAACATCATATTTACACCCTGAAATCGCACTCGTTAATGGACAAATAGACAGGAATAGATCACTTGTCCAACAGTAAAATTACCCGCGTCGGACAAGTCGGGCATAGGATTTCCACACCCCTGATTCGAAGTATTTCAGTTGGTACATATTTTGGATAGTGAAAGGGGCATAAATTTGTTAAAATACCAAACTTTTAAGTGAAGCTTTGTATAGTTTATAAATTTTTAGAACAAAAACTTAAACCACAAAGTGGGCTAATTCTGTCAATATACAAAACAGAGTTATGGGTAATGTTGCCCCTGATACTAGAGTTAATGAAATACGTTAGTTCGAAATTTCAAGTGAATACCTTATGTAGTTTTGAAGTTAGAAAACTTTTGAATAACAACTTAAACCAAATTCACACTTAAATCATTCACAATCTGCTGAGTTATCAGAAGGTATTCCCAACACAGACATATTGTGATTATAATAACATAGGAGTGCGCTACAAGTGCTCAAGTGACACCTAGAATTACAAAATACATAACTATTTTCACTACATAAACGAGCTCTCTTTCCAAATGATCCGTTGTTATTGCGTTTTTTAAATTATGGTTTTCAAAGGCTTCGTACAAATCTTTGTGTTACAGAATCAGCAACGAGGTATTATGCTGCAGTGACAATGACACAAAGTTTTCTCTTTAAAAAAAAAAAACACTATATACCACGACAGTCCTGTGCCAAAGCGAGAATTTAGTTGTGTACTGCTTTTTCTTGACAACTGTAAGACCATAATCAGTTTTTCCAGAATATTACTGTACTTAATAGACTGTCTGAAGTATGGCGGTATTACCCAAAATAACAATTTTAAACTCAATACTGGTATTTCAAATACATTTTCCATCTCAATACTGCTAAAGGCCCCCTCCCCTCATTATAGATACAGATAAATAGCACCTACTTTTTTTTCAGGTCATGCAATGATACAATGATACAGTATATGCAGCCTCAGGGTACCAAATCTCGATCGATTTTTTAAGTTTGGTTAAATATATAAAATTGTTACAAGCTCTTGGAAAATATTTACATTAGCATATCAGACAAAACATCACTCTTTCTAAAACTACAAAAATTCGTGAAAATATCAGATGATAACATCACCTTACCGTTTGTCAAATCAAGTCACCTACGTTTACATTTCGGAACTGGTTTGAAACCAATTGTCAAACGTTCATTCATTTGGGTCAACAAAAAGTTCCAACACACATGTAACAGGTAAAATCAATGTATTTACATCGTAAATGAAGTGAAGTATTACTATTGATGAATTTGTTTACATAAGCAACAAATAATGCTGAACATTTCATAGAACAAATAAATATAAATATATCACTCTACGTGACATCATACTGATCACATATTGACAGTTTGTATCCTAATACCTTGTGTAAATCAACAATGAATAAAAGAGACTCAAACACATTGTGTTTGTCTAGGGAATACTTTCATTATTCAATGACCAATACAAATAATGGTAATTGTAGGTAACCAAAATGAAATAAAAATGACTTTGTTGTGTGTAACCTAATATATAGCATTACTGCGATAAATACGTCGTGTAACCTAATATATAGCATTACTGAGATAAATACGTCGTGTAACCTAATATATAGCATTACTGAGATAAATACGTCGTGTAACCTAATATATAGCATTACTGCGATAAATACGTCGTGTAACCTAATATATAGCATTACTGAGATAAATACGTCGTGTAACCTAATATATAGCATTACTGAGATAAATACGTCGTGTAACCTAATATATAGCATTACTGAGATAAATACGTCGTGTAACCTAATATATAGCATTACTGAGATAAATACGTCGTGTAACCTAATATATAGCATTACTGAGATAAATACGTCGTGTAACCTAATATATAGCATTACTGAGATAAATACGTCATTCTGACAGTTGTAAATGAAGTAAAAGGCCTACATGTTCAATGACAGCTTTGTTTCAAGTGTTAAAATCTTAAAACCAATACTACTTTTGTGACAAAGAATGATTTTACTAAAGGAAACACGACATTTACCGGTCACATACTTAAACTTTGTGTAGTATAATAAAACTTCGTCTGCAGATGTGCTACCGAAAAAGAGGCTGTAACGTTGGAAGTTTGCCAATCCAACATGTGTATATTAGACTAAGAGGTTGTGAAGTTGGAAGTTTGCCAATACAACATGTGTATAGTAGACTAAGAGGCTGTAACGTTGGAAGTATGCCAATACAACATGTGTATATTAGACTTCCTTAAAACAACAATATTTTAGTTTCAATGATTCACATGCGAATAAGTTTGATTAATAATAAAAATCGTTCGAGAATTGGTACAGTCCGAGAATTGGTACCCTGAGGCTACATTGTTTTAAAAGAATCTTATTTATTATAAAATACATTATTTTATTAGTATTATTTGATTGTTCATCTCCAGTGGATCTTATAATTAAGATTTATCCTACAATAGTGTAATTTGCAAGTCATTTTGGAAATCAAACTGAATTAGTTCTTATATTGCAACAATTACAACTATTTTGATCAAGCCATTCATTGATTGTGGATTTACTGTTTAGGTCTTGAATGTCTCTGAAGTACAATGTGCATTGAAAGCATTTCAAAAGCACAGTATCATGAGAATGGGCACCTGAACGAGTCGCAAACAAATTGTAATATCTGATAAGCAAATCCCACAAAGAGTTATTCAAAACAGTTATCAAAATGGTATATTATGTTGATCAGTAGTTTACAATGCCAATTTGGATGGGTATAACCCTTGATCATTCTTTTTAAATATCCTATTGACAATATTTTGACTTAAGAAGTACTTACTGGATGATTTTGAATGACAAAGCTTGTGGTTATTTTATCATTACATTTTACACAAAAGAATTCACTGGGGAGGGTATTCGTCAAGCAATTAAAACCTTATAGTATCTGCTGATATCTACTGATTGGTTTCAAACTTCATAATTGTTAGTTGAACCATAGAATGTTTTAAAGGCATATTTTTTCTGCTCAAATTAATCGCATTGTTTTCAACAGAAAGGGTCAAAGTAGCACTGTAACTTCGTGCCAAAGAAACATTAAAGAACAATATGTCAATAGATTTGTTGCTGTGCTTTTGCGAGTTAGCAATTGCTCTACATTTCAATTTAAAACCGCAAAGTCAGTCACAAGAGATTTGGCATGATATGCTTTGCAACTTCTTAATATGTAGTTATACTTAGAAGACTTTAATTTTATTTTACCTTGCGCTGATTACGCTCTTGAAAAGTGAACCATGAAATACAGTCATTTTCAACAAAGTATGTGCATCAAAGCAAGAGTAGAGTAAATGGACGAATAACCAACATAATTAAGATAGGAGGAGGCATGAGCATACCCAGTCAATACACTACACTGTACTATGAACATTATACAATTTTAAAATAAAAAAGAAAAATGTAGAACGACGAGGTGCGCACAGTACGATCGCAAGCATTGCCTCAGCAATGAAATGGCAATGCCAGTAGACACGTTGGGATTGCATAGAATGCCTAGCAACGGTGCGCACTTTGAGCATACACAAAACAAATGTTGTCGCTCTGCGTTCTGATAAGAGCGCAGTGGGGTCACCGTAAGGTCTCCTATAACACCACAGGAGATACGCGTGCAAGCACAGAGGTCTTACTGCGAACGCTGTGGTTGTGGGTGGCGCTTTCACGGAGTTCTCTGAGATGTCACTGCCGCTCTACCGCGCTTCTACGGCGCATCTTCGGCGCTTATATGGAGTGCTATTTTTTTTACTGCGCTCTCACAATGACTGTACGGAACTGTCTCAGTGGTCATTGCGCTCCCAAGGCACTTCTACAGCATCCATCGGCGTTTGCGAGACAAAAACAAACAAAATAGTATTAATGAATAAGATAAGCAAATAAACATTCGTTTCATCATGGCTGATGGACGCCAGCAAGCCGGGCTACTGCTTGCCTACATGCAAGACCCGCAGATCCACGATGATGCAGACACAACGTATATCATTTTGGGACGGCAATGGAGGAGTGCCCAAAGGCGTAGAAGGCTTTGGGTTCAACCGTGGCTGATTATAACTACACAATGGCAATATATTTTTTTTAATCTGATTTTTTACGAGGCAATAAAAATTATAAATTTTAACGCCGCATTTTGATTATTATAAATTGACAAGCAACGTCTCTGTGTTCAAGCTATATTTATAATGTTGACACAAATGTTACAGTAAAACTGATGAGGATGTGCGTATAAACTTCGTTTTATAGGTAGTGCAAAGAACGTCTACAACACACGGTGACGCAGTGTGAGCGCCGTGAAAACGCAGTGCACGCAGTGGAAGCCTCGCGAGAGTTCAAACAATGTTTTTACACTGTAGAAACGCAGTGACATCTCCATCTTCACAAAAAATATCAGATTTTTCTTGCGATCTCACAGCACTCTGAAAAATCAAACAATGCCGTGCCAACACAGTAAGAACGTGGTATAGTGTGACAGGGGTATGAGGTAGACTACTCCTCCCACACAGACTGTACCTTATCTAGAACACTAACCTAAACAACTTCTTCCCATTGTAGCATTCAGAGGGTTAACACCCAGACAGTGTGTACAGTGTACAACTTTGTATAATAGCAGCTAGATTAAGATACAGCTGTTTAAATTGGGTAGGTTTAAACCTACTTGATATAACTTATAAGGCAATATTAATTTGATATTTCTTGTATTGTTTTTAAACTAATTACATTCAGTACAATTTCAATCATACTGATTAATTGTGCAGATTTAAACCTACTAGCCCGAGTTATATGGCAAACATTTGTTACATTACTTTATACAAAATCTATTGCCATTTTTATTGAGCACAGTCAGTCGGAGTTCAGCTGCAGGATTCCCCCTATCTCTTTGACTTTCATCTTTCCCCTCTGTATACCTGTACATGAGTGGTGCTGAACACACAAGACGATAGCAACATAACTTAAATTGTATTATTATTTAATAATGTACATTTTCTGTTGTTAGCAGACCCCTTCCTTGACCAATCTAATAGATCAAGGATTCTTTATTTTAAAACCATTTATTATAAATGCTTTTTTGCTCTATTTACATTAATTATTATTGTTAAGTATTAATAATGGACCCTGTTATTAATCTTTTCACTTGTAGTAAATGTTGTTTTAAACCCTACTGGTCGTAAAACTTTTACTATGTTTGACAGTAATTTGTATTTAATTGTCTTCGCCAATCAAGATCTCATTATTTGTTGAATATTTATTTATACTTTTTAATGCAATTTTTGCTCTTATAGAAATGGTCACTAGCTATTTAACTTTTTAACTGATTAAACCACCTATTTCAGTGTTGCTATCTATGTAAATCATTATTGACCTGGTCCCAATATACCAAAACACCAACCAACCACTGCACACAAAAAATTACCCCCGCCCACCTCAAAAATTACTTAAAAGACAGTCTTCTTGTATGTATGTGCGATTCTCTTAAATAGCAAGTATATATTTGTGCATTCGATACAGTTGTTTTTATAAGCTACATATTGTTTTATCTGTGTTAATTTTAAACGCCCTAAAACGTAAGCTATTTGATAACACTTCTAACATTTGTATGATATGTTTTTATAGTTTTATACAGTTGAACATCACTATTTCGAAGTTGTTGGGACCGACGGAAAAAGTTTGTTATAGGAAAGTTCGAAACAGTGCTGTTTTCTTGCACACCTGGTTAAATTACACCATGTGTATACATGAGGTATACATGTACAACAATGGATCGTAAATAATATCGTAAAGATTGTAAAAATCAATTACCACAGATTGCATTTAGTAGGTTGTTTTTATTTATATATTCAACTTATTATAAAAGATCAAAGAACAATGTGATATAAGACAGAGCATGTTAAGGATGAGCACTTTGAAATGTACAATACTGCTTTTAATGTATACTCAACTGTCAAATATCACGTATATCCAAGGTCGTTATTTACCCGTAACTGGGTAAACCCCAGAACAATGGAAGATGCGAAAACATTACCGAGCAACGACTGCCGAGTCATCAAACCTTTCATAGACAGCTCGAGTTTAGGTGCAACTTCGAAATAAACACTGACAATTAGGTGTGACAAACATAGTTGGGACCGGAATTTTAGTTCGAAATAGAGATGATTTAGAAACAGAAAATTCGAATAAATAAAAAATCGGGACCAAAAACAAGTTCGAAATAGCGTTTAATTTAAATTAACAGTGTTCAAATTAGAGGTAGGCAACAGTAGCATATTGGACCTTGAACCTTATCTTTTTTCTTAAACTGTCACCCTGGGTTATGCTACATGTCACTAAATAACCCAACAATTTTAAGTCTTAAAGGACAGGGTCTCATGTTGAAGCAAAACATTTCCTGTCTACAAGTGTTCAGCATTAGTTCAAAGCATGTCTTGTGTTTGTTACACCCAACAATAAGATTTATATACCAAAAAGACATAGGGAATGTTACATTACTTTGGTGTTATGGTGGCTTGTATCGCCAAAGTCGATTGTGTGACATTGTATTCCACAACCACATGTCTCCTTATGATAAAACAAGAGCTGTTGGAAGACAGCGCATTAGACTTTTCTTGTGCTTGTCAGAGTTACTGGCATTTTTTTTCTAAATCAAGAAATATGGAAATTCCACCAAACCGCATTTTCGAACGAATTAGATTGAAGTCAGCACATTAATAATTTTGTTTGTAATGGTGAACTCGACATTGACCCCATTAACCCCATATCAGGGTTTCCTGCAGGATTTCCTGAAGGCATGTCGGCATCCCTGACACACACCCCTGCGAAATCGGCCGCTCAGTTTGGCACCACCTCCTCGAAATCGGCCGCATCGCACGTCCCCAGCTCCCCCAAATTTGGCTGAAACGCTTAAACCCACCTCCCCAAGATCGGTCGCATTGCGCGACCCCACCTTTATGAAAATGGTTGCGACGTTCGCAATCCAGGCGGCGATCAAATCGGCAGTATCGCTTTAACTACTGCCCTTTATCTAGCTTTTTGTTCGACCTGAACCTCTCTTTGCATTACCTTTAATTTGGAAATTCTTACTTTTCTAAAAATTTAAACTAATAAAAATATTTATCCTACTCAAATTGCAATAACCGCATTTTTTTCATTGAATAAAAACGTGTTGACTAACTCCTTTGGAGGCAGTGTACATCAAAATATTAGGCTGCATTTTGTATGGAATTAATTTTCAATCATACATGGTTTTGTTGAAAAGCCTAGCCGTTTTTCCGCGTTAAAGTTCTGTTATAGCCGCTAGTTTTTTTTTTTCAAAAACTTTTATTTTTACCTCATTAATTGTTTTCTAATGCGAAAGAAATCAATCGTTAATATCAGTTATACTACATGCGGATATTAAAAGCCCAAAACTACTGGAATCTGACTGCGGTTCCTAATCAACATAAATTACGGTCCTGTATCTCCATGTAAAAACAAAGATCTATTGTTTATAGATCTCTGGTAAAACGGGTGTTTTTCTACAAAAGCGCGCGAAAATTATGTTGCCATGCACAAGGTCACGGATGCCTCATGAAAAACGTGCGTGAACTGGCCACGTGCTTAATTACAGTGTTTATGTATTTGTTGTCAAACACTATTTTAGATGTTAGTAAGGTATACACTCCGCTCTAAAAATCACCATATTTGGTTGGCTAATGAGATCGTTGTGGGCAGGACTACACAGTTCAGTCACTTGTTAATCACACTTTTGGAATTGAGACCTTATCGATCAATACGGTGTTCATTTATGACCCTGTGGTTAACAATCGGTGTAATAGATAAAGGGATTAAGGGTTGTCGCTTTGAAAATTAAAGCATCTCGGCATTATTTAAGCATGTCAGCAATTTGCAATCCCAAGCTAGGTCTTGATATAAGGTATCTATTTATTACGTTTCATTAAAAATCTCAATGTCTTCTCAAGCTATAGAGCATAAACAGTTTGTCTGTTTTAGTAATGGTGGCCTTGACCCCACCCACCGCATATGCAATCCCAAGCGAGGGCTCGATATGAGATATCAATGTATGAAGTTTCATTAAAATATCTCAATGTTTTCTCAAGCTTTTGAGCAGAAACCATTTTTTATTTTTAGTAATGGTGACCTTGACAGTTACCCCATCCATCTTATATGCAATCCCAAGAGAGGTCTTGAAATAAGGTATCTATGTATCAAGTTTCATTAAAATATCTCAATTCATTCTCAAGTTATTGAGAGGAAACCGTGTGACTATTTTTAATAACAGTGACCTTGACCTTAACCCCACCCACCCCATATGCAATTCTATGTAAGGTCTTGATATAAGGTATCTATGTATTAAGTTTCAATAAAATATCTCAATGCATTCTCAAGTTATTGAGCGGAAACCGTTTTTTCTATTTTTAGTAACAGTGACCTTGACCTTGACACCACCCACCCCATATGCAATCCCAAGCAAGGTCTCGATATAAGGTATGTATGTATAAAACTTCCTTTAAATATCTCAATGCATTCTTAAGTTAGCAGAGTTTTTTTTGTTGAAGTGGAGTAGCAGTGACCTTGACCCCACCGACCCCATATCCAATTCCAATCGAGGTCTCGATATCAGGTATCTATGTATTTAGTTTCATTTAACATGATTCATTATTAACTTGAATACTGTTTTAGGTATGTGGAGAGTTATGAAACATTAGCAACTGACCTACAACATTATAGGCAGACCATACCAAATTCTCCCATGACTGGCATTTTGGACTGTGGAAGGTACATGTTTTCTTGTAGTTGTTAATGTTATATGTAAATATATTGTACTTGGAAATATACAAAATAAAAAAATTAATAAATCTTTATTAATGTTGATTTATATTAGGTTTATTAAAAACTATTTATGTTACATTACACAGGTCCCATGGAAGAAAACGGATGGCAAGATCCTGAAATCTGAAAGATTTAGCAGCTTCATTACAACTTCATAACATTGATGACTGCATAGCTAATGGATGGACTGGTCAGTCAACTGCATGCTCAGGACAGTGCCATATAGCTAATTGATGGACTGGTTAGTCAACTGCATGCTCAGGACAGTGCCATATAGCTAACTGATGGACTGGTCAGTCAACTGCATGCTCAGGACAGTGCCATATAGCTAAGTGATGGACTGGTCAGTCAACTGCATGCTCAGGACAGTGCCATATAGCTAACTGATGAACTGGTCAGTCAACTGCATGCTCAGGACAGTGCCATATAGCTAATTGATGGACTGGTCAGTCAAATGCATGCTAAGGACAGTGCCATATAGCTAATGGATGGACTGGTCAGTCAACTGCATGCTCAGGACAGTGCCATATAGCTAATTGATGGACTGGTCAGTCAACTGCATGCTCAGGACAGTGCCATATAGCTAATTGATGGACTGGTCAGTCAACTGCATGCTCAGGACAGTGCCATTACCTTTGAAAAATGACCACTATTATGTGTCTTCTTTGTTCAGCTGAACATTGTTTGTAAGGGACTCTTAAAGTATTAAAAAGTGGACATTGGCATTCTAATCTAATATTTAAAGAATTACAAAAATATTACAAAAATTACAAGTGATAATCAGTCTTTCACAGGGACCTGTAAAAGGAGCCATAATGATTCCCTATCAAACAATCAATGGTATATTTTTCCCAAGTGAAATGTTGAAATAAACCTGCAGTGACAATATTCTAAAAACATAGATGTGAATGTAAGTTGTAAATAATTACATGACTTGTATGTTTTTGTCAATTTAAATACCGAGTTCAACTTATTATTGATTTCACAAGTTATATTTTATAAATCAATTAAATTCCATTATTATTTTTTCAATTAGCAATATTTCATAATGTGAAAATTCCAAATCTGATTTGTAATGGGCACATTTCATTTCAAAAGCAATACAAACGTTGGAATACATCAATTTCCCTCGTTGTTTCATTCTTCTATTTACAAGTAGCATTGTAATAATAAGTTACACAGGACTTTATATAAAAAATATTAATTTAACCCATACATATTTAACTGCAACATTTATTTTAAGAACATTTATATTTGAACACAAGTTACTTTTCGGAGTCATTTGCTTTAAGGTCATAATGCAAGAAGTAAGTTATGTAGTTTCATTGGAAACCAATGGTTGTAGCTTTGATTGTATGAATTAATCTTCTGACTAGAAGAATCATTATTATTATTATGTGAATAATGTATAGTAACTATTGAGCTAAGGCCCCCCCAAAAATAGTCCTGTTTCTGGTCTGTCGACCGACCCTTTACTTTTGTTGCCGACCCCACATATTTTTGGTCCAAAAGTAATAAAGACTGAAAAAGACTGTTACTGTGTACAACACAAACCATTCTCCCATCATAAAAAAAATATAATTAAATTAAAAAAAATCCCTACCTACCAACCCTTATTTTTGGGGGCAGGAGACCAGAAATGGAACTTTTTTTTTTTTGGCCTAAGTATAAAGTACATGTGCAAAATTGTTAAAAACAGTATGTATGTACATGTCACCTACTGGTTTTCATTATAACAGTGTAAAGTGTAAACAATAAACATTACAGTTTTAATAATATATATGTTGTAAAATCATACCAGTCTTCACAAAATCTTTTAAACTAATTTGTTATTAACAAGCAGAAAAAAAGACAGATTACTCAATATATGCCATTTTAATCTTAATTTGAAATGTTCACTAGTTTTTCTGTTGTTGTTTTTTATTATTTGATAATGGTTGCCATGGTCGCTTAATTTATGTTTTTATATAAAGTTCTATAAAATATACCTATATCAAAGGATGATATGTAACACAATTTTAATATGTCATTTGTTCAGAATAACATGTAATTTTAATCTTTCTATCGTTAACAATGTCAAACAAGAAATAACTGAAATGGTCTACTGTAAAAGTGTCAATCTTTCTATCCTCAACAATGTTAAACAAGAAATAACTGAAATGGTCTACTGTAAATGTGTCATCTTTCTATCCTCAACAATGTCAAACAAGAAATAACTGAAATGGTCTACTGTAAATGTGTCAATCTTTCTATCCTCAACAATGTCAAACAAGAAAAAACTGAAATGGTCTACTGTCAATGTGTCAATCTTTCTATCCTCAACAATGTCAAACAAGAAAAAACTGAAATGGTCTACTGTCAAAGTGTCAATCTTTCTATCCTCAACAATGTCAAACGAGAAATAACTGAAATGGTCTACTGTAAATGTGTCAATCTTTCTATCCTCAACAATGTCAAACAAGAAAAAACTGAAATGGTCTACTGTAAATGTGTCAATCTTTCTATCCTCAACAATGTCAAACAAGAAAAAACTGAAATGGTCTACTGTAAAAGTGTCAATCTTTCTATCCTCAACAATGTCAAACAAGAAATAAATGAAATGGTCTACTGTAAATGTGTCATCTTTCTATCCTCAACAATGTCAAACAAGAAATAACTGAAATGGTCTACTGTAAATGTGTCAATCTTTCTATCCTCAACAATGTCAAACAAGAAAAAACTGAAATGGTCTACTGTAAATGTGTCATCTTTCTATCCTCAACAATGTCAAACAAGAAATAACTGAAATGGTCTACTGTAAATGTGTCAATCTTTCTATCCTCAACAATGTCAAACAAGAAAAATCTGAAATGGTCTACTGTCAATGTGTCAATCTTTCTATCCTCAACAATGTCAAACAAGAAAAAACTGAAATGGTCTACTGTCAAAGTGTCAATCTTTCTATCCTCAACAATGTCAAACAAGAAATAACTGAAATGGTCTACTGTAAATGTGTCATCTTTCTATCCTCAACAATGTCAAACAAGAAAAAACTGAAATGGTCTACTGTAAATGTGTCAATCTTTCTATCCTCAACAATGTCAAACGAGAAAAAACTGAAATGGTCTACTGTAAATGTGTCAATCTTTCTATCCTCAACAATGTCAAACAAGAAAAAACTGAAATGGTCTACTGTAAATGTGTCAATCTTTCTATCCTCAACAATGTCAAACAAGAAAAAACTGAAATGGTCTACTGTAAAAGTGTCAATCTTTCTATCCTCAACAATGTCAAACAAGAAATAACTGAAATGGTCTACTGTAAATGTGCCATCTTTCTATCCTCAACAATGTCAAACAAGAAATAACTGAAATGGTCTACTGTAAATGTGTCAATCTTTCTATCCTCAACAATGTCAAACAAGAAAAAACTGAAATGGTCTACTGTAAATGTGTCATCTTTCTATCCTCAACAATGTCAAACAAGAAATAACTGAAATGGTCTACTGTAAATGTGTCAATCTTTCTATCCTCAACAATGTCCAACAAGAAATAACTGAAATGGTCTACTGTAAATGTGTCAATCTTTCTATCCTCAACAATGTCAAACAAGAAATAACTGAAATGGTCTACTGTAAATGTGTCAATTATAGGTCTCGGTACATCATTCATTTTAAAATTACCTATAGTGTTTTAAAAAAAATGTATTATGAAGTACTCATGCACAGGTTAACAAAAGGTAAAAATGATTCTATAAATCTATGTTAATTTACAAAATATGGCTTAACACACTTTTCTAATGTATAATGATCGTATTCCATAGTATAACAGTATTTGTTGCCATAGCAACCAGATCATCGAATTTATAGGTATAAGCCAATATCAAAAGAATGATGTAAGATTGAAGCAATAAAATTATATACATTAGTTTATACATTTAGAGTGTTTGTTTTGAATGTGAATGTGGAATAAAACACTATAATAATGAATAAATGATAGAAAAGCTTGAAAATTGTTGTCATGACAACCCAAAACAAAATGCTTAAAAATCGCATAAATAGTTCTAAATAAGAACAATAAATCACATCATCTGACACTACACACGTCTGCCTACAAGAAAATGTAAATAACTCCATTTTGACGAGGTATGTCATTTGGACAAAAAATTGCGTGGCTGGTCACATATTAATTTGTGCAATAAATGTATATTGACTTACTGATGTCTACATTGCCATAATTATGAAATTGTGATTTGTCATAGTAATTCACTATAAAATATCAAATCACTAGTAAACAGGTTTATAAACAATATGTCATCTATTTATGAAAATAATTAATATTAACAAAAACAACATAATGGACATATTAAAATACAAATGGTTTGAACATTCGGGCTTGTACTTTCTTTTTCCGGCTCGTTCTTTTTTCAAGAATACAAGCCCGCTTGCATTTTAAATTATAATGTTGATCACTATCATAGAACCATGTCTCCCAAAATAAATGTGTGTCTCATATACGTACCATTTTCATCATTATAATGTTAATAACGAGAAATTGTATTCTTTTAATACACAGTTGAACTTCGATATCTCGAAGTCATTGGGGGCTCACAAATGAGTTCGAGACATCAGCAGTTCGACATCTCCAAAAACAGACCCATTAAAAAGTATTTAGTCTTAACGTTCACGAAATTGCAATATAACATTGCCATCCTGTATTCCTGTATGCATATAGTGAACTGTAAACTAGTGGTAAAAAATTCAATTAAAGTTCACATATACTCGTTTAAAGATGTGTTGAAATGTTTGTGATGAGAGACAAACTTGGTTGTGACTCGACACTGTCACAGGCACACTTCGAGATAAACAGATAGAAATAAGTGTGAAAATACTTCTTGGGGCAGAAAACCTCTTCATCACAATCAGAAATCGGAGTTAAAACTTGGAGAAAACTATATTCATTTTATATAAACTAAGAAGGAAGAAAGTCAGGAATTCTTTTCCACTTTGAGATATCAGGAACTTCGACAACTGCAAATTCGTGATAACCAAGTTCAGCTGTATGTCTATATACATTGGAAATACTTGTGATATGCCCCATTAAATCAATGTTACACCAAAAATATTATTCATTTTTGTCATGAATGTTCATGTCTTGAATGTGTGGTGAAGCATAAAAGACACTGAAAGCAATTCAATTCATTATCTTTCAAAAAAAGAATGTCAATTTGCTAGTGAACAAACCTCAAACAAATAGTTAAATCAGACAATAAAATCACAAAATGAGTTATTCAAAACAGTTGTCATAATGGTTTATTTTGTGGATCAGGGGCCATATTACGGAAGCATCTTAAGTTTATCTTAAATTATAATGAAGTTCAAATTTTGGAAATATAATATTCTTAAACCACATACAGTCAAATCACGATGCTACGAATAGGATTTCAGACACAGATTTGTTCCTAGTATCTCATTTTTCGTAGTATTGCATCTTTTGGAATTTACGTTAATAACATAATGTTCTTACATTTAGTGTTATTTTACATCATGTTGTAGCATTTACTAACACACTTAATAAATTCATTGCATTTGACAATACACTCGTATACATACATTTCATATATACATGAAGATTTAGAATTTACACAGAGTTTAATATATTTAAAAAAAACAAAGCAAATAAGAAATTCTCATTGAGTCGCGAAAATATATATCATCAACAAAAATCAACCATGACTTTCTCTTTTAAGTTTATACGACACAAAGCTGTCTGTCCCCACATCCTCGTTTCGATGTGCTCGCAAGAAGATCTTGTTACAAATGATACTATTTGTCACAAATGCCACCTGAAAATATACATCCTGTGCCTTCCACAAGATTTTTTAGGCGTCCCCGTCCCAAAAGGGGTGGGTTAGGGAGGGGTATCCCCTCCGTACGTCAATTTTTTTTGCGGCATGTGTCAAATGACGTTATCTGGTGTGTTTTAGCTATTTAAATTAAGGCTAAGATGTTTTCAATTTTTTTTACAAGTTTAAACAAAATGAAATAAACGAAACATCACCGTTTGAATGGCATACCTCTAGCCTTTTAAATGCAAAAGCATTATTGTTGTTGCTAAACTGAAAGTAATGATTTTTTCCGGATGTTTATGTCCAGTGCGCATCACATTCGCAAAGTGACGTCATGTCCAAACCCACTATTATTGTCGTTCTCGAATCTTTAGGTTACACTCGATCTACTGATGGAGACTTTTTTATTCAATTAATTATGTTCATATGTGCATGTATTTAGTGTTTTAACACTGTTTCAATCGTTACAGCTGTTGAACATAGTACTGACTGGATAATTGGTGAATTGTAAAGATCTTGATTAAAATATATTTATATTACATACATGGTTTCTTCTTGCAAAAACGGTGGGAAATTTTCCTCGTACACATCGTGCCTGCACGTCAAATGTTACAGACCTGTATTAAGTAAAGCACATTATCGGTACATGCACACTTTCCATGCGTGGAACGGGACATCGTGTTTCAGCAGACATTTTGCATTCTTTTGTAGAAAATACTGGTTTTACATGGCATACATGAACATAAACAACGGCGGACGCCTTGCTTAAAGACATTGTCCGTGAAATTCTGGAACAATTTGTTGAACTCAATCGGCAATCATTGTGTGATACCGTCAAAAACAAAAAGCAGTGTCACGGAAGTGAACGGTCTTACAGAGCAAATTATTATATTCATACTCTAAATATTTCGAAAATTGGAATATTTCGTACCCCATCAGTAAAAAAAAAATCCCAATTATAGTTTGTCTTTTTTTTACTTTCTGAAAATTTACTTTGGCCCGTTTTGTAAACCGTAAAATCAAAAGGTCTTGGCCTAAGTAATTAACATTTGACACAAAAGTCCAAAAGGTATTTCAAATCTTTTATCTAGTTTAGAGTGACTAAGTGACACAAAAGAACTCACTGGGGAGGGGTATCATATTTTGTCAAGCTATCGAAATATTTAAGTGTCTATTCATTTGTTTTCAAACTCCATAATAAAAATAGTTGGACCATAGAAAGTTTTTAAGGCGTATAATTTCTGCCAAAGTTTTTCTCTTTGTTTTCTGTTGACAGGATCAAAGCAGCACTGATTACTTTGTTCCAAAGATCTATCAAAGAACAATTTGTTTAAGAATTTATGATTGTGTTTATGATTTGTGTGTTGAAAATTCTTTTCACATTCCGATTTAAACTGTTGAGTCAATCGCAAGCAATACATATTATTTACACCTCAATTTTTTAAACAGTAGTTATATACACCAATCAAGATAAGAATAAAATGGACCAGTAACAAACGGAATACAGACAAAGGATAGTAAGCACACTGTCATGACCATTAAACAATGCAAAGTTAAAATACAGTCAAACCTAATAGAAGAGGGCCAATGTGGCCCTGGGTTGCTACCCTGAGTTGTCACACAAATAGGTTGAGGTCAAGAGCCCTCTGTCAAATACTGAATGTCTAACCGCAAATTAGGGCTACACAACTTCCGATTTCAGAGCCAATTTCATACCCAAAATTCAATTCTCCCATCAAGAAATTACCTTAGAAATTTAATTGACAATTTAAAAAAAAAATTATTATTTTTTTTATGTAACACATACCGTATTCGTTCTAATAGACGCGCCGCGGCGCGATCATTTTGCCAAAGGTGCGCGGCAATTAGGGACTTAATTTTGACAAACAAAACATACCAAAAACATATTTTTTTGCCATCTGCATGTACAATTTCTTAATGATGTTACGTACATTGCTGATCCGCTACATCGCAATCCGTTATTTGGCGTTGTCCAATTTATCCCGAATCGGCCGTCGACCGATGCACTTTAATTTTCTTTCTATTATAATATCCGACTTTCATGACTAGCTCCTGTTTGGTCAGGGCTCAGGCAGCCAAGCACACCGTCCATAAAACGGCGGGAAAATTTCCTCGTGCACTTCGTGCCTATACGCGTCAATTTTTGAAGACCCATTGTACAGAGGATATATTACTGCGGGAATGGGTTTACTATCTACACGTGGCTTTTGAAAATCTATAGATACAGCATTATTTGTGTACAATTGAGAGAAATAGTATTTTCCAAGACCTGTATTTTGCGGAAACTAGCATCATTCCAAGACAAGGAACCATCATGAGTGAACGTAAAAAGTCATACACAGCTGCATTTAAGCTAAATGTAGTCGCGTACGCTGAACAGAATAGCAAACGTGAAACAGCTAGACATTTTAGAGTTGATCGACGTCGGGTGCAGGAGTGGTGTGCACAAAAAGAGCGGCTAGAAAGTCTACCGAAGACTCAAAAACGACTTGGTGGTGCAGGACGGCACGTTCGCTATGCAGACATCGAATTTAAATTGATCAAATGGTTCCAAGAGAGAAGGGAAAAGGGCATTCGGGTGACGGGAAAGTCGCTTAAACAAGAAGCATTACGTCTACACAAAGAAAACGGTAGCCAGTCCTTGAAAGCTTCCTGCGGCTGGTTCCGAAAGTTTAAGAAAAGGAACAATATTTCTTTTCGACGCACCACACATATTGCGCAACATGCGGCTGCCATCACTGACGACCGCGTCGACTCATTTTTGAGATTCGTAATGCGTATGCGACGAATGAGGGAGTATAGTGATGGCGACATATTGAACATGGACGAGACACCGGTATGGTTCGAAATGCCAGGGAAAAGTACGCTGGCTGGCATGGGTGATATAAAGAAGTATCGGTGTCATCAACAGGCCATGAAAAGGAGCGGATTACCGTCACCCTGGCAGCATATGCAGATGGAACGAAGTTGTCTCCTCTTGTCCAAATGCCGGGAGTCCGCCTGTTGCCAAAGGAAGACATACCATCCGGAATCGTTATATACATGTGCGGTGCACGCCAGAAATCATGGGCTAACGAAGGCAGCATTATATTCTGGCTCACAAAACTGTACGGTGTCAGAAACACTGCCCGTCGCTTGCTAGTTTGGGATGCGTTTCGAGCACACAAAACGCAAAAAGTGAAGGATCTTGTCAAAACCAAGTTTAACAGTGACACTTGTATGATCCCTGGTGGGTGTACCAGCAAGCTACAACCTGCCGATGTTTCATGGAATCGGCCCTTTAAGGCACGAATTGCCGAGTTGTACGACGAATGGGTATTCGACGGTCCTGTTGAAACAACAAAGGGTGGGAATAGAAAGGCCCCATCGAAGAAGTTGATCCTACAGTGGATCAAGGACGCCTGGTTAGCTATTTCGCCAGAGATCATTCGAAAATCGTTCAAGAAATGCGGTCTCACTGTCGCTATGGATGGGACAGAGGACCACCTGTTCCAGGCCGATTCGGGAGAAGAAAGTGACAACGACGACAACGCATTCGAGGGTTTCGACCAGGAAGATGTCGACGAAGTTCAGCAGGTATAATATGAAAACATCGTATTTAAAAATTATTAACAACGCCATGATTAAAAAAGGAAAACATATAAATAATTTTATTTTTACAAAATGTACAAGCTATTTAATTCTGTTTCAGGTGCTCGACAACGTAGACGTTGTTCTGACTGATGAATCGGACGACCAGTCTAGCAGCGATGACGACGACTACGACGACGTATCCAGTGATCCAGACAGCCCTGGCCACTAGAGATCGATTGTTAATGTCAACTGTTTGTTAATAAACAATGATCTGTAATAAAGTTGTTATTATAAATACAAAACGATGCAGACATGTGGTAAATCAAATTAATTAATGTGTACGTCGATCTTAATTCCTCTTGCCATACAAACACTACGTGCTTACAATGTACTTTAAATAAATGACGCTTCTTAAAACCGCTCAATACGATATACGGAATTTAGTGTAATGTGGCCGCAGAGTGCGATTATCACGACACAATATTTTTGGTGACTATAAAGAATCGATGTGAAATGAGCCATTTTGATCAATTTAGAAGCGTTCTTTTTTATTTTTTTTTACTTTAATCATAACCATACATCTAAAAAAAAATGGGGATGCGCGTTTAATAGGGCATGTGCTCCAAATGGAACGAATACGGTACATGCTAGCATCAAATTTTATTTTGTCTAGTTTGTGACTTCTTATATTTTGAACAAAATGGCAGATAATGAAGGCTTAAACTGAATTTTATTATTTAAAGCAATTTGGTAGAGGGTCACCCAAGAAATAATTCTGTTAAATTATTTTGAAATCCAGCAAGTGGTGGATGGTGATTAACCACAATAGTTCTCACCTGAGCTCTTTATGCTCAGGTGAGCTAAAAAGTCACCTGACTAATTTAAACACTTTGACATTGTTTTCAGACAGATCACTGTCTGCTTATTTGTTTTAAAATGTCATTATTTTGTGTTGGACCATAAAACGCTTCAATGGCATATTATTTCAACTAAAGTTGTTGGCATTGTTTTCAACTGTAAGGGTCAAAGTAGCACTGGTTTCATTGTGCCAAACAGTTACGAGAACAATTCATTTTAAATGTGTTAATCAATCTGTGGTTATGCTTCTGTGAGTTAACAATCGCTTTTTCATTCAGATTTAAAGAGGGGCTATCTGATTTTTTACAGATTTATTTTGGGTCTCTTTCTTTACCCACTAACAATAATGTTTCATATATTTAAAAAAACTGTCAATATCAACAAAAACTATTTTATTTATTGAAAAAAATGCAACTATATATTTTCTGTCAATACAGACCATTGTATCCTACATTTGGTTTTTCATTAGAATATAAGAACTGCACATGTGCCAACGATCTGACTCATCAAGATGTTGTATATACATGTGTACTAGTTTGTTGCACACCAAAGTATTATTTAAGTTTTAAATTTCTCTCTTGATATGCATTTCTAAACATAAGTTATTCTCAACATTTATTACAATATTATTCTAAAAATATACTGACATCATAAGAATAGATGGACGGTTTATGTTATAATTTTCGTACAAAAATCCTACAGTCCCTCTTTAATTTCCTTTCACACTATAATTTAACGTCATTCACAGGAGATATGAAATCAATACCACTGACTTTCTTAAAGACATTGGGTGTCCTAGTTTCCCATCAAAGGAGTGTTTATCCCAAGCATGATTTTTGCATGTTATTGTGGTCAGTGAAGTGTTTCAAGTTTATGGGTCCTCTCATAAATCTATACTAGTTTCCAACATTGAACAAAAAGAGTGGTATAACAATTGGAGAAAAAATAGGTAAATTGTAAACAAATTGGCGTGTTTTTCGATGCAAATTTACTTATTTGTGGACTAAAACTTACCATGTGATTTTAGTTAGTAAATTGTTGAATTTTTTCTATATTGTAAACTTCTAATAACATTCAACGTTTCATAGACGGCCCTTAAAATGACTTGTCCATTTGATGACAGCCAATATTACCGTTAGAAGTACAGTTATTCAAGGGAAGCATGAAACATGAGAAAATCAACACAGTGTTTTTACAATAGAGTGACATTTGTCTTAAACTTCTGTTTATATTGTGAGCATTTTACTTTTCATTCTACTGATTCTGATACCTAGAACTAAAACTACAATAGTATAAACACAAGATACACAAATACCCCGAGTACAACATTAAAGGGACTGAACTCCAGATGGTCCAATCGTAAAAATGAAAGAAAATTGTCAAAAATACAAAATTTTCTTACATAATCGTATAAAACCCATAGAAAAATTAGACACATTTGTTTTTATTTACCTGAAAAACAAGGATTTTATATAGTTTTCTTCCATATTAATGTCCTAAAATCTATAGCGTCTGCAGATGCTATAACACATTGAGTAATTTAAAATAGCGCCATTTATATTTAGGACACTTTAGTTTTGTCGAGTTGCGCAGGCACACACTTGAATCAGGTGCTTGTATTTGGGAAAGCCACAGAATTTTTAAAATCGGGAACACCGGGTTCAAGGAAAGTGCAAGCTTATTCAAATTCTATTTTTCAATGAAATATACAGTTTATGATAGTATTTGATTGTGTTATATACAAATAATGATCGTTTAACAAATGTTTTTACCGCTTAGACATAACTACAAAAAAAAACAAAACATTTTTATGCCCATCAGGAGTTCAGTATCAATATATAAAATGGACCAATAAACAAATTGAGACAGACCGAGGCAAGAGGAATCAAAATACCTGGAATTTAAAGACACTTTCATAGATACTGATCAATACAAATTAACAATATAGTTGAACCTTATCAAAATCATCCTGGCCAATTATAACATACATTCAATTTCAACATCGTTTTTAAGACCCAGTAATAAAGTTATATAAATTCCTAATAAGTGACTGAGTGGCACACAGCAGATACAAACATGATACAATATTGCCACACTCATGGACTTCAGTAAGTTGTGATTTACAAATGCATGCGGCTAACAAAAAGAGATTACACGTATAACTGGCCACAGTAAAAGAAGAATGCTCAAAATGTACGAAAGGATACTGAAACGTCTGGCCTACAAAAGGATACTGAAAGGTCTGGCCTACAAAAGGATACTGAAACGTCTGGACTACAAAAGGATACTGAAATGTCTGGCCTACAAGTTGGTTTTATTTTCAAGTGGTGAAGAAAAGCACAACAGACGAATAAAATCTTGGGCACAAACATGTCTGGTGGGAAAGCAGGAAGCCACAAGTCACAAAATAAAGTAAATCTCGGTGTTAGATTCTAGGAAGCAACCCTTTTCTCTGGCTTACGCATATTTTCCCAAGACAAAGAACGCCTACTCTACAATAAACACATTCCCCTTCTGCACCAGTGTGTCAATTATCGATAAAATCAAGACGCAGGCGGAGTCAGCTTAACTACAGCAACTGGGATGCTAATTTTTCATAGGAAGGAGTCCTGGACTCCATGTTTTGAAATCCTAACGAGAACTCTGTACTGGCCTTCATTATCCAAGTTACTTTTTGATTACAATGAATAATTGTGGTAAAATACATTGTCTGCTGCAAATTAATAAAGCCCAGTACAAAATAGATTTTGCTAGAACTAAACATATATGCCCATTTTTTTCAATTTCCATCCAGTGGCTTCAAAGCAGTTGTTAAACGCAAGATACAAATTGTTGATAAAAATGGACAGACAATAAACAACTGACGATGAGCGATGACTGACCAAAATAGCTCACACTTGAGCACTTCAATCTCAGGTGAGCTAAAAATCTGTTAATAGCAATCATACAATCTTTCAATGGCATGCCACAGAGGCAGGAACAGGATGTTCATTTCAATGTCATCTGACCTTTTTACAACCACGGGTTGCAATCCTCGACTCAACAACTATCCCAACCACAGTCACTTCCACCTAAGCAGGAAGGAGATCGTACAGGTCCAGTGCCTGGCTCTGTGTATATACATGTGTACAACATATAAATAGTGCGCTGATGTGGTTGATATGTTCGTATGTATATCGAGAATATTAGGTTAGTGTTGAACACACTGCAGATCCGTTATATTGTGATCCGTTATTCTGCTATATCCAATATATCGTGTAGCAGCCATGGTTCCCGATTTTTTTCATGTACTTCAATATTTTACTATTACACGACGTTCATAAATAAATCCCGTTGGGTCTGGTTTTTCGCCCCTACATCGCTACTCTTTCATTCACACTCCTGTACTGCGACAAACAATAACCCGATCCGCTCAACATCAAAGTGTAACAGTTTGACGTCATCAGCTTACATCGCTCGTGCCACACATGACAACGTCCTTTCACTACTGTGGCTTTAATAAACAGGCAAATTACACGCCGTCCACGTGGAAGGTGTATACAGTAACTGTATGTCATAGATCAATACTGACCTATCTGAACAACAATAACGTTTTCAATACGGCGTAACTGTTTCTGTTTTGTTTAAGAGAAAATGCACATCATTCCCAATTTTGTTGTTATGTGCAACGAAACTTTTATACAAAAGTAACGATCTCAATGTTCTGTGCGCTACAAAGTTCTTATACAACAATCAATACATTCACGCTATCCATGCGAATGACGTGACATTGTACATGTCAACATAATTTGTGCACGCTTTTCTAGCAGAACAAAGGATTTACACGAAATACATGTGCAGTTTAAGGTAGAAAGATCCTAATGACTTCGGAAATACTCAGGAAATATCGGTTAACTTCGGCCCGTTCGCCACTAACCGTAAATCTAATCGATCTGGTTTGAAACAGAAATTATTTTCGCGAAATAAACATTACCAGTACTTTTCGAATGTTGACTAATTTTCAATTAAATGTGTGAAATAAATGCTTATTTGTGTTTAAAGATGAAAGTAAAAATGTAGTTTGAAGAAAAACAAGGTGTTCTGGCATAGGTAATACCTCCAAATGATGTCATTGTTGGGAATTTTTGTTTACATTTAATTATGATATTTTTGCGATATGTCTGGTGTATTTCATTACACTAAAGTTAAAATAGTTATAAATAAATGTCCAAGGAGTATTAGTATTATTGAACATAATTATTCGTATATAAAAACATATCTGCGTGAAGGAGTTACGTGCTCCTTGCTGTGAAATGACATTCATTCACACCAAAAACTTGGAAAAATAGTCAGTCGAGATGGGTGGAGAGCGGGACGTCGGGTGATCGAGTTTGTCGTTCTGTTGGATAATTTAAAAACATATGAAAATTATGTATCGACGAAATGATGACAATGGTCTAAGAGACACCTTTTTATCCAAAAACAGTGACATTTTACTAATAGTCACAAGCTCCAAGAAGAGTCTTGATGAAGTTATCACACAGATTTGCCAGTTTTTTGAAGCTCTTGTTAACCCAATGTAATGAAAATGTAAATTTTTTGAAACACACACTTATAAAAAATGTTTATTATTTTTCTGAATTTGGTAACCAAGGTCATGTGAACCTCAGCTAGCTACATTTGTATTTATAATGTTTACGCAAAACACTATTCCTTTAACATTAATGCAAAAATAATTAATTTAATATCGATGCTGCAATTAGAAGAGAACATAGAAGGAAAATATTTGCTTTGTTACCTGTCTTATTTTTCGTATTTTTTTTTTATAACATAGGGTTGCTTCACTCCAAATGTTATACCTTGAGATTTGTGTGGTGAACCTATGTCAATTTATACCTTTTTTCTCTCAGATAAGGTTATATTATATTTTGGTTTTACTGATTTTGACATACTATGAAATAAAAGTTGAAAAAAATACAAAAATTGGTGTTAGGCATATTTTTACTGTAATAAAATCTGTTGTTTTTTACCACATGCTTAGCCAAATTTAATGTCATAAGTATTGTTGGTCAACTTTAGTACATATGTTTGTTATACTTTTTCATAAGATACATCTTTAACGTATAAATTAAAGCTATTCAGTAATAAAGAAAATACATTTTGACAATATGTCAGTCATTTTTGTAAGTGTACCCCAACAAAATTTTAGGTTGAAGTAGAAAATGAGGGGTTATAACAAAAATCACATTTTTAAGAAAACGTGTGGTTAGATTTTGTTTATATTTCACAGTTAAGTCTCACAATAGATTTAATGATCAAAGATAATAAGAAGGTCACGGTCTGAGAAAAGTCCCATTAGGGGCTTTCTACCCTAATTGTAAATAGAAATTGTGTTTACTTTATGTGAACAGTAAAATTCAGGATTGGGATTTAGAATTTATTATACACAATTTGAAATTAATTATCAGGAATAATGTTATAGTTTTATATACAAATGGAATATTTTACATATGGATATAACACATTGTGGATGTTAACAACAATGAAAAAGGTGCGTTTATTACATTTATGTTAATTACGCAACTGGAGTTTCGCTTTGTTTATAATGAGATCGTGAAAATATGCCAGTGTATCATAAACTAGTAGTACAACTACTGTTACTAGTGTTTAATAAAAAATGAACGAATTGTACTAAAGAAGTAATCCCAAGATTCTAGAAATTCAAGAAACAAAACTTAGGCTGTTAATAAGTTTTATTGTATATGTTTGTGTTATTACTAAAAATATAATTGAAAAGTAACTTTTACAATTAAAGGGACCTTTAAAGTCAAAAAAGATAAAACTGCGTAATGATGCTTACAATTTATGATCTATAAACGAGTCAATACACAATAAATGATCATAACCTTTCTGCTCGTTTTCAAAAACTCGGAAACGAAGCGCATGTGTGACTGCAAATCTGATTGTTTCAGAAAACATTTTGCGTATTTTAAATACAATTTATGTAAATTATAATCAAATAACTGACCAGACAATGCGACTGTATTGTGTAAAAGTAAACATTTAAACTGTATCGTGTACGGAATAGAAAACGTAGTCCATACATGCGACAAGTATATTTTCACACTGTGGAAATACAGCTAAGTTTATCCCTGGGGCTGTTATTTCATCAATGATAGGATAAAATAATAAGTAAAGACTTCCTCAAATTTTGTTATGATTATGCAAGTACTATACAGGACACCTTTAGTCCTAGAAAGAAGTGTTCTCTTCAACCTTGACACGACAAAAGTATGATACTCACATTTTATCACGAGTTCAGCCGAGATATGCGTACCATATCTTTTCAACAATAAAAGACTTGTCTTCGAGAATTTACGAGTGTGGACGAGTCTGTACGACTTGTGAGGACAGGAGTACGAGTTTCTGATCACATTTTAAGAGAAACAGAAGAGCAGATGTTCTAGTAAGTCTCTAAAACTTGCAGCAAACTCGTGTTATGAGTGTCAGGAATGATAATATGCGGCAAAACGCTATGGGAAGACAAGTCTATGGAATGTTTTTGAGTGTGTTTGAGGGTGCGCGAGATTCCTTCAACTGTTCGAAAATACAAAGTTGCTGAGAAGCGGGAAGAATTTTAAACAGTTTAAAATTCTGGCCCCTACTTGGCGAGTTCTGGTGACATAAGAAGAGATTAGTAGACATCACGCAACAAAGAAGGACATGAGTACAACATCTGCACGACAGTAGACGAGTTGTGGCGAGTTACAACTCGCCAGAACTCGTATCTCCAAAGTGTCACAGGGCCTTATTCAGTCTAGAGTTGTTGAGCAAAAACCATTTTTCTATTTTTAGTAACAGTGACCTTAACCCCACCAATCCCATATGCAATCCTAAGCGAGATCTCAATATAAGGTATCTACATATGAAATTTCTATACAATAGCTAAAATTTGTACTCGAGTTACAGAGTGGAAACCATATTTATATTTATAAGAATGGTGACCTTGACCTGGAACCCACCCATTTAATAATCCCAAGTTAGGTCTTAATAAAAGGTATCTAAATATAAGTTTCATTGCAATAGTTTAAATCGTTCTAGGGTTATTGAGCGGTAATCGTTTGTTTTATTTACAGTAATGGTGACCTTGACCGATCCATCACAAGAAAGGTCTCGATAAAAGGTATCTACCAATGAAGTTTCATTACAATATCTCAATTCCTTCTCAAGTTATTGAGCAGAAACTATTTTTTATATATGTAGTAATGGTCACATTGACCCCACCCACCCCTGATGCAATACCAAATAAGGTCTTAATATAAGGTATCAATGTATAAAATTTCATTGAAAGAGCTTGATATGTTTGTGAGTTATAGAGCGGAAACAATTTTTCTACTTTTAGTAAAGGTCACCTTGACCTTGACCCCACCCACTCCAGATGCAATTCCAAGCGAGGTCTCAATATAAGGTATCTATGTATGAAGTTTCATTTTAATTGCTCAATTTGTTGTCAAGTTAGAGAGCGGAATTCAAAAGTTTACGCCGCCACTACGCCTGCATGCCCAAAACTACATACCCCAATCTAACAATGAAAATTTGGTTAAAAACCCATTCCACCACTGCCAGCCTAAAATCCCCTCCCCACCTAATGCATGAACGAGACAAAGTACCTAAAATCCCCTCCCCACCTAATGCATGAACGAGACAAAGTACCTAAAATCCCCTCCCCACCTAATGCACGAATGAGACAATGTACCTAAAATCACCAACAAGACAAAGTCTTCTTTTTATGTGCCCCCAGTTTTAATTAACCTGTATATATTTGTACAGTCCAGTCAGATCTTTTAATTAGTTTCATATTGTTTTATCTGTGTTTTTTAAAGGCCCTGAACAGTAAGCCATTTATTAAAACCAGAAGCATGTAATGTATGTTTTTAGTTTTATAGTATATTGGATCTTTAACCTTTTGTTTAAGAAATAATAAATTTACGTCATAGTTTGTTGTCGAAGAACCCACGGACGGAAGTTTATATGCATAGGATTTTAATCACGAGTATGTAGCACAAGGTTGTTTTTTTTCTTTTCTGTCCATAGGTTATTCGACAACAAACCATGATTTTTTATTTTGATTTTAACACGATTTGAAACTAACCATTAATCCGAATAATTCATGTATATGTTATGCTCTACCTTTTTATGAAAACTCCACTCAGATTCTTTAGCAATGGCTGTTCTTTAAGTTAGATTCCCTCCCCCCTAATTTACAAAAACAAACTTGCTGTTTTCAAACATAGAACTTAAATCGATGAAATCATTTAAAAATAAATTGCAACACCATGTACTATGCAGCAATAGTTTGAACATCAACCACACATTGTGAAGCATTAATGGATATAATTTTACCTATGCACTGGTAACAAAGGACGAAATGTCCTTAACAACCTTATAAACAAAGAAGGAAATCAAGTATGGGTTAATCTGCAATAACCTAAGGGCAGCACAAGCTACGACAACGAAAACAGTCCAGGCAAAAGTGTTGTCCCCATGATTTTATAACATGAAATGTTGTAACAAAATGCCATGCTCTGCAATGAAATGTGTAGCACTGACATTGAGCTTTCCGCGTTGTGCATCTTTAATACATTTTTTTAAGATTCCTTCACAACAAATATTAAAAATTACAACAATTCATAAATATGTGTAAAGTGTGAACATGTTTTGCTTAATATGTTGAATGTAAGCAAATGCTGTGTTAGAATTTTCTAAATCTGTCACCATGGGGTAGGGTCCATGTAACTAAATAGCTCAACAATTTTATGTCTCAAAGGACAGAGTCTCATGTTGGAGCAAAAAGATATATTCCCTGTTCACAAGAGCTCGCTATTAGTTCAAAGTATGTATCTGTAACACCCAACACTAAGATTTATATACCAAAAAAAAGGGAATATTACATGACTTTGGTGTTACGGTGGCTTGTATCGCTCAAGTTGATTGTGTGATGCTGTATTCCACAAGCCTGTGTTAAAAAAATCCACCACAAATATGCTACGAAACAAACAAAACAATAACAAAACAGTTAAAAAACGCGCATGAATATATTTCATGTACATGAAAGACATCATTTGACTCAAATCAACATCATGTAACTGCGGCGTCATGTCTATAATAGAACAGGTTGTTTCCCAATGTTGTCCGTAACGTTACAGAAATAGATACTCAACGAATGCAAAATAGTATGTTTTCCAGCCGTTTAATACAGAATTTTATTTCACAGTGTGAAATATTGAAATTTTATCTGACCTATTCTACACCAAAAATATACCAGTATTTGAGTCAAATTATCTATATGTATATAATAAAGTAAAATATTACAAACCAACCAGATCATAATTGCAGATGCAAGTTATTTTAACATCTAACATTAAAACTTTATATATCTTTTAACTTAAAACAATGTCACCCTATATTGTTATTTTCAAGTATTATTACTTGAACATTAAAACTAACAGGGTTTAAAGCATAAGCTGCATAACATGTTTAGAAACAAATGTTGATACATAAAACTATGTGTTTCCATCATTAAATTTGTATACCAGTTGGGTTATTTCTCCCACTTTCTCTCTCTTTCTATATATTACGACACACAAAAAGATAAAGATAAACGTAAAGAAAACAACAATTAATGCCATACTTATTAAGTGCATAGATATTCGGTATATATTTTGTTTGTTAATTTGTTAATAAAATAAATAATAAATAATAATTATTTTTTAATTCGTATTTGTTTAAATCTACTTCTCATAATGTTCGTTATTAAAACAAAACAGTCTGTTTCCATTATGCAAAAGTGCAATTTCTCTCTCTGCCTTACTTTTGATAGAAGCTTAACGCTGATTGGCTTAATGGATTTGAATCGGGTTAATTTATTTGTTCCTTTCAAATCTCTGAATCAAAATCTTCTATAGAAGTAAACATGTTACACACAGCCTCGTTATTTTGCATTGTTGTGCAATTCTACTGGGGTAATTCCTGTCAATAAATATTAAAAATCTTTATGTACATCTTTATCTAAAGAAGTTTTATCTTACAATCCTTGTATTATATTTTGCATTATCATGTTTTATACAGCACACATTATTGAGTTCTTTTAAACATATTATTAATTTTAAACACATAGATTCTTATTATAAGTACTGCACCTGCACTGCAAAGTAATATTATATATGTAACTACCGCTTTAACACAGGGACATTGTATACAATATACACACAAAGTTTTGGGTACGTTGACTAGCTCGTACTATTAGGTGAATAGTCAAGCTAAAATTTCTAAATCAGTTGAAGGGAAACAACTCCAAATAAACCATGTTTACCAAACTTTTCTATCTCAATTTGTAAAACATTTTGTAAGTTGAGACCAAGTTTTTTCATCCACTTTAAATACATATCTTTATGAAACTTGTATACAGTGTTTATACACTTTTAATGCTGAAGAGTTGAATATGTCATTAGCATGCCAATACATATGATTTTTTTAATCCTAAAACAAAGCACATTTTATACAACATATATAAGAGGATTCCCACAACACGCAGTAAATAAATGCATATTTATTTGAAAAAAACATCAATGAAATCTGTTTTGAAGGCCATGTGTTGTATAATCAAACGGAGCCACACTTGTTATTTGTCATGACAGACTGAAATAAGGTGTAGTTCTGTGAAAATTATGTTGATTTTTCTCGTTTAGGATAATTACAAGTAAATATGTAACAGACTAAACTCTTACAATAGTTTAAATATTATATATATATATTGGGAATATACATTGTGGTCTATCTAAAAGGTCTGTCACTTGACACGATTTTATAGTCAAATGGGAGAAATATGCAAACATTTATAAGACATGTTTTGAAATATTGACCATCAGCCATTCCTAGCAGGAGGCTGAGTGTTATATTAGCTGGAACTTGTTCATAAAAATGTAGGTTTATTGTTAATTCTCCAAGAATGATTGCTGTGTAATTTGGTTGAATATTTCCTAGTAGTTTATGGAAAAATATTTAAAGCGTTTACAGATGCACTGATACATGTACATACAACAGGACAAAATGGCACTGTATAAGCTTTTTTCGATAGCAATATACATGATGTTTGGCACAAACTTTGTAAGCACATCTGGTGGGAGAGGAGGAGGCCAAAATTCACTCCTCATTGGACTGGAACATATTGCAGATATGTGCAACAAGACATGTTACTGATTATTAATATTAAGAATTTCTACGCATTATAATAAACACAATGTCACAGCGAACAAGCACAGACTGGTACATTTCATGGCACAAATAACTCAAAATTATTCCAAGGGAACTTGCCAATAGCATGCACAATTTGGCTTGGTGCTGGCCTTCGTTAGACCAAGTTACTAATAGCATTACAATGAATAATTGACTTAAAGTACATTGACTGACCAAATTGACAACACACAGTATGAAATGGATTTTGCGAGGAATGAACATAAAATTATATGCCCAGTTTTTTCAACATCCATCCAGTGGCTTCAGAGAAGTTGTTACAAGCAAAATACAAAATGCTGATAACAAAAGACAGACAACAAACAACTGATAACAGACGATGACTGAACACAATAGCTCACACCTGACCCTTTCAAGCTCAGGTGAGCTCAAAATCTGTTCAGTGCAAAGATCACGTGGATGGAATGCTCGTAAGTATAACAATAAGTTAAGAATTTATTCAAACTTTTATTGTGATTATGTAAGTACTCAACAGGCCACCTGTAGTCGAAAAGTGAGAAGTGTTCTTCTATAAGACAAAGGACATACCGGGTACATATCTTTCAATTAGATAATTAATTAATAATTAGCGATTTACCACACTGCTTTAAAATCATGAACCAATGCTTAAAACAATATTACACAACTCATCTGCAGAATCATTGTGAACATTTTAAAATCAGATGCAGTCAGTAATTATTCCATGATTATCCCAAGTTTCTATGGTGAGAGTATTAACATAATTATAGCATACATTGATGTCATTGTATTGTCAGGTTGAAATAAATTCACATGTTGATGGAAAATGCAGCCAAAACATAAGAGTTCTATAATACTAAACTACCTGTGCAGGTTGCAGGGCCTATCTCACCATCTCATGGGCGTCACCAACGCTGCTGAGCAGTCGGTCTGTTACCGTGAGGATCGTATCCACAGCCTCTTCCTGGGTCTCCCCAGCCTCGCAATGACATCCTGCAAAATATGGCATGACAGTACATTTTGACACTGTTGTTTTTTTTTAACTTAATCTTGTTTAATATCAATTTTGTCAATTGTAACAAAGACCATTCTGTATTCCCTGTACACGGTTTTACATCAATGTGAAATTTTAGGGGTCGACAGGACTCAGGTAGATGATTTTCAGGGGTCCTGTCAATAAAGGCGGGGTCCCAATTACCGTGTTTGCTTGTTTTTGCTGTTAATTTATTTTGTGACTTTGTGTAATTGAAACATACTTTAGTGTTTTAACATGGCACTTTACATTTTGGGGAAGCAAATGAAAGGCGAAAATATTTATTTGCAGGCCATTGAACCATTTGCAATAAGAATGAATGCTTACTGAGTCGAAAGTAGAGCCATCATTAACAAGAGGGCCCTCCTGAGGGCCCTAGGATGCTCATCTGAGACATCGTAACCCAATTAGAATTTGCATCTCTGAGGTGTGGCTTATTTTTATTCCAGGGGCATTATTTGAACAATCTTTACAAACCTCTGGGCGTTGTGGTTTCAGGTAAAGCTTTTTAAATTCATTCTGCTATTTGAGTCTAAATAAACCATGTGACCCCTTGGGGTGTGGCCAGATTTTACCCCAGGGGCATAATTTGAACAATCTTTGGAGAAGACCACTATGCAATGTTACATACTACATATAGGAAATCTGTGGACCTTGCCGTTTCAGAGGAGAGGATTTTAAAAGTCAGTTTGCTATTTAAGTCTATATAAACCATGTGACCCCCTAGGTGTGACCAGTTTTGACCCAAGGGGCATAATTTGAACAATATTTGTAGAGGACCACATATACATACCAAATATGAAGCCTCTAGGCCTTGCGGTTTCAGAGGATTAGAATGTTAAAGTCATTTTGCTATATAAGTTTATTTAAACCATGTGACCCCTGGCGTGTGGTCAGTTTTGACCCATGGGGCGTAACTTGAACAATCTTTGTAGAGGACCACTATAGGATGCTACATACAAAATACGAAACCTTTGGGCCTTGCAGTTTCAGGCGAAGATTTTAAAAGACATTTTGCCTTTTAAGTCTATATAAACCATGTGACCCCCAGGGCGTAGCCAGTTTTGACCCCAGGGGCATAATTTGAACAATCTTTGTAGAGGACCACTATCGAATGTTACATACCAAATACCATAGATTTTTGTCTTGCTTCGAGGCCTGCAATACGAAGGAACATTATTTAGTTTCAACCTATTTGCTTAAGCTCCATAACATTCAAATGGCTTACAGAGACACATTCAAGCCAATTAAAACCATTAGTTGGTATCTGAATTTGACTTCTTTGAGGTCTGCCATACAAAGAAACATATTTGTATTGAGACACTGTTCAGTATCGGAGATATTCAACCATAGTACCATTTTAGTACCATATGTCCAACGTGCAATCTTGTTTATATGTAATTTTACAAGCAATACCACTGTTTTTCTCCTGATATATTTTGTAAGAATGAAATGTTTTACTTAAGAATGTGAACACTATTGGAGAGTTAAAATAATGATCATCTGTCCACAAAGCAATTACAGATGATATTAAGACATGCAAATGTCTGAGCTGAAATCTGGCACGTCAATCTTGTCTGTGAGAAGGTCAACATTCTCTTTGCCTGAGTGACACCAGTGAGCACCAGTCATAATCACTATCAATTTCAAGTCATGTTTGCATGTCCTTATGATTTATGATGAAAGTTATCATTCATACATGCGTGGACAAAAGGTGTCAGAGAGTGTCAACTGTTGATCATAATTCAAACCACAAGGAGAGTCAACACCAGACCGCATTTCCAGTAATCACCATGCCTGGCTGACACTGACTGACCAAGGTCAGTTCTGCACATACTCCAATATATATTAGGTCGGTATACACCGACCTCATGTATACACCGACCTCATATTGGCAAGTGCTATTTTCCTGTAGCATCCTTCCGACATGAATTCATGTCGGAAGCTTTACGAGCTGCAATTTCATATTTTACCACTCATGATTCATTTAACGATGACTCAACATTAAGTATAAAGATTAATTTACCAATTCATGCCAAAAAGTCAACATAAAACTTACTTGAACACTTAATCCTTATCCTTAAAAAAATGCACTGTTCAAATTCTATGTAAAGTCCTCCATATTGCACTGAGTAATGTGAAACTTGAATACTGATTTTTCATTGGTTAGTAAAAATACAGATCGCATATGGCTATAGAATCAAATCTTTAGACAAAATAATTTACCTCGTGCGCAGTAGAAAGCTGTGTCCGCTATTAATAGATTTAGTTTAAAACCGAAATCGGTTTGACAACTTTCAGGCGAGTGTAGTTTAATAATTGCTTGATTTGTGTGCTGTTTTCTTCTACAATATGGATTAATAACATCATCATATGCATGATACTATTGATATTTTGAAGTTTGACCAGAAAAATCTCAAATTCATGTGACAGGACCCTCAATCAGTTTTGGGGGAAGTGGCCCACTGCCCTCTGGAGGGGGAATTTTGACTGACCGGGGGAATATTTTATTATGGAAGAGTTTACAGGTTAACTGATTTGAAAACTAATTCAACCCAAACAAACTCACGTCTAATTGTCGTTTGGTAAAAACGTCATGTAATCTTTACAGCAAATGAAACTCCTACAAATATAACTTTGATTATTTTTTAGCACAAAAAAAACATAGCTCAGAATCTACCGATAACGCTTAAACTTTGTACTAAGCGTATACATGTAACATTGCAGCTATACACGCGTCATTTCCGTGAGTTTTCGTGATTTCGCCTGCGTTTTTCTAGCCCAGCACTATTTTATAATGGAGAAATGAAACTAATATAATTCAATATGCAACACATATTTTTTTGTAAAAGTAATTTGCAGTCCCGCTTTTTAAATTATTAATTAATTTAATGTATTCATTTGACAAACCGAAAATGGAAATACACTACAACTCCATTATATCGCGATTCGCAGGGTCCATGGATTGCAATCGCGATATAACTTGTCAGGTCATTCACGTGCATATACATGTCAACACAAGCCTATTTTCGCTATCTCAAAAAATAAATGTAATTAAATCACCTATTCATTGTTGTTAACATCCATAATGTGTTATATCCATATGTAAAATATTCTATTTGTATATAAAAATATTATATAGTTCCTTGTAATTAATTCTAAATCAGTTATCACAACACATACATGTATACTAAATCGAAATGCGAAACGCCTATCCGAATTTTACTGTTCACATGTCATAAACACAAATTTTATTTACAGTTAAAATACACATGTACTTCATGAAAAGCCTTTGTTCGGCTAGAAAAGTGAACGAAAACTATACTGATATGTACAACATCCCGTCATCCGCATGGAAAGCGTGGGTGTATTGATGGCCATATAAAAACGTAGCGCAGAGAACTGTGAGATCTTTACTTTTTAATCAGGGCTTCCATTAAGGGAAGTTTGGGAGTACTTTACTCCCAGTTTTTGTCACAGGACTTCCAAAATTTCAGCCAAGGATGTTCCATCATGTAAGGATGAACAAGTTAGAAGAAAAATTAAGTAATTTATCTAAATGTTAACCTCTTTCACTAAATAAATTGGCATATAAACACTTGATGAAAAGAACTGGCCTTAAAAACACCTTGAATTGTATACAGTACTACTTAATTTAATTTCTGAAATACTCAGGACTTATGTAGCGCAATACTGTCAAAACTTCCAAATATTATGAGGTAAACTTTCAAAATCAGAGGCCAGGAAGTTCAAACTTCCAGTTTTCAAAAGTTAATGAAAGCCCTGTTTAATAAAAGTTTTGTGGCGCATATCAACCTAATTTTTGTATCTCCATCGATGTGCAGTCATAAGTCCAGATAAGATGCGTATCTGCGTAAAATACGCATGAAAAGTGTGAAATTGCTTTGCTACAGGAAATTAGCATAAACTGTTTAGACATAGTATTGATTCTGCCCATACAAAAAATAGCTCAGAATCCACCATTACGTCTAATTATTTGGACTGTTCTGCACATGGATCCACATAATCCATTACTGGCTCATTGCTGCACTAAATATTTCAAGACATTTTCACTGTCCAAATTATTGTTTCTGTAGTAGGGTGATGTATAAGGGACACTTATACTGCCTTGCTATATGAGCTAGCTTTTATAGCTAGAGGTCCCGGGTTCGATTCCCATTTTGGCTTGGGATTTTTTCAGCTGGGTTACATTGGTGCCCAACGTAAATAAACCCACTGTGGTCAGTACGACATCCCACAGATGTCAAGGCAGAAGGAAATTCGTGGAAAAATTTCATACATGGAGGGAGAGTATGTAGTAGGGTGACGTATAAGGGACACTTATATTACCTTGCGATATGAGCTAGCTTTTATAGCGACACGGTAGAGCGTTTGCCTAGGAACCGGGAGGTCCCGGGTTTGATTCCCATTGTGGCTTGGGATTTTTTCGGCTGGGTTATATTTCTAACGTATATTCGTTATGAAAAGTAAATAAATATTGTCATACTATGATTCATAGGCACCTGTAACGTCCTATTGTTCATTGTAATTATGTGTACAGTTCACCATTCATTTGTTTAGAATTTTCATAATTGATGTAACGCAGTCCGTACACTTTAACCGCATCACTGAAAAGCTAGCTCAACAGCAACGCTGTGGAAATGACCATATTCACTACACTCCTCCCCTCTTTATCTTTTGAGAACCCAGAGCCCTTGTAGAAATTTCCAGCTCCCTGAGCTTCGTGAGACCTTGTCACTTCTCCAGCTCCCTTGAGCTCAACCCCCTACATGCTCTGTTCCCTTAAGACAAATTGGGAGCCTGACCAAGTTTACTTCTGACACCATTGATGTAACTAATGGTCACCCATCCAGGCAGTAACCATAGCTGATGTTGCTTAACTTCACAACGCAGTCAGTACACTTCAACCGCATCACTGAAAAGCTAGCTCCACAGAACGCTGTTGGAAGTTATCATATTCATTACATAATGTCGCGGTACTAACAATTTTTTTGAATAACCAAATGGAAAGATAACACTTACAACTTTTAATAAACAATTATTAGGTGTAAAAATGCCTTAAATACACATGGCAATCAACAACAAAAAACAATTATTTTATTTGAAATACCTGCAAAACACCAAACCACACAACATGGTCTATAGGTTAAATTTGACAACTTGGATGAGTCGCGGTAATCGTTAACAAGGGAAGCAATCCTTGCCAATTTTGAAAACTAAATAGTGCACAGTATAACCTTATTTATCGGAAAGGAAATAACTTATGTGCAAAACCCACGGGGAAATACTCCTACTAATTTGGCAAAGATGACAGAGTAAAAACAATATCTTATTAAATTCTGCAATTAAATCGGATGAGACTCTTAGAAGAAATGCATTATACAAGCATGTTTAAACAAAAAAGAATGTACTTTGCAAATATTCTATGCATTTTCAGATAGTTTTCATAATAAAAAGACGACACTGGAAAAAGAGGTGGGTTATGTTTACAAGATATGTCCACAAGATGACTTTTATTATTTACCGCGACACCGTCCGTACCGCGACTCTATCCGAATCGAGTATAGCAGCAAAATCTATAATTTTCATAATGTAGCAGCCAAGTCATTGTTAATTTTATGTGTAAATAAATTATTTATTGTATAAACACATTGTAACAGTCAATATTTACCATTGTCACGTCATTTAAAGTGTAATATTCGTCTACAAATTTACATTATACAAATATGTTTCCATATTCGGCAAATACTATTCGACAACCACCCCAACAAACAACTATGAACGCTTTTTGCACGTTTATTAGCATTCTAAAGTATGAAAAAGTTTGGCAATATATCATAAAAATGGGTTAAATAAGACCATGACATATCTGATTTACATTGAAATAATTGAAAATATGACTGATTCCGTGTATACGAATACTCCGGATATTTGAATATTCGGACGTGGCAAATGGACTATTCATTTAAGCGAAATCTACTGTACATATTATTTTGTTATGTACTCTTCCATAAATATTGCAAATCTAAGCAAAGAAAAAATTAAATTAATCAAAACAAGTCCTCACTCAGTCACCCAAAATGATCTGCATGTTTAAATACTCTAGTCAGAAGATTTGAGAGGAAACAGAAGCAAAACAACAGATGATGTCTGAAAACAGTTTCTGGATGGCTCGAAGTTTTAAGTTTTTGTGCTGGTCTGGGCAACTTATAGGTAAATGAGTGGACTGTACCAGATGTTTTGTTCCATGACGTCTAATCTTAAGTTATGATCGTGATGAAATGTCTAGCCTATTCCCGGCGCTCACCTGCTACTCTGATACTGGTCAGGCCATCTGGAGGATCACAACCAGTACCTCTGGAGTGACGACAGGCCAGCGACCATCCCATCAGCCTACACAGTGGTAAGGAATTTCAGGACGTGGTTGCTGGACCAAAAAGCTTTAGACACAGGCGCCCAGAATAATGTAAACATTGAACATTTTTGTTCTGTTACTCACAAATACAGTGATAAATCATACAAGGATTAGACATGTAATGATGTTGATGATGATGATGATGATAATGACCTTTATAACTATTTAGAAAGTTTATTAAGCATAATATGGTCGTTCTGAACA
The DNA here is from genome assembly GCA_027627225.1 of Congeria kusceri. NCBI lineage: Eukaryota > Metazoa > Mollusca > Bivalvia > Myida > Dreissenidae > Congeria > Congeria kusceri. Next base: position 76,943 of record JAPFQT010000243.1, on the reverse strand, counting down.
TTGAACTTCATTGTTATTTTAATGTCTTTTTTATCAAATTTAACGAACAATTATGTACAACAAAAACATTTTGAGGTTGATTAGGATAAAGACTATCAAACTTGTTGGTGAAAGAACAAAAATGCATGTTTATCTGACCTTCATAAGAGATTCTTTGACACACCTATAAATAATCCATGTCATTCATTCAGTATCTTTCAGTTAAAGAATTTGAGCCCAGTGGTTTAAGCAGAAGATAAGATTTTGATGAAGGAAAAACTTATTCTAATGTACGGGTAATTCTTACTGTTTAACACGATGCTTTCCTGTTGTATTAAAGGTTTATAGATCAGACCCTGTCGGAGGCTTAGTGTCCAACTAGCAGAATTGTTGGATGAAAAACAACAGAGAACTGTTTAAACTAGTACAGGTAAATAGTTAGTGTGATCTCTTACTTTTATGCAAGTATGATTTCAGTGAATATCCTTACCAGCAAACCAGTACAGGAGACATCCGTCTCGGCCTGCCACTGCAATGCTGTCAGGGTCTGGACAGAAGGTTCAGCAGTGTGAGGTACATTTAAATGTTTGACAAAAGTACTGAGCATTCAAAAGCATAACTAAAAAATATTAGCATAATGCAATACTAAATTTCTCTGTTAAAGAGACTATTCATCGAAATAGGCCTCAAAAAGATCTATAATTAAGATCTTAATACTGCCATATAATAACGGTTAAAACAGGGTATATATAATGTGAAAACAGTAAATGCATTCTGGGATACAAATCAATTTTTATAATAAGGGTCATGTTTGTTTGGCCCTTTTCATGTTTACATTTGACGTAAGAATTGTGTGTATTTGGATAATCATACTTTACACATGATTCATTGCCACGCAAAATAGCGCAGCTCGTTAAATTGCTGTCTACTATCGTTTCTTTCTACTGCTCTCAAATTGTGACTTTAATACCCACGTGTGGTTTTATTTATTTTTTTTACTTTTTTGGCTAATTTGTTTTTAACAAATATGTGTATCATATTATTTATTATTTATTTAACTCAAATGTCTTAGTATTGCTCATTTCTATCTTATAATATCATTTATTGTTCGATAGGAAGGCAAGTTTTGTTGACATAGTCTCTTTAAGACTCTAACTTTCTAGCTATGTATTTGGCCAGACTACTAGCTGCATTAATGACCTCATTGAAGAAATTTGTTGATATTCCTATGAGATTTTAGCTCACCTGGGCAATAATTATCTTTTCCAGAAGTTGTAGAAATAGTTGTGCTGTTCATTTATTATTTATTCATGATCATGTATTCTGCAACCAGGTTCCTTTGAACTTAAACATATAGCTTCATTGCAGCTCTGAGGCACGTTTCTGCTCGGATTTGAGAACCTGACAGACATCTTCACCAGCAATGTACAGAGTGTTTTGTTCCACCATGCTGAATATTTAGGTAAGATAGCGTTAGTTTTCAGCCCGCCGTCATTGATTGGTGCCCCCAAAGGTACTTTGGTGTTCAGTGATTGCAGTGTTTGTCTGTGTGTCCGTCAGTCTGCCCCACTTTTTGTGTTCAGTATATCTTTATGACTAGTGATTGAAAGTTTAATTCAAATCAAACTACAAAGGAGGACAGAAAATGATGTACATGGTACATAATTAAAATCTGTATGTTTTGGCTAGCCTACAATGTTTGGGGCTGTTTTAAAGGGTATGATTTTGTTATTTTCATCAACAACCAGAAGCTAAAATGATTAAAAGGGGGATGTTGTGATTAGTCATTTGCTGGTTACCATCACCAAACATGGTATTTAAAACATCTCAGGAACAGCTAGGTGGAAGTTTTTAAAATAGGCTTGCAATTGGATGTTCTCACATGTAGTTGATGTAGTTCTCTGGTTTCCATGGCTACCAAGCTGAAAACAACTTCAGAAAACCTATTTGCCCAAGACTGCTGTCTGGATTTCTAAATAATTTTACTGATAAGTTTTTTTGGTCACCATCTACAAGATTCCTTCAGTCTTCAATCTCTTTCAATTTATTAAACAAAACATGGCTTCCATGGGCGGTACTCATAATTATTTCTTGTGGTATCCAGGAAAGCACCTAGAAATGCCTTTGGTGTTTCCCAGTGTCGAACAGTCTCACATCTTTGGGCAGCTTCATCGAGAATTGCTGTTGCAAGTGATCAGAATAGCAAACCTGTTATAAACCTGAATCTGAGAAATAGCACTATAATTTCTTCACATTCAATACCAAAGAAATATCATCTTTTGGGAGTTGACATTTTATAGATCTGAACTTAACAGATGACCTCTGTTGACAGATATCGTGGTATTACAGAGTTCTGTTGAAGATATTCCGGGAGATCCACTACTGGGAAAAGTCATGTTAGAGACTCCCCACCATGCCATGTACAACAAACGTGAGGACCTCAGGAGAACATGTGATAATTGTTGATAGCAACTTTAACAGGTGGGTATGGTGGCAAAACACAGATTCTTGAGTCTCAAACACATTCTGTTGGGTCTGGGTTTAAACCGCTCTTCAGAATCGAACATTCTCAATATCTGTAAACAAACCAAACACACTTCTAAAATTGTACTGTCTCCATGGCTATTGAACCTTTTCTGGAAATAGTCTTTATAAATATTTAAAGCATGTTTTCCCTTCATGATTATCCATATTATGAAGTTGAAGCAAATGAGCACTAAGAAACTCTGTAATACAAATTTTTACTACGGTTTTTGTTTTATTAGCTCTCCTGAGCACAATGTGCTCATGGTGAGCTTTTGTGATCGCCTTTTGTCTGTTGTCCTTCATTACTCGTTCGTCGTTACTCGTTTGTAGTCAACATTTACCTTGTGAACACTCTATAGACTCTATTGCCCAATCTTTTGGAAACTTGCCAAGAACATTTGTTCCAATGATACCTCGAATGAGTTCGAAACTGGGTCATGTGGTGTCAAAAACTAGGATAGTAAGTCAAATTGAAGAAAATGCTTGTAAACGCTTCAGAGGCGGATCAGTGATCAAGTTGTAGCGGACTGTCTTCACAACCCAGGGGTCGCAGGTTCCATTCCCCTCTACAGCCTAACCTACTTACTCATTTCCATGAGACGTTAAACCGAGGTGCAGTGTACTAAGGGCTTCACACCGGGCACTAAAAGACCCATGGTCGCCTCTGGAACAAGGCGTCTCCTGTATCTTGCACTATCCCCCGTAACCCAACTAACAAGTCTTCTGGGGGCGATGGCCATCTGGGAGAGAATCCCGGTGCACTCGATAAAATGCGCTACACGCACACATTCTAGAGGTCACACTTTTTGCCCAATCAATATGAAACCTGCTCAGAACATTTGTTCATATGATATCTCTGTCAAGTTCGAACATGGTTCCACTCCGTTGAAAAGCATGGCCACCAGGGAGAGGGGCAGTTGATTTCGAAACAATTTCATAGAAATGGTCCTTGGTTGATCATCTACCAAATTCATTCAAATTATTTTGATTCATAAAAAAAACATGGAGACCAGGAGGCGGGGCAGTTTTCCTTATATGGCTATACAGAAAACTTTGAAAGTCTTCTCGGAAACTGCTTCTGATTAATTTCCCGGAAATGGTCTTTGGGTGGTGCTCTACCAAATTCTTTCATGTCATTTTGATTCTTTGAAAAAACCTGGCCGCCAGGGTTAGGGAAATGTTTCCTTATATGGCATTGTAGAAAACTATTGAAATATTTTTGTCAGAAACCGCATGCTGTATTTCAAACTAATTTTACAAACATGGTCCTTGGGTAACACGCAAAATTATTTTAATTTGTTAAAAACATGGCTGTCATGTGGTGGGGCAGTTATCCTTATATTGCGCAACATTTACCTTGTGAACACTCTGTAGACCACATTTATTGCTCAATCTTCATGAAATTTGCCCAGAACATTTGTTCCAATGATATCCAGTTTGAAACTGGGTCATGTGGTGTCAAACTAGGTCAAATTAAAGAAAAAGCTTGTGAACATTCTATAGGCCACACTTGTTGCCTAATTAACATGAAAATTGCTCAGAACATGTGTTCTTATGATATCTTGGTCGAGATCAAAACTGGGTCAAATGGGCTCAAAAACTAGGTCACAAGTGCAATTAAAGAAACAGCTTGTGAACACTCTTGAGGCTACATTTGTTGCCCAGTCAACATGAAACTTGCTTAGATCTCAGGTGAGAGACCTGGGGCCTGACAGCCCATTTATTGTTAAAGATTTACATGCATGCTTTTTCCCAAAGCCTTTAAATGTTGTTCAATTGCATTTTTGAAATGGAAGTTCTTATATTCTTATTGGTGTCAGGATCCAATCGTGGACATCACTGACCAGTGTGTCAACATCATTGAGAATCTGCTAAGTTATGATGATCAACAGTCACAGGATTTCTGAGAACTCGGTGTTTGACGAGTTGCAAGCCAGCAAACGATCAAACCACTGAGATCACAAACACGTTGAAGTGTTTAACAGTAACAGTGCAAAGGTAATTTACAGATTGGTGATATTTGATTAACAATGCATTTAGCCATTAAATAAGTTGGGACTTCATTGTTTGACAGAGATGTCTTGTATTTATGTAAAAAACATTTGTATTCTGTAAACTCTGTTTGCCGGATATTGACTGGAGTCTGTGTGGTTATAAATTTCATCAGTTGTAGTATTTTTAGCTCGACTATTCACCGAATAGTTCGAGTTATACTACTCACCCATTCGTTGGCTTAATGCTCTGGTAAAGGTTTGTGTGCAATAAGTCCATATCTCTGTTACTACTACAGATATTAAATTGAAACTTCACACATGTCTTCGGGTCATCATGTGAGGTCACTGACCAAGGCCTATAACTCTCACCTGCAATTTAGCAGAATTATGCCCCTTTTTGTACTTGGAAACTCAGGTTAAAGTTTGCGTGCAATGAGTAAATATCTCTGTAACTACTAAGATATTCAATTGAAACTTCACACATGTCTTCGGGGTCATTATATAAGGTCACTGGCCAAGACCCATAACTGTGACCAGCATTTTAACAGAATTATGCCCCTTTTTGTACTTAAAAAAGTCAGGTTTGCTTGCAAGAGATAATTTAGGTTAAGGTTTGCGTGCAACAAGTACATATCTCTGTTACGACTTCAGATATTTAATTGAAACTTCACACATGTCTTCAAGGCCAATATGTAAAGTCTCTAACCAAGGCCTATATCTCCGACCTGCAATTTAGCTGAATTATGCCCTTTTTTGTACTTAGAAATTCAGGTTAAAGTTTTCGTGCAACAAGTACATATCTCTGTAACTGCTACAGATATTCAATTAAAACTTCACACATGTCTTAGGGGTCATTATGTAAGATAACTGACCAAGGCCCATAACTCTGAACTGCAATTAAGCAGAATTATGCCCATTTTTGTACTTATAAATATCATGACAAAGTTTGCGTGCAACAACTTCAAACAGATATTCAAATAAAACTTCACATGTCTTTAAGGTCATTATATAAAGTTGCTGGCCAAGGCACATAACTGTGACCAGCATTGTAGCAAAATTATGCCCCTTTTTTGTGGCAATAAAGGCTCATAACTCTGACAAAACGGTTGAATAGTCGAGTGCGCTGTCCTGAGACAGCTATTGTTCCAAAAAATTGTACCAAGGCCGCCCTTAATAAATTGTTTGTTTGGTGTAACTCTACTTACTCATGAAAATGGCTGCTACCCCCCAAAAACAACTCAACAAGCAAAAAGTGAAAAAAAACAACAACAAATGTTATGTTTGTATCCCTGTTGCTCATTTCATTTAATATGGTGGAATTTAGCCCTCTGATGCTCTTCTTTTTGGAGATTAACGCCGATGGCGTTTGTGTAGAATATTTCATGAGGTGTTTTCTGAGCAATTGTTCAGTGAGTGTCGGATGTTAATTACCTTAGTTTATGTTTGTAAATTGTTCTTTAGTGATTTATGTCCACGTATGCCTCGTCTTAAACTGATGTTCTTTAGAATAATGCTAGTAACAAACGTTGTTTACAACCACTGATTGCCTCATTACTTCGTCTTAAAGGATGCATACATTTTGGATGTATTTAACTTAAATGACAAGTTTTATATTGCCTTGAATATGTTGAAATTTTCTTGTTAATTTTTTTTTCAATAACAAAATATGAGAAATCTATATCAGAGTTTTTCAATTTTATCACGTTTATAAATCAATAATACAATGATATTGCAAGTACACAGGTACAATGGTCACATAGTAAGTGTGAACTATATATTCAATTTACAGCATTAAAAGAAAAACTATTCATAAAAATACCCTACCTACCTACCCACTGCTAAAATTCTGGGCAGGGTTACGCTGAACCAACAATTTATTAAGGGCGGCCCAAAAGTGTTAATTTAGCATTTTTTCGGTCCCTTTTATGTGCTCGTTCATTTAAAATAATCTTTAAGTACCAGAGAATTCTCACTAAAATCCTTTGCAGGGTTATGCCAAACCAACAATTCATTAAGGGCGGCCCAAAAGTGTTAATTTAGCAGTTTTTCGTTCCCTTTTATGTGCTTGTTCATTAAAAATAATCTTCAAGTACCAGAGAATTTTCACTAACCAGTAGTGATAGCACTACTTTAAAACTACATAAAGCTCAGATATGCTTGAAATCTAATTATTACTTTAGGGACTTATTCACATATTTTTTCGTATTTAAAAAAATGTCACTAAATGTCTAAACTAAAAACAATAAACCATCTAGAATAACCAAAAACAAGTATTATAATTATAAACAAAACAAATAATAATAATAAACAAAACAAATAATTATAAACAAAACAAATAAAGTCAAAGGATTTGCCTCTCCCGGGACTTGAACCTACAACCTTCAGGTTCAGTAGGCCAGTCTTAAATATAACTGTGTGTTTTAATCTATGTAAGTGATACACGTTTTCTAAATTAGCCAAAAAGCATTACAAACGCTTAATACTTTTAGCCTTTTCATTTGATGATTATTCATAAATGACCCTATATTTTCAAAATATTTTTGTGTCAGATGTGTTAATTCGCTTCTTTATGTACAATGTACTTTTTTAGCTCACCGGAGCACAAAGTGCTCATGGTGAGCTTTTGTGATCGGCCGTTGTCCGTCGTGCGTGTGTGCGTGCGTGCGTCGTCAACTTTTCATTCAAACAACATCTCCTCCTAAACTGCTTGGCAGATTTTCACCAAACTTCACAGGAAAGATCCTTGGGTGGACCTCTTTCAAATTTGTTCAAATCTTTCCGGTCCACTTTATATGTAGGTCACCAGAGCTAAAAATAGATTTTAAAAGTGAAACATTTAAAAATCTCCTATGAAACCGCAAGGCTGAGAGCTTTTATATTTGATATGGGACATCCTCTAGTAATCCTCTACTAAGATTGTTCAAATGATGCTCCTAGGGTCAAAACTGGCCACGCCCCAGGGGTCACATGGTTTATCTAGACTTATATAGCATAATGACTTTAAAAATCTTCTCCTCTGAAACCGCATGGCCTAGAGGTTTCATATTTGGTATGTAACATTGTATAGTGGTCCTCTACAAAGATTGTTCAATTAATGCCCCTGGGGTCAAAACTGTCCACACCCAGGGGCTCACATGGTCAATATAAACGTAAACAGCAAAATGACTTTAAAAAACTTCTCCTCTGAAACCACAAGGCCCAGAGGTTTCATATTTGGTTGGAAACATTGTATAGTGGTCTTCTATAAAGATTGTTCAAATGATGCCCCTGGGGTCCAAACTGGGCACACCCCAGGGGTCACATGGTTTATATAGACTTAAATAGCAAAATGGCTTTAAAAATCTTCTCCTCTGAAACTGCAAGGCCCAGAGGTTTCAAAAGTGGGTAAAAAGTGACTCAGGGCGTCACATGATTTATATAGACTAGGGATGGGACCGAATATTCGAATATAGGATAATATTCGAATATACAAAAACGAATACGAATATTCGATTTTCAAATTTATTTGAAGATCAAAATTTCTTTAAAAAATCATGTTTTTTTCCAGATTGATAGCAAATTAAACATGAATTTAAGTCGTATTTCCTGCCTAGCATGTGGGCGGGGGCAGTGTAACGCTTTTACAACACATGCAAAACATGTCCAACTAACGACAATTGATAATTGGCAGGGGGGCCACGTCTTTACAAGGGCCGCGAATTAACGGTTTGTAGGAGGTCGAATATGACGCATTGTATCCACAAATAGCAAAACTGGGCCATGTTGTGATAACGGTTTCACAGTTTGCACAAGGCGTACATTGTTGTTTATTATCCTTAAGTGACATAGGTACGGTTAACTTGTTTACAGTAAATTACAATTACTCTCTAAGTAAACCAATCAACATGAATCCATTATCAGCCAATCAATGTCTTAAACAGAATTAGCATTATCTGGTCAATCTTAATATATGTCACTAGTAAATTATTCTCCATTATATCAACACTGTATATTATACAAGAGCCATTATTAATAAAGAATGCCACCATCACGTGCTTGGAAAGTACTTTACGCGGTCATTTGACACAAAACCCAGGCAACATGTAATCTGCACAGCAGATACAAACTTCATGGTTCTAAAAAAAACCGGAACGATTAACAAATTAATTAACAATACATTAAACAATATCTTAAATTTCTTTATATTTGCCTAACACTCACTAAGTTATATTGCTCATTTACCTATTAAAACAAGGTAAAACAACTACTTACACGTAGTATACATATTTCGGATATGGGAAATATTCGGACAGAGTGCCGTATATAGTAAAATGTAGTATTTACAAAATGAATATTCAAATATATTCGAATACTTAAAACGAATATTCGAATATTGATTTCAGTATTCGGTCCCATCCCTAATATAGACTTATATGGCAAGTGGGCCTTAAAAATCTTCCGTGTTGAAACCGTAAGGCCCAGAGGCTATATATTTTGCTTGAAACATTGTGGAGTGGTCCTCTACAAAGATTGTTCAAATGCTGTCCCTGGGGTAAAAATTGGTCACCCCCTGGGGGTCACATGGTTTATATACATTTAAATAGCAAAATGACTTGAAAAATCTCCTCTGAAACCGCAAGGCCCAGTGGAATCACATTGGGTATTTAACATAGAAAAGTGGTCCACTACAAATATTGTTCAAATGATGCCCTGGGGTACAAGGTGGCCATGCCCTGTGGGTCACATGGTTTATATAGACTAAAAAAACTTCAGAAACTGCAAGGCCCAGATCTTTATACTCAGGTAAGGCATTTAGTGACATTTTCCCTCTTGTTATTAGCCATTATGATGCCTTAAACTCAGGTGAGTGACCTAGGGCCATCATGGCCCTCTTGTTTTTGGAATCTATTACAAAAAAAAAAAAAAAAAAAATGTCAATTTGCCAATCTGTGAATAGGTTCCTTTAAGATGCAAATTTTTGCAGTAAACTGAAACCCATTTCCTTCAAAATAAGACTTCATTATAATTTTATAAAAGTTATTTAAACTGCATGTTATTTTAGAAAAGGATTTAGTAATGCCTGCGCCAGGCTGGATAGCTCATTTGGTAGAGTGCAGGACTGTCAGTCCAGAGTTCGTAAGTTTACTTCCTGACCCGGTCACATAACTCTTGTGGGTATTGGTCATGAAATAATTTCTACGGCCATTCTCCCCCTACCTCGGATTCATGTAGGGCAGTTGTCAGTTACTGGCATAAGTATGTGAACTTAGTACTGGTTAACCACTTAGATCGGCTAAGCTTGCCCAGGAAAATGTGAGTAGATTAACAGACCGCCGTTATATGACTAAAATACTGTTAAATATGGCATAAAATCCAAACAAAAAAAAACAAAAAAAGTAATCCCGCAACATGTCCCTCAGATTTTTGTCAATATTTAAAGTTATATTATTCTGCCTCTCGAGGTCGAGTTTCTGCCGACCTTGAAGCAGATGAGGACACTCATGGGCAGTATCCGCATAAGAGCAAGTGGGAGTACAGTGATCAGTGGGTCAGTGGCAAGACATATTTACAGTTGTACAAACATTTGATAAAACTAGATGGGAATTTGTTTAAAAAAGGTTGAAAACAAAGTTAAGTTTAGCCTCCCAGAAATTTACTATTTTGCACATTAACTTTAACCCTATTTGTTTTAGCTGAGGCTTTATGGAACACATGTCAGTCTGTTCCCTGGGTACAACCAGTACTTTTTATGCCCCCAGCATCCGTGACAAGGTTAAGTAGATTTTACCATTTCGTCTAGCACCAACACCGCTTACTACAACACTTGGATTCTTACACAGTTGTTGCTTATGACCATTCCCTATCCACCCATATCACCCAATCTCACTTTGACCTTGACCTAATTTGCACTTAGAATAATTCAGATGGGCTGTTTCTTGGTTAACTAGATTTTACCGTTTCGTCTAGCGCCAACACCGCTTGCAACAACACTGGATATTTACACAGTTGTTACTAGTGACCGTTCCCAATCCACCCATATCACCCAACCTCACTTTGAACTGCAGGACCTGGTTCCCTAGCTCACAGTTCAAGGTCACACTTAGAGGTCAAAGGTCAAATATGGGCATAACACAGCTTGTCTGGACTGTAACTTTATCATTCGTCGGGGAATTTAAAAATAACTTGCCACAAATGTTCACCATGTGGAGGCAGCGTGTCATGCGCAAGACCTGTGTCACTAGCTCAAAGGTCAATGTCACACTTATAGCTTTAAGAAGATTTGCTCGTTAGAAAATGTGATTTTGAAATAATTACAATATTATACAGTAAACTCCGCTTGTAACGATATTGAGCGGACCATATAATTTATATTGCTATGTATGTATAATGAAAGAACCTAAAGAAATGCAATCAGAGTTTGAAAGTTTCATAAATATTCAGGATAATTATCAAACATCACTACAATGATTTCTTTTTCATCATATTTAGGCCTCTGTACAATGTTATATAACGTTTTAATAATAATGATGTCACTAAATACTGCAGGAACTACCAGTCTTTCACTAAATTCACAACTTGTCTCTAAACAGATGTAACATGGCAATTATACTAACAGTCACACCCAACGCCATTGTTAGCTCGACTTTTCAAAAAAAAAAATTGAGTTATTGTCATCGCTCTGTCCTCTGCATCTGTGTCAGCATCTGCGTTAATTAAGTTTTTATGCCCCGGCATCTTGATGCGGGAGGCATATAGTGATTGTCCTGTCCGTCCGTCTTTCCGTCCGTCTGTGACAAGATTAAGTAGGTTTTACCATTTCGTCTAGTACCAACACCGCCTACTAAAACACTTACTTACACAGTTGTTGCTTATGATCATTCCCTATCCACCCATATCTGTCAACCTCACTTTGACCTTGACCTAATTTTCACTTAGGATAATTAAAATGGGCTGTTTCTTGGTTCACTAGATTTTACGGTTTCGTTGTGCGCCAACACCTCTTGCAACAACACTTGGATATTTACACAGTTGTTACTTATGATCGTTCCTAATCCACCCATATAACCCAACCTCAATTTGACCTTGACCTAATTTGAACTTAGAATAATTCAAATGGGCTGTTTCTTGGTTTACTTGATTTTACTTTTTCGTCTAGCATCAACACTCCTTGCTACAACACTTGGATACTTACACAGTTGTTGCTTATGACTGTCCCCAATCCACCCATATCAACCAACCTCAATTTGACCTTGACCTAATTTGGACTAAGGAATGAGCTATCCAGCACCAACCGGGGGCATGTGTGTTTATCAAACACAGAATCTTGTTTGGTTCCTTTTTTATGCCCCTGGCATCTTGATGCAGGAGGCATATAGTGATCGTCCTGTCCGTCCGTCCGTCCATGACAAGGTGAAGTAGATTTTACCGTTTTGTCTAGCACCAACACCGCCTACTGCAACACTTTGATACTTACACAGTTGTTGCTTATGACCATTCCTTATCCACCCATAACACGCAACCTCACTTTGACCTTGACCTAATTTGCACTTATAATTCAAAAGTGCCATTTAACCGTTTCGTCTAGCACCAGCACCGCTTACTACAACACATAGTTGTTACTTATGGCCATTCCTAATCCACCCATATCACCCAACCTCACTTTGACCTTGATATTGACCTCATTTGCAATTAGAATAATTCAAAAGTGCCATTTCTTGGTTAACTAGATTTTACCGTTTCGTCTAGCACCAACACTGCTTACTACAACAGTTGGATATTTACACAGTTTTTACTTATGATATTTCCCAATCCACCCATATCACCCAACCTCACTTTGACCTTGACCTAATTTGGACTAAGAAATGGACTACCCAGCCCCAACCGGGGGCATGTGTGTTTAAACAACAGAATTTTGTTTGATTAAGTTTTTTTTCGGAGTCCATTTCTCAAAAACTATGAAAAGTGTCCATTTGAAACTTTCAATACTTGTTCACTATCAAAAGGGTAATTAATTACAACAAGACAAGTAACCCTGTGATTTGTATTTCCAGAGTTATCTGCCCTTGTTTGGACTTACAACTTGGACTATTCTGACATTGTTTTGTTAAATATAGAATTTCTCAATAACTATAAAAGACATTAAATTGAAACTCAAGCTGCTTGTTTACGGTACTAACCCAATTCTGCAGACATGAGGAGGTAACTCTTTCAAGGATTTTTTTTGGAGTTATTACCCTTTTTTTCAACTTACAATTTTCGCTTTAGGTAAATTTCTCAATACCTGTATGAGGTGTGACTTGAAACTCAAAGTTCTTGATCACAGTGATGAATTTATTTTGTAGACAAGAGGAGGTAACTCTATCAAGGATTTTGTTTGAGTAATTGCCCTTTTTTCAACTTAAAAAATTTTTGCTTAAGGTAAAATTGCACAATAACTAGAAGAGGTATCGACTTGAAACTCAAAATACTTTATCACAGTTATGAAGGGATGCGGGAGGCATATAGTGATTGTCCTGTCCGTCCTTCCTTCCGTCAGTGACAAGGTTAAGTAGATTTTACCGTTTCATCTAACACCAACACCGCTTACTACAACACTTGGATACTTACACAGTTGTTGCTTATGACCATTCCCTATCCACCCATATCACCCAACCTCACTTTGACCTTGACCTAATTTGCACTTAGAATAATTCAAATGGTCTGTTTCTTGGTTAACTAGGCTCTACCATTTCGTCTACCACCAACACCATTTGCTACAACACTTGGATACTTCCTCAGTTGTTGCTTATGACTATCCCCAATCCACCCATATCACCCAAGCTCTCTTTGACCTTGACCTAATTTGGACTAAGAAATGGGCTATCCAGCACCAGCTGGGGGCATGTGCATAGAATCTTGTTCACACCTGTTACGGACTCCAAATATCGTAATAAAAGGGGAATATTTGCAACTGGGCCGCAAAAAACACATTGTTATACCCGAAACTTCATTACATGCGACATTGTTACAATCGATATTGTTACAAGAGATGTTATATCAATTGAAACATATAGAGATCCGACTGGGACCTTGGACTCAGCATCGTTATATGCGATTTATCGCTATAAGCGATATCATTACAAGTGGAGTTTTCTGTAACTTATTTTCTTGATAACGGGCTTGACATGTTGCCAACAGGCATCTAGTTATTTCAAAGATTGCTCTGGACATAGGTTGTTTGAAGTTGTGTTATTAAAAGTTGTGTCTTACTAAGGTAAAGTTATCCTGCATCTCTAGGTTGAGTTTGTACTGACCTTGAAGCAGCTGGTGACAATCATGGGCAGTTTCAGCATCTGACCAACTTCATCTCAGACACCCCCTGTCTTACACAGAAATCCACACGGGAGGTATGCAAGGTTTGGATGTTTTTTGCCAGTCATAATTAGATTAAATGGCTCAAGTAAATGTTTTTGTCATATCAAAACCAGCAATGATGGCAAGGATCAACAGCCAGCATTTGTACTGGGCAATGTGTATAACCCAACACAACACATCTTTATTTTATGGGAACCAGACATTTGTATTTACTGACTTATTTATGTGTACTTTATTTTAACTTGGAATGTCGTGTCATGTAAATTAAAGACTGAAATGTAGACATTAGGATGATACTGTGACATGCTTTACCAATACACCCATAATTTCCACAGATTTACTTTTAATGTAAAATCCATACATTCATACAATCCTTTACGTTATAGGTTACATTTCTGTTAAATATGATCTCAAGTTCTCGCAAGTCTGGCCGTTATATTTTTTAACTTCAACTTTTAATGGAAAACAAAAAATGGTACAGCATTTTGTTCATGATTAAGTACTGGGTTATCTTGTCTACAAACATGAGTTGCTGGTCTGTCCTGATTGTGTTTCTGTTTTACAGGCCCTATAATATGCAGCGTCTTCCGGTCGAGGCAAGCTGGGCACAGTGGGTCGAGGATTTCTACAACGTCTTTGAGAAGGCCAAAGAGCTCAGTTGATAAACATTCGTATTATATGTTAGTTGTAAACTGTTATGGACGTCTATACTGTTCATTTAAAAATATTCCTTTTTGATAGTATCTTTATTTAAAAAGCAGCGAATAGTCTTACAGTGCAATGATATTATGGGCAATACAAAAAGATAATTATGAAGTCATTGAATTGGGTTAATTTTATGTAAAATGGAATTGTATTAAAGTATATTATACTTTGGGTTGAACATATTTATTGTAAATTTTCAGATTAAAGAATATTGCAATGGTAAATGATCCATGAAAAAAAGCCAAATTGATCTCTCTTTTTTTCATTTGACAATTATTATTCAGCTAAACATTTTTAGTTTACCATTAATCACTTTATAGTAAAAACAGAAGGTTTGTTTTATTAAAGAATTGAATAAATTTTTATTATTGATTTTGAGTGATGTGTAAAAAGCAGTTCACATGATTGAGTATAAAATATTAAATATTGTTATAGGACCAGTTTTATATGCACAATGTTTGATTATTTTTATAGTAATTGCATTTGATTTTTCTGTGAAGAACTTACCTACATAATTGAATGTACTTGCGTAGTATTCACACCAAACCTCATAAAATAACATGTTTTTTTTTCCAGTAATGTCTTGTAAGCAGCCAAATTGTTTGTTTTCTGTCAACACTTTTGAAGACAGTCATCAAGGCTGTATATTAATACTCTCCTGTGTTACTTTTGTAATTTCAGAATTGTAACTTTCTTAAAATGTTACTTGTTTTTTTGTGTTGCATGAATGTTTTCATTTAATTATCGATGTTTGCATGATGCCTGTGTCTGCTGTTATGTCTTTAATATTTATGTTCTATTTATTCGATGATACTATGCTGCACCATATATTTTCACTGCCTGTTGTAGATTTAAAGGAGATTAAGTTTTAGGTCTGTCTGCCTGTTCATATTCATTATTTTGAGTATAACCAGTAAATTAGATAAAGCTAGATATAAGAATGTATCTCAACAATTCCAGTGCCATGAGTATAAACATTCCATAGTTAAAGAGACTCGTTCACAGAATTTCATATTTTCCCAACATGGCATTAAAGGTCTTAACTGCAAAAACTAAAGTATTTGATAAAAAAAAGCCTCAAATATTACGAAAGTCTGTCACATGTACCAATCAGCCATATGATTTAATTTACATTCATCGTCATTTACATGTATTTTAAACGATATGTAAGCAAATGCTTTATAATATTATTAATTTCAAATGATAATTATTTTTTATTTACATGATATTTCCAGTGTATTTTTATACCCCCACAAATGAAGTTTAGGGGGGCGTATATAGGAGTGAGCTTGTCGGTCAGTCCGTCTGTAGGTTTTGGTTTCGGAAATATATCTCAAGAAAGGCTTTACATATTCAAATAAATTTTGGTACACATGTGTAACATCATAAAATACAGGTCAAGATCAAAGTTGGTTACAAACCACTAAATGTTGAAAGAGTTATGGCCCTTTTTCGATGAAAATCCTCAAAAATACGGTTTCCAGATAATAACTCCAGAAAGGCTTGACATATTCAAAAGTTCAACTTTGTTTACAACCCACTAAATTTTGACAGTGTTATGGCCACTTTTCGACTTAATTTCCCTAAAAACATGGTCTCTGTATGATATAGAAAGGCTTGACATATTCAAATAATTTTTATTTATCTGGTGTTTACGACATGCCTTTTGTCATGTCCAAACATGTGTGGTGGGGGCATCAGTGTCTGAGTACATCTTGCATGTTTATACATTTGTATAAAACACACTGTTTGGTCTGTTTAATTTTTTGTTTGGTTATACCCCTACAAACAAAGTTTAGGGGGGGGGAGTATATAGGAGTGAGCTTGTTGGTTTTATGGTTTCCGGATGATAACTCAAGAAAGGCTTGACATATTCAAATAATTTTTAGTACACATGTGTAACGTCATAGAACACAGGTCATGTTTGACTTTGGTTGCAAACCACTAAATTTTGACAGAGTTATGGCCCCTTTTTGAGGTAAATTCCCTAAAAACATGGTTTTTGGATGATAACTCAAGAATGGCTTGACATAATCAAACAATTCTTGGTACACCTGTGTAGCATCATAAAATACAGATTAAGTTCGACTTTGGTTACAACCTACTAAATTTTGACAGAGTTATGGTACCTTTTTGACTTAAATTCCCTAAAAACATGGTTTCTGGGCGATAACTCAAGAATGGCTTGACATATTTAAATAATATTTGGTACACATATGTAGCATCATAAAAAACAGGTCAAGTTTTTACTTTGGTTACAAACCACTAAATTTTGTCTGAGTTATGGCCCCTTTTTTGACATGGTTTCAGGACAATAACTCGTGAAAGGCTCCTCATATTTAGATTATTTTTGGCACACACCAGGTGTGACACCATAAAATACAGGTCCAGTTCGACTATGGTAACAAACCACTAAATGTTGAAAGAGTTATGGCTCCTTTTGAAATTAAATTTTTCCTAATACACTCTTAAACATTCACAAATTCAAGCATTCTGATTGTGTCCATTTCTTTCTAATCGATGTCATAGTTTTGTGACAAGGCCATATTGTGGGTGTATATCCATCACTCATGTGACAATTCTAGTTGTTCTAGTAGTTTTCTTTCACTTCTTCATATATAATATTGTTATAATACTGGAATATGTGACAAAAATTTTGAAATAGGTAAATTACTAATTGGTCCCTCTAAATCAGTGTCTGTCCTGAGTCAAACAAATAGACCTGTTTATAGAATAAATTAAAGCAACACTGTGCAAAATGATAAATCATAGGTAAAAGTAAATAATTAAGAAAATACTGAAATCCTGTTTCTTAACTGCTTAATACAATGTTTTTGTTATTTTTTTATTTATTTTTTTTTCTATACACTGAAATCAGTGTCAATACAGTCACCTCCACCCATGCCATGTGAATTTGGTGAAGTTTAATCAATTTGAGTAACAGTAAAATATATTTGCATGTTTTTTTTAATGAAAATGCTTACTTTCGTCATTTTATATTTATAATTAACATCCCATTTCATTATTTTTCAACGATGCAGTTACACTTACATTTCTGTTAAAATCATCTCTTTTTGCTTGGGTTATGATTATAAAAGCTGACCAAAGTTCATTTTGCTCATAAATTGTTTGAATTGAATTGTAAAGAATTGTAAACAAAATAACAACATTAAAAAAAAAATAAAAACATCTTTAACTAAAAAGTTTGAATAATACCCTTCATTTGCAAGAAAATTTAGATATTTCAAATACTGTATTTTAATGTAAAAAATGTATGTTTATATATATAAAATTCATTGCACTTGTTGTTGAAATTATTTGCAATTGTCTTCTGTATGATATTTGAATTTTCTTATATTATCTTAGCAATTTTGCCTGTATGAAAACTTACACTTTAGGTAAAAATGCAACGTTTTTCATAACTGCATCTGCAATTTGTTTATAAATTATTTATTCTTGAATGTATTGTGCATTTTTACTCCTGATCATTATTATAGCTATTATCTTGTTTGAATCACAATTTTATTTAACTTTTCTGTATTGAAGTACAATTATGTTATAAAAAGTACATCAGTTTAAAAGTGTTATGTTCTAAGAAGCTGACCAAAGTTTTCTTTTTAGAAATATTCTATGGAAAGTGTTAGATCCAGTCATTTTTGTCACGCCTGATAGCGGTCTGCTTGAATTTGTTGTCACAATGGTGATTCAGTGTATGTGTGTGTGTCCATCCGTGTGTGCATCCGTCCAATCTTATCCTTCATATAAGATCAAGGTCACACTTTGAGGTCAAAGGTCAAATATGGGCATAATACATCTTGTCAGGACAAGATGTTCTTCATTTGTGAGTGGCATTTGACATAGTTTTGCACCAATGTTCAATATGTGGAGAGGGCATGTCCCTAGATAGAAGGTCAACGTCATACTTAGAGGTCAAAGGTTAAATATGGTTGTAATACAGTTCGTCTGGTCTATTAATTCATCAGAGAATTTCAAAATAACGTGCCACAAATGTTTATGCGGAGACAGTGTGTCACACCCAAGACCTGTGTCCCTAGCTCAAAGGTCAAGGTCACACTAAGAGGTCAAAGGTCAAATATGGGCATGATACAGCTTGAACAGACCACAATTTTTTAAGTATGGTTTGTAATTTGAAATAGTTTTCACAAATGTTCACCAAATGGCAACACCATGTTGTGTACAAGACAAGTGTTCTTGGCTCAAAGGTCAAGGTCACACTTAGAGGTCAAATATGGCAAAGGTCAAATATGGGCATAATACAGCTTCTTTCCAATGTGATTTTAAAATAATAACAATATACTAGTAAGTTGCTTTCTTGACAACAGGCTCGACATGTTGCCAACAGGCATCTAGTTTAATTTGAGTTTACCATATATGCAGAATTCAGTATAATAAATCTAATAAAACCAGAAATTTAAATAATGAAAAAGTTTGTGGGTTTTGTGTGTGTGTGTGAAATTGAAGAGGAAATGAATTTTAAACCAAAAAACTGTTTATTATTTTTTGCTAATGATGTAATGTTTTTGCCAGCTTTGGTTTTTCAGTTAACAACATTACACAAAAAGTAATATTTATGAAATCTGTTAGAATAGGGGTTAAATGTATGATGGTTTGCTATTGTATTGTGTATGTTTATTGATATGAGGTCATTTATTATTTTGTACCAAAGTGGTTTAGATCATTTAAAATACTGCTAGTTTCTAGAAGTCAAAAAAAGAAAAGTACAAATGTTAAATGATAAGTAACTTCTTGGCCCAGTTGCTGAAAACTTTAATGGCTATTAACAGCTACCGGTTGTTAACTTGCGATGTAAATTTAATTAGTGTTACAAATAACTTGCTTATCAAACATTTTTAACTAAATTTATATGGTATTCAAAATTGGATGTCATATTTACATAAATAATTTCATCCAGTTTCCAATGACTGTTAGCTGAATGGTCAATTAGTTTTGAGCAACTCACCACTGATGATTTCATAATATGTTCTTTTCTTCTTTGAATGTTATAACAGGCATTTATACTCGGCGAAAAGAAACCCGACAGTGTACTATACTTAACTGATTTCCTGGAATCGGATCAAGATACATCAAAAACACAGATGTGCATTTAAACTTTTTCAGACATGTGTCCATGAATTATTTTTTTTCGACAAACAAAAAAGATAAATTATTTCTCAGGTTTTTTTTAGCCGAATATAGTTAGATCTTTGTGTCATGCATGCATTACTGGTATTTTCATTTATTAATCTTATGTACGGTAATCAGTGAAGATCTTGTGTTTATGTTCAGTGTATATTTAAGCTCCATGAACATAACATTCTTTGAGAGCTATTGGAATACAGGACCTTTCCTGTGTCATAAGTCGTCTTTAACTTTCATTGTATGCTCAATTAATACTTAATTTTTACACCACTGACATGTAACACTGATTTTTATTTTTGAAAAACATTAACAACATGTTCTTGTCATGCACTACAGAGAACTTCCATTAAAACTTTCATTGACACCAATAATTAACAATTTCTTTTACGAATTAACGTTGTATGCATCAGTGGGATTTCATCTTTTCATTTTAAGTGTGTCTGTCCCTCTGTTATGAGTCATTTATTTACCAAGGGATAATATCGGGAAAGTTCTTCAACATAAAATTTGATGCTTAATTAAAGCCACCCAATCCGCATTTAGTATAAAATATATAAAAAAACACTCGGGTATTATATTTTGTTCACATAAACACATTTCAACAGAGCAACTTTTAAGTAATCCAAAAATATAACGTCAACCATGTTAACAATGTTTATATCATCATGTCAAACTTGCTGTAGTTATGTCTGCAGTTTTCGTAACACGATCTTTTTTTTTCATATAAAATTATTTTAAATGATGACAATTGTAAACTGTTTTTGTAAATATATTGTTTTGCTATATAATCTTATTATGTTGACAATATTCTCATTGAAAACAGATTTGGTTGCTTTAATTAAATCATCTAATTTTGCCCATTGGGATTCATTACTTACTCAGGCCAAACAAATTAAATGTGTTACGGGCAGCGGTTTCAAAGAAGTTAGGTAGGGTTGGGATTAAGTTTGTTTGATTAACTTAAAAAAACAACATTTCTGTAAAAAAAAAAAAGACATAGAAAATTGTCTAAAATTGGACGAATATGCATTCATGGAAAACAATCGTATCTAAAAACTTTAGGGTCCCGGGTTTTCGCTGGGAAGGGGCGGGTTGCCCGAGACACACGTTTTGTTTTTTTGGCCTCACAATAAAACAAGACTTGACTGTATTTATAGGTTATGTTTTTAAATATAACGGTTTTAATTCCTACATTAATTTGTGAGTGATAGTGTTACAAAATCTTCATCTTCTTTTGGCAATAATACGATAATACAACTAAATTTTGTTATCTCGAAGTTGCCAAGAATTCAATGTAACTTTGGCGTATCTGAAGTTTGACATATCTGATTATAGAATTTTTTTTAAATATAGAGTTTAAATTATTAGAAAAATTGTAATTAAAATAACAATTCTGAATACATTAATTGAATTGTTTGTAAGTGATCGATTTATTCAATTCAAAAGCAACACATGGTCATTAAAACTTGAGAAAACGTGTCAAGATGTGAAAACGTGTCAAGATGTTTGCAATGTGTGATCAACTTTGGTAATCGCTAGAAACAACCAAACATATTTTCCACTCTGACATAAGCGAGTTCGAGAAAACAAATTTAGATGTATTTCTAAATATTGACAGAAGTTTAAGCTTGACTTCCACACTGGTGTGCCTTTAAAACCAGTAACATGGTTTTGCCTAAATCTTGTGTGTGAAATACTTTTCCTTCCAAAACATTTCGGCTGGGGTTCTAAATTCTTAGCATGCGCCTTTTCTATTTAAAAAAAAAACAAGAACAAAGAAAAAAGACATTGAGATTCCAACTAATGGGTTCATTAGACCATATGCACAGTACAATTTTAAGGTGTAACCAGTAACTTTTCAATACATACCTTATAAAATATAACTAAATTGGGTCCATAGAAAACAGAAATTTAAATAACATTCCACGTCTCCCATTGAAATCCTTCCCCACGCCATGGCTCGCTTCGTTGGTCAATAACTGCTGCAACTCGGGTGACGATACATCTCAGTGAAAGACTTCTGGAAATATATACGATGTATCGTTTAGGTAAAGGTTCAAGTTTCACTGCTTATAATTTTAGAACGCCATATTATGATTATCTTTGGGAAATTTTATACCAAACAATTTTTTTCGCTTCAAAAACTGTTAAGGATGAGGTGATGCAAGTAGGGTCTGTCGTTTTTTTCCTTGCCTAAACATTGTATTGTGACTTTTATAATAAAAATGCCTAAGATCAATAAAAAAAATTAAGAAGACTCCTGGTGTTTGTTTTTATTTGCACAAAAAATTACAACGTGGGGGTAGGGACAATGATAAAATGTTTTTATTTCTTTTCATTTTATACTAAAAAGTATATTTTACTACTACCTCTACCCTTCGGGGAGGACCTCCCCTTGAAAAGTGGAGGTTCTGCCCCGCCCTACCCCCCCAGGAGTTTGTTAAAACTCCCCAAGGTCGGAGCGGTATTTGAACCCACACACCAAACCTCTCAAGACCACTGCTCTACCAACTGAGCTATTGAGGCTTCTACTGGTAGATGTTTGAAACATTTATTTATCCTTTCAATAAAACATAACAGTAAAAAAAATCACATGACCTGGACAATGGTCATGTGACCAAGTCCAAGTCATGTGATTCCTATATTTAGCACTCATTCTATCCATAAAATCCCTTTTCAATACCAATGAAACCACAAGCCCGAGTGGTGCAGTGGATAGAGCAGTGGAGTACGGAGCTGTAGGACAGGAGTTCAAATACCGGTATAAACCTTCAATACTTTCCTTGCTTATTTCGATGTATAATAATGTTGTTCATATGAAAATATAAATGTATGCAATCAAATGTCGATAAAAACGCATTAGATTGTATCAATCTGCATGTACAACATAAATATAAAATAATGAAATTTACGTCAAGACAAATTTTTGTTCACTGTAAATTTCTCCACCAAAATCATCATCAAAAGAGCCTGGAATCATTAGCTGTAACAACATCTGTGGCTATACAATAAGGATTATAAGCGGTAACAGCAGTCATTTAGTAGTTGCAGTATGAATAACATGTATAGCTAAGACGACCTGGCCAGACACTCAAGAATTCTTATTATTATTCTTATATTTCCAATATATTCATTCAAAAAGTCCAATTTCAGTTTAATTTTTCAGAGCTATAATACTGAGAATAGTTGTGGTGAAAGAAATAGTTTAAGTCGAAATGGTGCAAAAGAGTGGCAAGTCGATAATTTGCAATCTTTTAAACTTATTTAGCACCAGATAAACTATTAGAATCACTATGGTTTTTGGCATATTTTGTATGTTGTCCTTAAATGACCAATTGCTGCTGCTTTTATTCATATTACTCTCTCAAACTGGCCGCATTTAGGTGAACAAAAAAACTGTTTTAGTAAAATCTAATTTAAGTCTGATTTAGGGTCGCGAGGGCTCAAAACCATGTAAATTGAAAAATAATAACATTTCGACTCCCATCAGCAGTGAAAACAGCAACAATAGCAACAACACCCACCTGGTAGGTCATGGACATGCTGTTGGAACGGTCGGATCTGGATTTTTCGGGTGCATCAGCATGTTCTGTTGATGAAAATAAAATAAAATATTAAATGAAATCAGTTTAACACCAGAGTTCTCATCAAATCAGTGTATGTGCAACAAAACTACAACAGAATAGCTCAAATTGTCAAAGAACTTTCAGCAGTTTGCTCGTGAGGGCTTCATTCCTTTTTACCATTGAATTAGATTTTTCTTCATAATTTTTATTTTAAATATCTGATGTTATTCTTTTTAAATGGAGATACATATTTGTACACACAGCCTTTTTAAACAATACTCGTTATCACTTGTTATTCACAATTAAATCCTTTTAAACCAGATATTCTCTGTCACTGTGTCACTATCTGCATCAAGTGAAATAGTATGTGCATGAAATTGTTAATGGCTGCAGACATAGCTTGAAAATGATGATTTAATAATAAATGCATCTAGTTCTACCACTGAAATATTTCCTGATAGCACTCTTGTATGAATAAAGTGTATTCAACAGTCCACACTACACATTCAAGAAGTTGACATAGGACCTGTGCACATTCATATTACAAACACCACCAAACCATTAAATACACCACCAAACGATACATCAAACAGACCGAACAGATACATGTGTTGTCTACAAATGTATTGACACGCATGATGTAAAACTGAATGTACAGCAAGGTAAGGCAAACAAACACAAGCTGTACCAATCCGGTTGAGCAGCAGCTACAGGCCTTGTCCGGCAGAAATGATTCTGAGCTGGGGAAAATGATGTCACAGCAGATGCTCCACTTCAGAGTTTATCTGGCAGGAAATCACAGTTACTCAGCTGCTTAAGACCAGGACACGTTCTGAAATTTAGGAAACAACATTTTGTATGTATTGACAAGCAGAACCTGCACAAGGCTGACCAAGCCGACATGGACAGATAAAGCATGAGTTTCGGGCATCTCTCTGGAAAAGAAAGGTCTTATTATCAACTAGTAATGCACTGGGTCCAATTTGCCAGTGAACGGCATCCAAGTGCAAGTAACCCTTTGGTACACGCTAAGAATACATCGCACACTACGATATACTTGTATGTTTGTTTGTATGGATTTTCCCCCGTTTTTAACAGCATTCAGTCATATCACAATGGTCAGTAAACCCACTCACACTTTTCCTGGGCAAGCTTAGCTGATCTATGCAGTTTACCAGTACAAAGTGCACATACTTTTACCAGTTACGGACGATTGCCCTACTTGAATCTGAGGTAGGGGGAGAATGGCCATAAAAAGAATTTCATGACCAATCCCGACACAAGTTATGTGGCCGGGCTAGGATTTCGAACTAACGATCCCCGGATTAACAGTCCAGCACTCTACCAACTGAGCTAGCCGGGCTCGGCACACTACCATATACAAAAAAGATGTACGTTCACTCCTGGCTTAAACTTTTGAAATATGTAATGAAACAAGAGCTATTTGTAAAACAATTATGCCCCCTCTAGGTTAAAAGCGATCTTTAAAATATCAATTATGGTAAAGATTGGATGAAAACTGTTGGACATAGGGAGCGAAAGGTGCTAAAAAGGTGCTAAGATGGGATGAAGACTATTTGACTAAGAGATAAACTGGTACAAAGGTTAATTTAAGATAATTCACAGGCCATAACTCTACAGTTACTGAGACAATTTAGTTGATTATCGAACCTGAACAAGATATTAAGCCACCAAAGATTTTCACAAAGTTTGGTGAAGATCAGATAAAAACTGTTGTACAGAACGGAAACGGCTAAAAGGCCAATTTTAGATAATTCAAGGGTCATAACTCCACAATTCCAAGTGTGATTTGGCTGGTGATCAAACCTGGCTGATATATTATTAGAATAAAGATTTTTATGAAGTTTGGCGAAGATCGGATGAAAACTATTTGGGCAATAAATCTGTTGTTCCTGGTCCGATATGGCCCATTATCGAACCTATCCGAGATTTTATCGTAATACACAAACTGTGCAAGATTGGTTAAGCTTGAATAGAAAGAGAAGTCTGTATCGCCTCCGCATGCCCATAATTTATGAATTACGGACGACGGACGAAATATCAACAGACCAGAACGATCTGACAATATGTGCAAGTGCTCTTGGCAGGGATGTGGCATATAAAGTTTAATCGAATTCAAGTAATTAGTTTCTGAGAACTTGTGGGAAAACAAAAATATCCCATCAAAATATTATGTTTATAATCAAATCAGACTGGAATGACCTGACAGTTTGCCCATGTCGTCTTGATAGAGATGCTCAAGGTTTAGTGAAATTGAGTCATTAGTTCCTGAGAACTAGTGCGTCAAAAATGTCCTATTAACAAATCCCATTTATTATCAAATGGCAATAACTCCCTTAAAAATCATCAGACTTCAAAGACCTGACAATATGCGCAAGTACTCTTGGTAAGGATGCTGAATATCAAGTTTAATTGAATTTGAGTTATAAATTGCGGACATCTTGCACGGAAACTAAAATATCCGATTTTAATATCAGACCAGAACAACCTGACAATATGCGCATGTCCTCTCGGTAGGGATGCTGCATGTAAAGTTTTATTCAAGCTGAGTTTTAGTTCCAGCCACCTTGCACGAAAACTGAATATGAAACGTCGAATGGACAGAAAGAGTGATGGATAAAATTTGTGGGGAAATGCATTTGACGCCCCGACAAACTGAATAGGAATTAAGTAAAGCAACTATTTACTCCCCCATTTGCAGAGCATAAAAAGTTATGTACAGATTTGCATAACTTTCCTGGGAAGATTGGAAATGTGTCCATGAACAATGATTTGATTGTGATGGTGATCCCAATCACAACCTGATCCAGGACTTTTTTTAACGATTCCTTATTATTCAGCAAACTGACACATTATGCTGTAACTCATTAGTTGCATACCATGAGGAGGAATGAGCCGTCTTGGTGGAGGTCTGCAAGTGTTTTCTAGTTGTTCCTGCATTTTGGTTTCCACTGAAGATCTTCAGCTTGTAGTCCAGGATTTCTTTAAAAGGATGAATATGAACAGTGTATATCTATATATAACATATATATGATAAAGTATATGCACTTTCAATTATGAATTCATGTTTGAAGCTTTATAAGCTGCAAATTCATCTTTTACAACTCAATATTTATACTTTATATTTGTTCTTATATATATATTTATATTATAGTAACAGTCTTCACAATAGTTTTTTTGAAGGACTTGCCCATTCTAGCATAGGCCATACAATTTCAACTTGCCCGAATAATAATGCTAACTGCAATAAACTATGTTATTTCAGCATCATGCCATGTAAAAGAAGCGACAGAAATTTGACGGCTGTAATATGTGTTGTTTTAGCAAAACTTACCACCACGTAGATGGTCTTTCAATGGTTAGGTCTGTGACTCATATACTTGCAATGGTATAGCATTACTTGTAAGGCTCTGGTTGCCAATATTTAGCTACTTTTTATATGGGCAATAGTTACAGAGAATTTATATAAAAAGTAACACTAATTTCGTTGAATGTCTTATTACACTGCAGATCTGTTATATCACCATCCGTTATTTTGCGACATCCAATATATCGCGAATCGGCCGTGTATCCTAATTTTTTTCATGTACTTCCAGAGTGTTCATTTTACCCGAGCTTCCGGGTTTTCACCGATGATTTTCATGGAAATCATGAAATTGATGCATGATAAAATCCCCCAAAGAGTCATACTGACCCTTGGTAAAGGTCTGGATTGCTTCATCACTTCCTATACAACTGAAGCCAGTCAAGACACTGTCTGTTATTAACACATTAGGCCTACCTAATCTTAATCCGTTTTGCATTTACTGATAAGATCTTCCATGCCAGGAAGTTATCAGTGTATGTATTTGACCCTTCCACCATTGAATTTTGACCCTTGAAAATTTTGGTCAAAGGGTCAATGACCCTTAAAATTTACAGTCTACTAAACACCCTGTACTTCAATATTTTGCTTTTACACAACGTTCATAAATAAATCCAGTTTAGTCCGGATTTTCGCGCCTACATTGCTATTCTTTCATTCACATTCACACTCTTGTAGTGTGAAAAACAATAACCCGACCCATCTTCAGCTTACATTGCGCGTGTCACCTATGACAAAGTCCTTTCACTGCTGTCGCTTTAATTAGATGTCGAATTACAGCCTGTCCACGTGGAGGGTATATACAGTAACCGTATGTCATAGAACAATATTGACCTATCTTAACGACAATAACGTAATCGATACGGCGTAACATTTTTCTCTTTCTGTTTTGTTTAAGAAATGCTAACTGCACATTGTTCACTATATATAGATAACCAATTTTGTTGTTATGCCCTATGAAACTTTTATACAAAAGTAAAGATCTCAATGTTTTCATACAGCAATCAATACCCACGCTTTTCTAGCAAAACAAATGATTTACACGAAATGCATGAGCAGTTTAAACAGGATGCGTGTTTACGTCATGTGAACAGTAAAATTCTGATAGGCGTTTTGGATTTGGAATTTATTATATGCAATTTGAAATAAATTACAAGGAATAATATTATGTTTTATATACAAACGGAATATTTTACACATGGATATAACAAATTGTGGATGTTAACAACAATGAAAAAGGCGAGTTAATTAAGTTTATGTTTTGAGATCGTGAAAATAGTCTTATGTATACATGTATATCTATATGTACATGAATGACATGACAAGTTGTACCGCGATCGTGCAGGCCTTTTCCTAACGTCACGACGGGTCCGACTAACTGACACAATCCCAATGATAAATACGCTTAATTGTTCCCAATTGCCAAAAAAATCCCAATTTGACCCAAATTCTACAACTGAAAATTTTATGCTAAAACAATGATCATATATTGTAAAAAAAAGTTATTTTGAAAAATATAGTTCCATTTTATAGTTAGAAATCTGTTGTTGATTTTACAAGTCCAAGACTTTATTTTACCTATAACATTTTTTCCCAATTTGGAGGTTTTACGACACAAATTTCCCCAAATTTGGCTAGCGTCCTGCGAAAAGTCTTGTTGCGATCCATGGGCCCAGCGAAGCGCAATATAACAGATCTGCAGTGTAATAAGAATTTGAACTATCAAGTTAAGGACATCTATTTATATATGGGCAATTTTTGCCCACGTTATTATACTCAATATTTACCAAGGGCCTAACAATTAATGCTACCGCTAGTAATTCAGTGCCAATTTCAAGTAAGTTGCTGCGTCCCGCACCTGTCAATATTTTCCCCCCCCCCATGGGGGAGCGGAGGGCATATACGGGCCTTTAGACTGAAAGCAATTCCCAACAAGCGGGAACTTAATATGCTGTATAATTCCAGATCCGAGGAAATAGCCTTAGGTCGGATTTTAGATCCTCTTAACATTGATACACCAAGCATCTCCCACTGTGGATATTAAGACAAAAACGCTCTTGGCTCTAGGGTTGGGAATAAGCCCCCCCCCCCGAAAAAAAGTCCCGTGGGTTATCCCGCGGCTGCCCCCCTCCCCCGGGAGAAGATATTGATAGGTGCATCCCAGACCTAGTGCCTGTCTGGTCTCTATCGTTTTTATGTGCTTTACATTAACATCTGACGATTACTTTGTTTCGTTTTTTCGTTATTAAATATTCAGGTATGTGCTGTTTAGATATGTTATTCGTTTCATTATTGTGTATAGACATGAAAACAATCAATAGTTACCTTTGCCACGCCATAATTAACTGCCAAATCTGTTCATAAACTGCAAAAGTACAAATGTGTTTTGACATTTCCGCCATTTTACCGGAAGTTGAAGTATCGTGTGATCCTAAGACAGTTAGGTCCAAAGACAATTTGGCCTAAACTTAGTTTAGCCTAAAGACAATTCGGTTCAGAGATTCACAAGACTTGAAACATGCACTGTCGTCAAAGACTAAATTTAATGTTTCTTGTTTTGTTTTAATTGTATTATGGTGGATATAATACATATAATAATAAAACACAACGTTTCTTATTTTATTTTATTTTCACATATTTATATTTTATATATATTATAAACTTACCATATAAAAATAATGTTCAAATTAAAACAAATTTCGTATAAATACATTACTGGAAAAAATCACGGAAGCAAAAAATAAATAAATTGTACTAACACACGTTTAAAGCATAAACCACTTTTGAGAAGTCTGCGTAATATTAAAGGGGCGTATCGAGGTATTTCCTATTAATATTATATATTAAAATTATATAACCTTTGTCAACTGTTTATAGACACAAAGACATCCTATTTAACAACGCTTTAATATTAACAACGCTTTAATATTAATTCTCTGTAAATGCTATTGTCGATCTACCGTCGACACGCCCCTGTTACGTCACCTGCAATACTAAGTTTAAAAAGTTGCTAATTAATATATAGACAGACAAACATACATATATATAATATATAACTGAACATACAAACGCATGAACACATTATACATGTTTTATATAATCACATAAAACAAAATTACCAATAAAAACAATAAAAAAGAAATTGGGCTAACAAACGAAAAAACATGCAATTTTTAATTTTTTTCTTTATAGTAGATAAACTAAAATAACATTCGGAGAGCACAGACCTCGGCTAAGATACGTTACCCCACATAAGAATGG
Organism: Congeria kusceri; assembly: GCA_027627225.1. Lineage (NCBI taxonomy): Eukaryota > Metazoa > Mollusca > Bivalvia > Myida > Dreissenidae > Congeria > Congeria kusceri. Next base: position 47,034 of record JAPFQT010000243.1, on the reverse strand, counting down.
AATTTTTCAGTGTGATGTTAGCTCCCTTATCTAATTTCCCAATAATTCAAATATCCTGTATCAGATGATGATCCGGATCACCACCAAAATCTAACCATTTGTTTCAGTGACCCACTTTCATCTACCTACAAAATTGCATGCACATCCATCATGACTTTTCTGCGTAAAGTTGCGTATTAATATATAGAAGTTGCTAATTAATATATAGACAGACAAACAAATAACAGCAACAATAAATCACATTAGCGGAGATAGCAAATAAAGTTTGGGTTAAAATATAAAAGGAACGATTAAATCTATAAAAGGAACGATTAAATCTATAACAATCGTCTAATGCAGCGATAAAAGTAAAATAATGGAATCGATTAATGTCTGAAACTCTGCTTAGAAAAGATCACTAATCAGTAGCATTACAACAAGTTTTACCAGCATCAACAACAGCAGCAGCAGTGGTAGTGGTTGGTGTGAATATTAATAGTAGAAGTAAGTAGTGGAAGTAGACGTAGAAGCGTTGTAAGTAGTGGAATTGGAACAGTAGCAGCTTGAACTGTATCAATTGTAGCAGCTGCGTATATATCAGAAGCAGTAGCAGTAGTAGCTGCAGCATCTCCAACAGTAGATGCAATAGCAACATCAGTATAGGTAACGGCAGCAGCAGCAGCAGTAGCAGATGTAACAGTAGTAGCAGCTGCAACAGTGGTAGAAGTAGCAGCTACAGCAGTAGAAGCATCAGTAGTTTCAGTAGTTGCAGTAGTAGTTCAAGCTGCAGTAGTTGCATAGGTAGAAGCAGCAACAGAAAGCAGCAGCTGCTGCATATAGCAAATACGTATCTTTTTTATTTGATTAATATATCATACATGTATTATTTCAGAAGTTTAGTTTTATGTTATTTTTCTTTTATTTCGACAATTTTTATTTTTATTTGCATGTTACATATTGATATCCTACTGATTTTAACTGTTTAAAAGTGTTCTTCTCGGCATACAAGGCCAGCCAGACCAGAGGCACCGTCTACCCTACACTACCCTACACAAAACTAACCACACCTCTCTCCCAAGTCGCCCCACACTCCCACAGCAACTACTCGGGCCATCCGATCTCCTTGTTTAGCCTACCCTCGTTTTATATTATTATTCTTGCTGTAGTTATTATTAATGTATTTATTTATTTGTTTATTTGTTTGTTTATTTGTTTATTGTTATATAAATCTCCTTGTTTAGCCTACCCTCGTTTTATATTATTATTCTTACTGTAGTTATATTATTTATTTATTTACTTATTCATTCATTTGATTCATTTATTTTATTGTATAATTGTATTTTTATTGTCATTATTATTATTATTATTATTATTATTATTATTATTAGCAACGGCAGTTGCAGCAGTAGTTGTAGAAGTATCAACAGCAGCAGCAGCAGTATATGCAATAGCAGCAGCAGTTGTAGCGCAGCAGCAGCAGCAACAAAGGTCGAATGGAAGCAGTAGTAATGTTAGCAGACGTAATAATAGCAATTGATTGTTAGTAGTAGTAGAAGTAGCTGTTGCTTTTGTTATTCATGTAGTTATAGCAATATGTTCGTTGTTGTGGAAAAATATGTTGCCGGTTTGGTTGTATTGTTTCATTAATTTGTATTTCATCTCTGTATTACAAAAAAATAACCTTCATATTGATAGAAATACTAAAACACACAAATTAGAACGCAGCTAAAATGTCAACGTGTAATTAAAGCCACCGAATCTGCATTGAGCATAAACGATAACTTTAAAATATATATTTTCTGTGAACGCATTAAGCATTTTCTCAACACAATTTTCTTCGTTCGTATAGTAAGTATTCCGTAAACGAAAGATTTAACAATTTTACTTAATAAAAAAACGCCAACCCTGTAAACAAATGGATTGCGTTATTCAGCTTGTAAAAACGTCTTAACAAGTCGTCAAAAGCTATTATTTTTTGTTAACTTCATTTAATCTCTACATACATGATAATTGTTGAAAATGTGCATATTCAATACGGATTCGATGTCTGTAATCTGTAAAGTAAGTAATCAGTAACGTACAAATAAATAAAACACATAACCTAGTACAAGATTTGTCATGTTTCATTGTTCAATGCTGGGCTTTATTACATATTAATACATAACACCTAACTGCTACTATTAACAACTTTAAATTGCATAAAGATGTAAAAGAAGTTATCACTTTTAAAGTGTGTATGTACGATCTTTCATATACATTATTTTCAAAAAAGCAAATGAAAGTGACTATACAAATTTAAATCAAACAGAAAACGATACAAACGACGAAAGAAACACTTCAATACAGAATAAATCAAAAACTTCTAGTGTCGACTTTTGCATCGATTATTAGAGGTGTATAACCTAAACCAATTGCCAAGTCAATGTATATACATGCATTTGAGTTTCTGTCTGTACAGACTAAAACTATTTGGTGATTAAAAACTAGCTTGATTATTTAGTTAATTGCATATGCAACTATATATGTTGCAAGATTGTAAATTGGGTCAAAACAAAAAATTCTGTGTTTCGGGCAACCGACCCTACCTAGCGAAAACCCACCGAAACTAAAGTTTTAAGGCACGATTGTTTACCGTGCAATCCGTATTCGTCACATTTTAGAAAATGTTCAATATTTTTTTCTGACCGAAATGTGTCAGTTAACAAAAAATAAAATAGATGGACACCGATTTCGACGTTCTTTCGTGTGTATCAATAAACAAGAGCTGTCAGCGCGCTCGACTATTCGAAGTATTTCAGTTGGTACATATTTTTGGAAAGTGGAAGCGGCATAAATGTGTTGAAAAACAACACTGAGTTATTGCAATTATTAACTTATTCCAAGTTTCGACGTTATGTAGTAAATAACGTGTGTAGTTTTTAAGTTATAAGAGTTTTGAATATACATTTTAACAAGAAAATCTATATGAAAAGGGGCATAAAATTTTCATAATGCAAAACAGAGTTATATGGAGGTTGCCCCTGATACTGGAGTTGATGATAAAGGTATGGTTCTATTTTAAAGTGAATACCTTATGCAGTTCTGAAGTTACACAACTTTTGAATATAAACTTTAACGAGAAAAATCTATGTGAAAAAGGAGCATAACTCTGACAAAGTACAAAACAGAGTTATACGGAATGTTACCCATGGCACCGGAGTTGATGACAAAGGCATATTCCAAGTTTCAAGTGTATAACTTGTAGTTCAGCAGTAACAAAACTGTTGAATATAAACTTGAACCATAAAATCTGTGTGAAAATGGAGCATAACTCTTGTCAAAATACAAAACAGAGTTATAGGGACTGTTGCCCACGAGTTACACGGAATGTTACCCATGGCACTGGAGTTGATGACAAGGGTATATTCCAAGTTTCAAGTGAATAACTTGTGTAAGTTTTGAAGTTACAAAACTTTTGAATATAAACTTTAACCAAATTCAGACGCGGACGCCGACGCCGGAGGTAGTAGGAAAGCTCTCCTATTCTTCGAATAGTCGAGCTAAAAACATTCATAATCTTCATCATCATCATAATCATCATCATCATTATCATCATTCTTTTTTATCTAAATCATCGTTTCACCACACGGTGAAACCATGCTCTATCGTTTAACATTTATGTGATTATCAAATATTGTACAAACGTTCTATAATATTTTGCATGGCATCGCATTTTTACAATATTTTATAAAACTGCATATCATTGATAATTGATCGTTTTCTACATCAAGCTATATTTCACGTGAATTCTTGAAAAGACACTTTATTACAAAATCACCATTTATGCTCATTGCTGCATCGTTCGCTGGTTTTCGCCGGAATCGTCCGCCGGTTGTTGCCGGCATCGTCCGCTGGTTGTCGCCGGCATCGTCCGCTGGTTGTCGCCGGCATCGTCCGCAGATTGTCGCCTGAAACGACCGCTGATTTTCGGAGGAATCGAACGCTGATTGTCGCCGGAATCATCCGCTGATTGTCGCCGGAATCGTTCGCTAGTTGTCGCCGGAACAATCCGCTGATTGTCGCCGGACTCGTCCGCTGATTGTCGCCGGACTCGTCCGCTGATTGTCGCCGGAATCTGCCACTAGTTGTTGCCGGCATCGCCCGCGACAACCAGTCGCCGGCTTGGTTCGCTGGCTGTCGCCGGCATCGTTCGCTGTTTGTCACCGACATTGTTCTCTGGTTGTTGCCGGCATCGTCCGCTGGTTGTCCCCGGCATCGCCCGCTTGTTGTCGAAGATATCGTCCGCTGGTGGTCACCTGCATCGTCCGCTTATTATCGCCGGAATCGTCCGCTGATAGTCGCCGGAATCGTCCGTAGGTTGTCGCAGGAATCGTCCGTAGGTTGTCGCAGGAATCGTCCGTAGGTTGTCGCAGGAATCGTCCGTAGGTTGTCGCAGGAATCGTCCGTAGGTTGTCGCCGGAATCGTCCGTAATGCTCATCGAGACAACTATCATCAATATCATCACAAGTATCATCATAACAATATCATAACATGACACTATCAAGACATAATCACTATCATCATCATTAGTTGTATATATCGTTACAATATTTTTTTATTTTCAATCAATCATTGTAAATGTTGGACAACAGTTTATACATTTACAAATACAACTTATTTCTACAATTGATATTCCCACGACTATATCGTATAAATGTATTTTATTCAGAAAAGCTAACATTTTCAAATCACCGTGAACCCTGAAAATCACTTTTAAATCAGTCGTAACAAATACAGGTCTTAGAAATAAAACAAATGAAGCTATGTGATATTGACCGTAATTCATGAAAATACTATTGATTAGAAAATTACCATTTATGCTAATCGGCATCGTCCGCTGCTTGTCGTCGGCATCGTCCGCTGATTGTCGCTGGCATCGTCCGCTGATTGTCGCCGGAATCGTTCGCTAATGTAGTCTTCATCGAAAACACTATCATCAATATCATGACAAGTATCGCCATAACAATATCATAACATAACACTATGAAGACATAATCACCATCATCACCATAATTTGTATCTATCATTACAATCATGTTTTAAAATTTTGATTAATTATTGTTAAATTTCGACAACAGTATGTATATTTATTAATACAACTTATTTCTACAATCGTATATTATATTCACAAAAGTTAACATTTTGTAATCCAGCAAATGTAAGCATAATTTGTATATAAACGTTAACATGCAAACAGAAGAAAAGGAACAACCCTGAATTATAGTGAAGAATTGTGACAGAAATTTACCTTTGATGCTAGTTAGGTCTGTTGGTTTCCGTTATGTCGCTGTTGTCCTCAACAGTCTCCAGCGCATGCGCAACGAGTGAGTGGATGGAGCTCCGGCTGTCGTCTGCATCGGTCTCGAGTTGTAGACATGAACTATTTTCACATTAAGTGGAAAACTACACAATTGCAAGCCTCTGTTTTTCGTTATTCATCGTTTGGTTATTCACTTAATATTTTAACCAAGATTTAACCAATCAATTGGGGTGGCAGTGGTGTAGTTGATATGGTGTCCGCCTTATGGTTGGGAGGTCCAGAGTTCGATCTCTACCCGGGAAGCCTTCGGAAGAAATTTCTCAAAAAGGCACCCAACTACTGGCTCTACCCAGAAAACGGTTTGGAAACTGTCGTACTAAGCTGAGGCTTTCGACACAATCGAGCTTAAATATTTTTAAACTAGACTTAAATTCTCATGAATAGTACAACCAAAACATGAAATCAACAGAAACATAACGTTGATCTTACGCAAATCACGGCTTTTCAATGCTCGGTTAACCAGCTTTTGTTGTCCTCCATTTGTTTCCCGCGCATGCGTCATTGTTCTCGTCTATCTTGTGTTCTCGTCTGCTACGAAATACTCTAAAATTGCAGAAAAAAATAATGTGGAACACATATTTCACATTAAGAGAAAAATAATTACAATTTAAACATTAAACTTTTTTATCGCCAGCCTATAATGTTTCGCTACTCATCGTTTTGCAATTAATATCTCTATATACATTACAAAGTTTTAACGAATCACTTGAAATCACAGCGGTGTCGCAATGGTGTGGTTGATATGGCGTCCGCCTTGCGCTTCGGAGGTCCTGAGTTCGAAAGAACTTTTTAGAAAGACACCAAAGTACTGGCTATACCCAGAAAACGGACTTAAAGGCGTCTCACCAAGCGCGGGCGTTCGACAAAATCGTGCTTAAATAAGTTAAAACTAAACTAGAATTCTCATCAATAGTACAACCAAAACAAATTAACAGAAATATAACGCCGATCTTTCGCAAAACCCGGCTTTTATTCTTACACTTGAAAATAAAACAAAAACTTTACGACAATGCTCGTTATCTCAGATGATGTTGTCACAGCCCTTAATCTGCTTCTTGCGCATGCGTCATGGTCGTCATTTAGCTCTTATTGTCGTCTGCTGCTAAACTCTACTTTACTGTCTTTTTTTCTATAATTGCTGAACTTATTTCATAATGAAACAATTTTGTATATTAATAGGAAAATATTACAAAAGAAAAATTAAAATAGTATATTGTTTTCGTTTTTCATCGTTTGCTATTATCTCTCTCTATATATACATTTTAAAGTTTTAATGAACCATTTAAAATGTCAGTGGTTTAAATGATATGGTGTCCGCCTTTTAATCTGAAGGACCGAGTTCGATCCCTATCCGGGCAGCGTTCGAAGAAAACTCTCAAAAAGGCATCCAAGTACTGGCTCTACCGAGAAAACGGACTCGAACGTGCCTTAATAACCTCAGGCGTTCAACACAATCATGCGAGCTTAAATATTTTTAAACTAAACTAAAATTCTCATCAATATACTATAATCAAAACAAATCAACAGAAACATAACGTTGATCTTTTGCAATTCGCGGCTTTTATCATTATAATTGAAAATAAAACAAAAACATTATGCCCCTGCGTGTTAAATCAGTTGATGTTGTCCATCCGTTTCCTGCGCATGCGTCATGGTTATCGGCGGCTGCTTAACACAACACTACTTCACTGGCTGCTAAAATTGCTGAAATTAGTTGAAAATGGAACAGTCTGGACATTAACAGGAAACTATTACAAAATTATGTTATTGCCAGCCTATATTCTTTCATAACAAATCATTTCCCAATTTTCATTTTAAAGTTTTAACGAACCACTTAAAATCTCCGTGGTTTAATTAATATTAATTATTGCGATCGAAAGATCTGGAGTTCATCCCTACCCGGGGAGCGTTCGAAAGAACTTTCTAAAAAAAGACAACAAGAACTGGTTCTACCCAGGAAACGGACTCAGGCTTTCGACTACTACACTCGTTTCTGCTGAAATTATTTAAACACGGGACTGATTTGTACATTAAGGAACATATTACAAAATAAAAATTATACAATTTTGTTATTGCCAGCCTACATTTTCTTCGTTCATCGTTCCGCTATTTATCTCTCTCTAGATTAATTTTAATGTTTAAACCGACCATTTAAAATTATCATAATTTGTGTAGCTAAATCATGAAATTAGCAGAAATATAAAGTTGATCTTACGGAAATAACGGGCATTTAATTTTGCTGTATTTATCTTGCTTGGATTGTCGTCGGCATTGGCTCCTGATTGTCTTTGACATAGAACTATTGACTGTCAGCACGGAACTCTGAAATTCTTACAAACAGTATAAAAACAAAACTTAGCTCGAATTGTCGTCGCCATTCACTGTCGTCTGCATGAAACTTTTTTCGTTTCGTTTGCACAGGACTCTGGTTGGTGTCTGCATCGAATGATGGTACTTGTCTTTATCCTGCCCTGGTTTCCGGCATAAATATCTGAAAATAGTCATCACCCATATACAAATAAGACCTACCTTGGGTCATTGTCGCCTGTCTTGAACTTTTGACTGTCGTCTGCATGGGGCAAAACGGACCTTTGGGTGTCGTCAGTATCGAGCTCGGAGAAACATCACTTCTGCAGCATATCAATCACTTGGACAGCACGTAAGATATCTCGCTGAAATAAAACAAATCAATAATTTATTGTATATTTCCTTGAATGCCACAATCTTGTTTTATACTGCATTGTGCTCATTGCTATAAAATATTAACCTACAGTTTGTTATTAAAATTATTCTAATTAACGCAAAATGGCAACTAAGACTTTCGACGCAAGTATCTAAATGTTTTGTCAATCCCGATGTTTTTATTGTCAGAAAAGACTCGTATTTATTCCTTTTCCCAGGTCATGACCCTGACAAGCCCGACGACAGGGTGGGGGCGCCCTATCCATCTTGTCGCCTGATTTGACCGGGCCTAGGTTTGAGAATTCACAGAAACAAACATTCCTCTTTCCCGACTTAAAAAAAAATACAGTAAAACTAAAGTTTAAAACTTAATAAAACAGATAAATGTCGTCCATTTATAAAAACATCACATTATTTTACATCCCAATACCGAATTTCGAGTCAAAGCTGCCATTTGCGTACACAAAGTCAATTTAGAAAGTGTATATTTAACGGATTAATAGAGGTCGCAGTGGTGCAATGGTGTCCGTCTTGCGTTAGGGAGGTCGCGAGTTCGATCCCTACTCGGAAGCGTTCGAATGATTTTTCTCAACATACACCAAGTACTGGTTCTACCCAGAAAACGGACTCGACACAATCGATCTTTAATTAATACTTTTAAACGAACGGATTTATACATTAGACACTAAAGATTTCACAGTTTTTAATTAATTTTAGAGGTAGTGCCATTAATCCAAATTTAGACTTGTAAATGACATGAACACGTGATTTCAATATAACTTATCTGTTGTTGGTTTCCAATAGCAACCGGCCTCGTTCCCGCAATCGTTTCGAAACAGGAGCACCGTCGAAACGAGCAATGCGTCTGCACGAGGTCGATAAAACCGGTCAACCTGCCGGCACAAAAACTGTAACCGGAAGAAAGCGTCAATAGGAGACCGATGAACGTTGTATTTTTCGGGATCACGTTACATATAAATGTGGAGGTTTATAACAAGCACTTTATTCTTTATTAAAAAAAGAACTGAAACTATTATCAGGATTATAAAAATAAAACTATGTTTTTGTCTTGTGCCAAAACAAAATAATATTGTATTGCCGTATGAAAAGCTGGAAAATTGTAAAGCAAACAATATATGATCAACATTTACTGTATATGTTCTTACGTTCTTTTTTTATTGTCTTATTGTACATAAATGGTCGCTTGCGCATGCGTCATTGCATGTCGTCTACATAGAGTTATGGGTGTCCACTGCATTGTATACATATCGTCTAAATCTAAGAGTGTTGGAACGGGGTGTTGTTCTTGTTGGCAACGGGGTGTGGTTGTCGTCGGCAACGGGGTACCATGTTACGGTATTTGTATTACGTTCTGTTGTATTACTGTTGTCTTATTGTACTTAGTTGGTCGCTTCCGCATGCGTCATTGTGTGTTGTCTGCATGGAGTTCCGACTATCCACTGCATCGTACACAGGTCGTCTAAATCGAAGTTGTTAGTCGTCAGCAATGGGGCGTTTTTGTGGTAGACAACATGGTGTCGTTGTTGTTGGCAACGGGATATTGTTGCTGACAAAAGGCTGTTGTTGTTGTTGGCAAAGGGATTTTGTTGTCCACGGCAGCGTGGTGTTTTTGCTGCTGGTAACGGGGTGCGGTTGTCCTCGGTAACGGGTTGTGGTTGTAGTCGGCAACAGGGTGTGGTTGTCGTCGGCAACGGGGTGTGGTTGTCCTCGGTAACGGGGTGTGGTTGTTCTCCGTAACAGGGTGTGGTTGTCTTCGGCAATGGGGTGGGATAGTTGTCTGTCTAAAGGGTGCTACAAAGACTTCTAACATATAACACATTAAACATCATAATAGGCGACCTAGAGTGTTAACAATCAAAGTTACAATACTGTACTTCAAGGTTTGGTGTACTGACCGTTACCACCGCTCAGTATCTTTAAATGTATTACACACAAAAAACACATTAACTAGTGAAATTAAACGTACTGAATATAGAGACATGATAATTATCTTCCACATAGCAATGATTCTATTATATATATAATTTATATATTATCACGCGAAAAACAGTAAGAACAGTTTAAAATTAAAATAACAACACGTTACCGTCTACGCTCGTCGAATCAATTGGTTTTCATTATCGTGATGTCCTCCATAGGTTTCCTGCGCATGCGTCATGGTCGTCACGGGAGCAAGTTCGTTGTCTGCACCCAGCTCGGCATTGACGTCTGCAATGTCTGAAAGCAGACCGTATACTAAATAGTTCGTTTATTTTCGTCAAGAGTTACAAAAAAACAATACTTAAACTTCAAATATATCGACCGTTACAGCCATTCAATAACTTGTTTACTTTAACTGAATTACAATTAAAATAATCGCATCATTATTAAAAAAAAAAGTTAAAAACATTAAATCGATAGAAGCATAATGTTGTTCTTCCGCAACTCAATGCCTATATTTAAATATCACGCGAAAAACACACAATTTACCGCCCAAAGTCATCGACTCAGTTGGTTTTTATTGTCATATTGTTGCCCTCCCTTAATTTCCTGCGCATGCGTCTTTGTCGTCATGGCAGCATGATTGTTGTCTGCATCCAGCTTGGATTGTCGCCTGCATCGTCTGAAAGTAGGCCTACAACAAACAGTTCATTTATATCTTCTGCTATAAAAGACATTGTGCATAACGGAATTTTAATTCAATGAATATTTCATAAAAAAGACACGCCTCCAGGGAATTTTGATTAATGTGATATCGAATTACTTGAAAATCGAATTTTCAGCAGCTTATGTACACATGCTTTTTGTCGAAATCGCACATGGATTCTGGGTATCTTACAAAATCAACTAAAACACATATTCTTTGAAGTAATATATCTTATGGGGATTACATTTATAACAGAACTATAACACTTAGCTTAGTTCATCGCCGTCATCCATCGTTCCCAAATTCCGTCATCCAAATTCCCCTAGGTCTGCCCGCTGCTCCCCCCCCCCGGGGGAAAATATTGATAGGTGCAATATTATCATCAGAAGAGACTATTATTTATTCGTTTGAACTCCCTGGTCATGACACTGACAAGCCAGACGGCAAGGTGGGGGCGCCCTTTCCATCTTGTCGCCTGATTTGACAGGGCCTTGGCTTGAGAATTAAATGAAACAAACACTCCTCTTTTCCGACAAGATAAAATCAGTTTTAATGTTAATAACTCATACAAATGTCACCCATCTATAAAAACTATAAAGCTAATTTGTGTACACCCCAAACCCGAATTTTGAGTTAAAGCTGCCATTTATGTCAACAATATCGAAAGGGTGTATTTAATGTAATAACACATTAGGCGTTTAAGAAGATTCACACTTTCTAGTTAAAAGATTTATTATTCATTTTGTATTAACTGAAAAAAAAGTATTTGCCTTTTTGCATATTTGCTGAATTATACTTGTAAATTACGTGAATACGTGATTTAATTATGACTTATCTGTTTCTGGTATCCAATAGCAACCGGCCTCGTTCCCGCAATAGCTTGGGAACAGGAGCACCGTCGGAATGCGTCTGCACGAGATCGACGAAACCTGTCAACTTGGCGGCCTAAAGACTGGAACCGGAAGAAAGAGTCTATATGAGACAGATACTAATTGGCGTCTTGGATCACGTGACATATAAAATGTGGGGGTTAGAACAAGAAATGTGTATGTATTGAAAACAAAATGTTTCTATGCTACGAAAGCTTGGCAACATAAATCAGTATTATGTTCGAAAGGAAGTTTAATGTACAAAGTTGTGTAAATACGTGTAGCATGTGTCTCAAGATTTCGTAAATTCAAACAAGAGTTGCAAGTGCAAATTTTACAAAAATACACACGATAACATCTCGCTTGATTGAAATGCTATATAAATAGAAATAATTCACTCAATTAACGTACAAAATAACAGTGCAACAATATTTTACAATCTTAATTGTTAAATTTAACTGAATAAAACTATTCAGGTCTTATTTATACAAACTGAAAATACAACACGTATTAGACTTACATTTACATGATTAGCCATTATAACCACATGTTTGGAGTTATGAGTTGTAGTAGTCCGCTGTGTCAGATTGTAAGACATCCATCTTGTCCGGGAACAACGAACAAATGGTGCGTTTTTTTTTCAATGTATTCATGCGCAGTAAACATCGCCAAATCACAATCGATGTTTCAACATAAGGACCCAATCAAAAACCGCGATGCAAATTTTAAGCCAATCAATTGTGAAAAAGAAAGCTCATTGAAATCCATATGGAAAACGCCCAGAGTAAATTTGTTGTACCAAAATAGTAAAAACAAATCGGATTACCAGGGGCGTAACTATGCAAAGTTAATTTCGCACCTTATGCTTACCGAGCTATACGAAGGGCAAATAACATGAAAAAACATTGAAATACAATGACAATAACATTGTATCATCTATCGGAATAAATATGTTTGATATATTATTTAGATTTACATTATTAAATAAATGCGTATATGGGTTAGAATACTTATTAAATGAAAGATGCTTAAATTAAACTTTTTATTGTGAGCACGGTATGGTCCAGTTCGGTCTAGATACGCCCCTGATTACACTGATATCACGGTCTGCATGCACGTGTTTTACATATTGCATTTTTGGCAGACGAAACTGACCAATCAGAATTTATCCAGATGTAAACATAACAAACAATGAGTATGACTGAAAATATCTTGCATAGTGATTATTAGGTGCCGTATTCCAGAAACATTCTAACTAAAATCTTATCTTTAACGTTGAAAACGTATATATTTCATAAACGTTTTATTTCAAATTTAGAGGGCTTTGTGCTTAGTGTTTATTAATAATTAATTTATTACTAACTGATGTTAATTCTGTAAGTGAAAATATTTTAAGTTAAACTTAAGATGTTTCTGGAATACGTTTCCTGAAAAGCTAAGTAAAGAAAAAGATTGGAAAAAATGTGCCGGGAATATAAAAAAAAAACTAGCAATTAACTTGATTGCAATACTGTTATACTATCATGTTTGATATATTAGGCCTAAACATTTTTTTATAGTTGTTGTTAGGTTAAGTTTAAACCTTTATATTTTGGCTCGATTGTGTCGAAAGTTTGAGACTTACTGAGACGCTCTCGAGTCGGTTTCCTGGGTAGAACCAGTACTTGAGAGAGAGATTGGAACGCTACCCGAGTAGGGATCGAACTCACGACCTCCCGATCGCAAGGCGGACACCATATCCATTACACCACTGCGACCTTACTGTTGTTGTTCTTGTTGTTGCGTAGGAATTAAACCACGAGGGCAATAACGAACGCTTACCGGTCAATTAGTTCGATTCTAACACGATCTGATATAACAATCGTCTGTATTTGTAAAGGTTATGTATGAGAACTATATTTATCTAAACACCGCCCATTTTGCGCAAAGAAGGCTACATTTACTCGTGCGTTTCTGTGACGTCAATAAATAATAATTCAAAATGACGTCAGCTTCATTGATAAACATTGAGCAAATGGCGTCATATTTATTGATAAATACAGTGAAAATATTATGTTGACAAGTACAAGTTAAAGCATATTCACAAAACGTAAATTTGTTTGTCACAATTTTGCTATCGCGCGTTTACGCACATGCATTTAACGGAGCAATTTCTTCGAAATTCCGGAACTATTTTCAAAACATAACCCTCCGCCCATAATTTGTTGCAGAATAGCCCACAGCTATTTGCCTTCTTTATCTATGGAAAACTAGCCGCGTGCCGTGTTCGAATTTTAAATGCACAACGTTAACAAATAGTCTAAAAACTGACGTCATTCGTTCACTTATTATAAAGGAAACTTATGTAACCATGAATTTGATAAAGATACTGAATGACGTAACTGTGACGGACAGCGGTGACGCGCGTGCGAACGTGAACATGCTCGGAACACTGTAGAATGTACATAGTTGCAGAGTTCATTCGTCACATCATGCCAAAATAGAAATACTTGTCGTGTTTTAATATCGTACGGGTTTTCGTTTAGGTGGGCGGTTAATTAACCCCGAGAGCGTTAGTCGATTCCTTTTGATCATAATTCCAACGCGTTTATAAGCTAATTAACAACGCTCAATCGAACACTATTTCTTAAATCATTAATTTTCATAATATTATGATGTTTCCATAGTATAAATCTGCTTCGTCGCCAGATTATAATATATTCTAAAATGATACTCGCTATTTTTTCTCCAGACAAAGAAACTAACTCCGTTAAACTAACCAATAAACAACGCAGAAAGAAGTTCCGATTATGAGCGGAGTTATGTAAAAAGTAGTTTAATTTAGGGAAAAAAATGCAAAAATATATGTCAAATCATGTTAAAATCAAAATTATTTTGTCGTTCTGACGCGTCGCTATTAAACAATTCGGGATTACGCCCTCGTGGTTGAATTCCTACGCATTAGAACAAAAAATCGTTGTTTATTGGCAGATAAACAACGAAAAATAGAAAATTATTGTCTAAGTTTAATATTAAAATCATTTCATTTTGAAATGTTTGATTTGAAATGTATGACGATGGATGAAAATATGTATCTTACAATTGTCTTCTGTTGTTATCGCAAATGCTGAAATCTGTACCTTCAAAAGAATTCGTTTTGTCATTTTTGTATTATATAAGAGCACACATGGCGCACAGGATAAGCAAAAGTTTGAAGATACACACGTAGATGTAGTGCACCAATATTTTCAGTTAAAATAAGTATGTTTACTTTTTTGTTCTGAAATATATCTTAATTTTGTGAAAAGATTTGTAATATACAAGTTAAAAAATATATTAAAACAAAAGTTAAATTTATTAAATTTTAAGAAAATATTCATTAATATCTTACGACATATTTCTGTTTTTTGACGATGAAACGATTCTGAATATAGAGTAGTAAAATACGAGCAATAAAGCAGGTGTGTGTGATTTGGGTACAATTTAATATAATGTGTAATTTATAAAACCCCGGCCTATCACGCTTCAAATAACATAAGCAACACTATTTAGGCTTTATATTTGTTTCAATGTTCAAGGTCTGCAACAAACTGCACTTGAATGCATTACAAAAATAATTAGTAACATCGTAGGCAACTCAGGACTGCTGATTCCGACGTCGAGTCAACAACTGCTCATTCTTTATTTTCGACACTCATGCTTCATTGTACATAATGTATATCAAATTCACATTTCTAGTAAGAATCATGAATCTGACATCTGGGCCCGTATTCTCCATCCCATTATAAGACATAAGAATAACAACTAGACTCAGACTCAATAAACACTTTTTCTGTGTTCGCAGATATGCCGGGTACCAATGTCGCTATTGTTATTAACAAATCGTTCTAAATAAAGAACTTCGTAAGTTTAGTTGCTGAATACCAAGAAAGATTCCAATTAACAGCGTTCTTAGAAAAGAGCAGTTTCAAGAATATACTTCATTATTACGCCTAAAGTCTTATAACAGATTTGTGAATAAGGGCCTGCACAACATTTTAAAGAACACATGTTGACAAAAATACCACGACGGCTGTTCTTGTTATAACAATTACCTTTTCACCAGAAACCAATGGTTATCCTTATCTTGTTGTTTTTGTTTTGTCATCGGTTATAAAAAATACAGCTCAATATTCAACTCAATAAAAAGTTAAATGACTGACTTGCATTTGAAATATAAAAAATATGTAAACAAACCCTTTCAATTCTCCGCCAATATCGGTAGGTTTTTCACGTCACGTTTCATGCACACAATTATGAAAATTATGTAATAGTGGCCATTTCTTTGAGTTATTTCGAGGAAAGAGAAATAAATAATATTAAGTGTTGGGAGGCCAAACGATAATTTCAATGTAAGATGCGCAAATCAGCAACAGAAGCAGATAAATCGCGGTTACTTCGCAACGCCAGTATATAATAAGACGAAGACGTACACAATTGATTATTCCAGAGATATCGTCACTCGATGTCGCCAAGAATCTTGGTGCACGTGTACCAGTCTATACGGAATGACTCGCACCCGGTTTATATGCTTCTGGTTCATAAATCAACTCCAACTAAGCCGCATCTCAAAATGGGAAATGTGACACGAAGCAGACGTGCGGACGACAATTCGTGCAAAAGAGTTTCCTCGTGCTCAGAACGGGGCAGGATATACAGTTATACACCACTGCCGAACAAGCGTATTTTCTGAAGCACAGGACAGAAACATGGAAGGGAAAAGATGCGTATAACACATGGACAATAATTATGGGAACATTTTTAGAAAACAAAATGTCTTGTAAGTCATATAAGTATAAATAAAAGCAAATAAAAAACATGAAATACTGTCAATGTTTGGTTATCGCAGACAGACAAATAATTATGTATTTCAATTTTAATTAAAAACAAATGAACATGTAGTGTGACACTGTTACTTTATACAAGATTAAATTTAATGAGAATTGTGTCACAGACACGGATGCTCCCACGACACATGTATTGACACAGACACAAATGCCCCCACGACACATGTATGGACACAGACACGGATTCCGCCACGACACATGTATGAACACGGACAAAGGGCGTGTCTCTAACACTGATTGTCGCCTCCACAAATTTATGTTCATATATATTCTATAGCGAAGAAAATGACAAAGGGCCATAATTCGGCTAAAAATAGGTCACCGTCAGACTTCCTTCCTTAACAATCACCTAAACATTAAGGTTCTTCAGCTGTTCAAGCGAACTCCGCCAAGCAGTTAAAGAGGAGTTGAGTCCACACAATTTCGGAACGTATGGACTTACTGACGTACAGACGTAGGCCTACGTACGGACGGACGGACACCTGCAATGCTTAACGCCTACTACTTTGTGGGTCATAAAAACACAAACCGTATGTTTTTGTTCATCTATGGTCAAATAAATCTAAATCCAACATCCACACGCAACACATTTCACAACACTTTCATGAGTTACTGAGTCAAGCAACACAACAATTTGCACGTGATACAATAAAACAATTAATCAAGCAACGAAAACGTGTTAAACAACCAAGAGTAACTTACGCAAATATCACAACCAGGCGAAACAACGACGCTACATAAAACATGCGACAAAACAACGTAACACAACCAAGCGACACAACGTTGGAACACAACTTATTGATTTTACGATGGAACACAACTAAGTGTCACGACAAGAAGTAACACAACCAGGCGACACAACGACGTAACACAACCAGGCCTCACAACGATGTGACACAACCAGGCAACACAACGACGTGACACATCTAGGCGACACAACAGCGTAACACAACCAAAGTCAAACACAACCAGACGACACAACGACGTAATACAAACAGGCGACACATCTGCGTAATACAAAGAGGCGACACCACGAAGTAGTACAAACAGGCGACACAACGACGTAATACAAACAGGAGACACAACGACGTAATACAAACAGACGACACAACGGCGTAACACAACCAGGCGACACAACGATGTCACACAACCAGGCGACGGAGACACACCGACGTAACACAACCAGGTGACGTAACACAAACAAGCGACACAACAGCGCAACGCAACACAATCCCATGATACACCACCAAGGCCAACATTAAAATTAGCTTTGTTTGCCATTGCCTACCTACCCGACGAAAATGTCTTTCTTTGTTTAATCAAACCAGTTTTTTAATTCCTGATATTCTATTTTTTCTTTGGGTTAAATAAAAACTATTTCTTCTTTCATTTCGGTCGTTATCCATTGGATTAATAAAAAAAAACTATACGCTGGACCCTTGCTTATAATAGGCCATATCAAAATGCAATTCTAATCATGTTTTATCAAACGTTTGAAAACACAACGGGCTGTTTGTCAGCATTAATTGTCTAATCAGTGATGATTACTAGCAAACTCTCGTTTTATCAACAGACTCTTGATTATATTATCAAAAGCAATGTCTTTGTTATACGCTATATTTTGACGCTAAATGGATCATTCATAAACTTTAAAAAAAAAAAAATGACTACCTACCTATCCGATAACAGCAACCTTAGGTAGGCAACGGTAAACAAACAATTTTTAAGGTTGACCTAACACACGACGAAATCATTATTCACAAATATCAAATAGTATGCGAACGTGACGATTTTTTTCGTAAACTGTCATGACGAAAGATCGTATGCATTAATCACAAACAAAGATCTTACACAAAGTTATTATCGTGAAAAAAGATCGTACATAAGCCGATCACCATGAATACGAATCGTACAGTATGTGTCGTCGTGGACTAATACATAAACAAAGCAATTATTAGGAAAAATGATCATTTTGTTACAAATTACAAGCAAACGCCATTATGAAACGTCAGTATCTTGTCACGTTTATTTTTTAGAATCCACATACACAACACATACTCGACGAGCGTTTGCAGGTTCAGTTTTACACTGGTTCATTCACATGAAAGAAGTCAACAATACTTTAAGTCGTGTCCACTTCTTTTGGGTCGGAAGTGGGAGGGGAAACGAAAAATACGAGTCAAGCCCTAAGGTCATGTGCCCTCCAAGTTACATGCTGGAATTTATAAATGTTCGAACATTAGAAAACAGTCTTACAATTCCGAAATTATCTAATAAGAGTTTAGTCTGACAAAGAAATGCATAGTTTGAAGATTTTGACAAAATAGTTGCAATTAGATTCCACTAATATGAAGTATTCGTCGTGCACATGTTAGGATATATGTATTTTTTGTTAACTTCTTTCATTACCTAATTTAATATTTTTCTCATAAATGTATAGCACTTATGTTTTTGCATATGATTAAAACAATTGTATGCTTACAAACTGTTGTCGATGATGTTGTTGTTGTTGGCGGTGGTGTTTTGACTTATTTTCAACTCAGTTATGAACGACTTACGAATCTTTCTAAATAAGGGACCAGGTCGCGCCTTTGAAGATTTTTACGGTGTAATAAACATGACAATGAGTTTGTGCAGGGACGTAAATGAGAAACAATACAGTGTTCGTAATGTGCGTAAATCACAAGAATTTAATCTTATTCTCCTCCATTTTCAAAAAAAATGTGGTGCACCTGTACCAGTGATTATATAGGTCAGGACGGTCCTAACAAGTCAATTGCTTCCGATCTGTAAACTTCCGGTTTACGCGACAGCTCGACTTGATCCACACGGCATGTCCAATCAAAATTTGGCACAGTGGCACAGAGCAGTCGTCGAGCATTTGATTTCTGCAGACGATAGTTTAAGTTTAAACCTATTTATTTTATTTCGAATGCATCGAAAGCCGTGGGCTTATAGAGACACTCTCGAGTCCGTTTCCTGGGAAGAACCAGTACTTGGTGTCTTTGGAAAGATCTTGAGAACGCTCACTGAGTGGGTATCGAACCCGGAACCGAGGCAGACACCATTGCGACAGTTGCATGTGTCCAGACAGAGGCAGGGATGAAAGGCCAGTCAATGTACCGCCATGCAAGCAGAACATTTGAGACGTCGTATCATCTAAAGCGAGCGCGCTATAAACTTCAGCTTGTATGGTTCTACATTTGTTCTGATTTTGTTCTATTTTTTATGTTTTAATGATTCTCAATCATTTATACATATTCAAAAACACGCATTTGGACGGGCGAAGCTATGATATTTATTTTCAAAATCCGGACGCAGACTGGGTCAATATACTAAGTCCAATGTGTCCGGACACAACCAACACAACCAAATATCAACAGTTGTTTTATCCGTATCAAACAGAAAATTATAATTGTGAACTATTATTTAACATGTTCTTGTATATTGTATCAAATTAAACCGCCTAATTAGTTATCAGAAGATTATAACAACGTAAGTTGTATATATTAAGCAATATTTTTGTTATATTTGATTGTCATCAGTCTACATAGTGAATGTTTTGAAACTGCTGAAAATTAATTACTTCAATTGTAGTCATTTTGTCTTTTAATAAATCATTCACTTTACTTGGTGGCACTTTGAGAACGAAGACCTCCGCTATGGCAGCTCGATCACCCACGTGGTATGTTACTAATCCAGTATACATCATCATGTACATATCTATCAATAATAAAGAATCTTACCACACAAAAGTCCTGGATCCAGTCTGTGATCCGGATCACGAACACAATCTAATCATTTGTTGATTTGCAGATTATCGACTTTTTCAGAAAAAAAATCATGCAAATCCGTTCCTAATGTTTTGCGTAAAGCTGCGAAACAAACAAACAAACAGACAGACACACAGACAAACAGGCAGGCGGGCGGGCGGGCGGGCGGGCGGCAGGCAGGCAGGCAGGCAGACAGACAGACAGACAAACAAACAACCAAACAGACAGACAGACAGACACACAGACACACAAACAGACAGACAAATAAACAGACAGACAAACAAACGCCGGCAAAAACAGAACCTCCTTGGCATCGTTACATCATAGAGAAAGTAAGCAAGTAAATTATTTATTATCGTGACTTGTGCATATTGTAACATAAATGATTATTAACAAATGTATACCAATTTACACCCGGCCCACCGGGCCTTTATGTCACCTCGATACAAACATTATATAAAGCAAAATACAAAAGAAGAAAAAAATATTACTTTAATTTCAAAAGTGCAGAGAATGTTCATAGATACTAGAACTCCGCGAGTCGGATGTGTCGCCTGGCGCCGGATAGCTTACGTGAATCCAAATGAAGAAGCACTCAAGGTTAATGCTCTTTTTTTAAACAGATTTATCGAAATCTTCAAAACCACTGCACTCTGGCTAATTGCAAAGAAAATAATAATTTAAACCAAAAATGCGACACAAGAATAAGTATGAAAATTTACAAAGGGCAATAACTCCAAAAGTATTAGGTGCAGAGTATCGATTCTTGTGCACTGCACGTTTCCTCACTGAGATCTATCTACCTATGAAGTTTCATGTTGATAGCTTTAATAGTCTTAGAGTCATTCTCCGGACAAAAATTAAGTATGAAAATAAACAAATGGAAATAACTCCAAAAGTATGAGGTGCCGTCATAGTCTTAGAATTATGCTCAGGACAACACTTACGTATGAAAATAAACAAAGGTCAATAGGTATGTGATGCAGAGTAACGATTCTTGTGCACTGCACTTCTCCTCAATGACATATATCTACCTATGAAGTTTCAAGTTGATAGCTTTCATAGTCTTAGAATTATGCTCCGGACAAAAATTAAGTATGAAAATAAACAAAGGGCAATAACTCCAAAAGTATGAGATGCAGAGTAACGGCTCTTGTGCACTGCACTTCTCCTCAATGAGATCTATCTACCTATGAAGTTTTATATGTTGATAGCTTTAATAGTCTAAGAGTTATGTTCTTGACAAGCGAAAGGGGACAACCCCGCCGCCGACACCGCCGACACAGCCGACACCGCCGACGCCGACAAAAGTAACACCTATATGTCGCCGAATCAGGCGACACAAAAATATGTTTATGTGGCTATGTGAATAAAAGTGAGAAACATAGATTTAGAATCACTTCGGCGTCACTCAGTCAAATGCACTCAAAGAATGAAGTATTGAGAGATTTTTTTCAAATGTTGCTTTTTGTCCGAAAAAATATGTACAGATAAATCTTTTTAAGTTGTGGCTGTTTTCTACACTGTGCAAAGGAATCTTTTGACAATAACACGAATCCATTCATGTTGTCTAAAACCTTGACACGGCCTTGATGTGACTGCATATCAAAAACATTAAACAATATTTGTCTAGACTTGTAATATATTCTATTACGACACTCGGCTTGATTTCCATAGACAAACAAGAAAAATAAGTATAAGTTTATTCTGAAATAATAGTGGGCGAAGCCTCATGTTTTGAAAATAATTCTGAAGATTTCGCGAAAATTTTAAATTAAAATGCACGTGCTTAAACGCGCACTAGCAAAATCGTAACAAACTTACCATTTCTGTATTGAAACAAAAAACCAAATAGTTCATGATACATTTTATAAATATAATTTATTTTCATTGATTTCTCACAAGAAGATCAAAGTTAATATAGCCATATAAGGTAAACTGGCGGACATATTTTTATAACAAATCAAAATTATTTGCACGAATTTGGTAGAATCGCCATTTATTCCGAAATACAGCAAGCGGTTTCTGACCAAGAGAGCTCTATATTTCTGAGATGTTTATACATTTGGTTGCTTTCGTTTTCTACATATTGCAGCGATTAGAGGATCAACCCCATGAACATTTGCCATATTTAAAATCCACTTAGCGGTTTCAGAGAAGAACTTGCTGAAAGTAATTGTTCAACTGATCCTCGTAGTGGCCACAACCAATTAAATTGTATTAATGCATATTCTAGAAAATGGTGCCTCAAAGTAAACGTTGGAAAAACTAAGGTGAGTAATTTTGAAAAGTACAAATATAGAATTGTTCACAATGGGGACACAATGGTGAAAAAATGGTTGTCTTTTTTCATATACTTAGGTGTCACATTTTTCTACAACGGCTCTTTTACATGCAGTCGATGCATTATATGAACAGGCTCTCAAAGAATATACTCATTTAATTTCATTCATTAGCAGACTCAAATTAGATATTAAAAGAAACTGTCACTTTTTGACGCAATGTTAGCACCTATAATCACTAATGGCTGCGAGGTCTGTGGAATATACGATCTGCTTGAGGCAGATAAATTGCACTACACATTTTGTGAGCATATACTTGGGGTTAGTCAACAAACATCAAATACTACTGTACTAGGCGAACTTGACCGCTTCCCATTTTCTGTCATATGCGAAGAAAGAGCCCCAAACTATTGGTGCAAAATCATGAAATCACAGAACACTTTCATTTTTAAACTATTTATTAACTTAACCACTCATGAAGCTTGCATCAATATTGATCGCACATTTTGTTGACCAAATGCTTTTGAAACTACACTTGATATTAACTTGGTTTCAGTAATCTGTGGTTGTGACAAAATCATGATATCAATTATACATATATGTTGAAACAAAGAGCCCGTGATATTTACATCCAAACTTGGTATGATTGTATACAGTCTCAGAGTAAACTTAAATATTACACCAAATTAAAAAAAAGGAATTTTGTTTTGAAACTTATTTGAATTGAATCGACAATAAACAGCATAGAATAGCATTGAGTAGATTTCGATGGTGTTCACATCATTTAGAAATTAAAAAAGGAACACTTAATAATATTCACATCAACGATCTTATGTTTAAAGTGTGTAATACTGGAATGATCGAATCTGAATTTCATGTCCTGTGTATTTGTCCAAAATATAGAGATCTGAGGTCTAAATACAACATACAACTGTCATTTAATACTTATTTTGAAAACTAACTGTCTTCAAAGTCGTAAAGCATCCGCTTTTATTTATTTTGCAATGTTAAATAATGCGAAAATTATTTCGATTTTAACACGATTTGACAAATATTTTTGCAATTTTAATGAGAACTACATTTTACTATGCTCCGCTTAGGATCGGGACTACTTTTTGCGTTGTTTTTTGGGTAGTTTAATTAGTTATTTTTGTTCATTGTCTATAGCAAGATTAGCGAGTATCATGTTAGAATACGTAATAACTTCAAAACTAAGTGTAAAAAGGGTCATAACCCTGTCAAAATACAGAGTTATGGAGAATGTTGCACCTGATGCAGTTGTTGGAGACAAAGGTATATTCAAAGGTTCAAATTAGTAATTATGACGCTTTAAAATTAGAAGACTTTTGAACGAAAACATTAGCCGAAGTTCGGTCGAGGAAGCTGGGGTGAGTAGGAAAGCTCTGTAGAATCACATTTTTCACAAATCATATTTTTTACACGCATGTGAAGAATAGGATCTCATTTGTCACATTTCTAAGTGTGAAGAATGTGATTGGCCAAAAAGGGGGTATGCGTACGGATCACATTTTTCACATATTTTGTGGGAAATTGTATCGCGACAATCGATGAAATAATTATTTGGAGCATAATTATACAGTAATCATCATCATCATCATCATCATCATCATCATCATCGTCGTCGTCGTCGTCATCATAATCATTATCATCATCATCATCACCATCATCGTCACCATCGTCACTATCGTTACCATCGTCATCATCATCATCATCATCATCATCATCATCATCATCATCATCATCATCATCATCATCATCATCATCATCATTATTTTCGTCATCACCACTATTATCATTATACTTAACGTCATCATCAGTATGGTCATCACTATGAAAAACTAAGACCTATTTAGGAGCTACTTATGTATGCATGCGCTTAATCGTTAGTTAAAACGTTTGTATGGTCTAATTAGGAAATAGAAATGCATATTCACTCGCCTACGTCCACACGAATATACACTTTTTTATTGGGATATTAACCAATGCACGCATCCGAACGTAAGTACAAACAAACGTCATATTTTGGATTATTGAAACCAAAATAACCATGCATATGTCCGCCCGAACTAGAATATACGTATACATGGACGGTAATATAATGATCTTATTAGAACCTTCGCACATGTTAGTACGTACGTTTGGACAGTATTGGAGCGTAGCGTACCGTACCTTCCGTATCGTACCGTACCGTATCGTACCGTACCGTACCGTTTCCATACCATAGCATTACAAACCATGCCATACCAAACTGTACCATACTTAACTACCCGATACAGTGCCGTACCATATCGTACCATACCATGCATACCGTACCGTACCGTAAATCACCCCGTGTGTTTTTCGGGCTCATACAGTGTGAAAAATAGGATTATGAAGTAACAAATTCACTTTTTTGAAAATGTGAACACTTTTTTCTCATGTGTGAAGAATATGATTTGAGTGCGTATCAAAAACTGGACTCGATCACACATTTCACAGAAAATGTAAAAAATGAGATTGCGCTGTGTGAAGAATGAGATCCTATTTTTCACACCTGTGAAAAATGAGATCCCATTTTACACATGTGTGAAAAATTGGATTTGTGAAAAATCTGGTACTACAAAGCTCACATTTTCTTCCAATAGTTCCTCGAATGTTTGGTAAAATATTATTTAACCCAATGAACTTGTATTACATTATTCGCTGCCAAAGCAAAACGACTATATACTAGGTGAGCTGAAATGTGAAACAAAATTGGTAAGTTTAGAGCATGCGAATAATCAGAGTCAAACTAAGGGAAGCAACTGCTGCTGGGAAATCGCCAAAAAGTAACGTCCAGTTGTCTCCCGTGCTTATTAGGTAGTGCATTTCGTGTCCGCTGAATGTTTATGAGGATATTTTGATCGCGAACACAATAGAGCCGAATTATAATATTTGAATTATTTGATTTTTATTATAAATTATTATATTCACTAATGGAATTTGTTTTACTGTTCAATTATGAGTTAGTTAGTACACGCATTACTTCTATGAAGTTCCAATAAAAACAAGAGCTGTCAGAGCACAGCGCGCTCAACTATTCGAAGTATTTCAGTTGGTAAATATTTTGGATGGCGGGAGAAGTATACATTTGTTGAAATACAAAGCTGAATAATGGCAATTATTTCTTCAATTTATTTCAAGTTTTAAGTGAATACCTTATGTACTTTAGAAATTATACTGAGACTTTGAAACAAAAACGTCAACCCAAAAATCTATGTAAAAAGTAGGCAAACCTCTGTCCAAATACAACACAGAGTTATAGGGATTGTTGCAACTGATGCTGGAGTAAGATGTATTCCAAGGTTCAAGTGAATACCTTATGTAGTTTAGAAATTATAAGACTACTGAATAAAAACATTAAACTGAACATCTATGTGAAAATAGGAATAACTCTGTCAAAATACAAAACAAGGTTATGTGGAGTTTGGCAACTAATGATGTCATGATGAAAAAGGTATATGCCAAGTCTTAATTGAATAACATATTAAGTTTTGAAGTTATAAGACTTTTAAATAGAAACTTAAATAAAAAAATCTATGTGCAAAAGTGACTATGGCAAAATACAAAACAGAGTTATGGGAATGTTGCTGATGCTGGTATATTACAAGTTTCAATGAAAAATCGATTAAATTTTGAATTTACAAGACATTTGAAAAAAAACCACGCTTTAACCCGAAAATATATGTGATAAGAGGCATATGGGGGAATGTTGCACTTGATGTTAGAGTTCAAGACAAATGTACATTCCCAGTTTCAAGTGAATAACTAATGTAGTTTTCAAGTGATACGACTTTTAATATAAACATTAACTAGAAAATCTACGTGAAAATGGGGCATAACTATGTCAGAATACAAAAAAGAGTTATTAGGGAATATTGCAACTGATGTAAGAGTTAATGACCAAGGTATATTCCAAGTTTGAAAGGAATACATATATGTATTGTATATGGGCACCATTAGACAATAGCCTCTATGCAGCTGATCAACAGATCGTTTTAATGTACGAATACTTAACTGTAGTAGTGCAATACTTGTTCTTCCACACACTTTCACGAACATTTTCTTCACCATAAAATGCTGACATTAAAATTCGGAGCACACTTGTTTTTCCGACATAAAAATAAGGACAAGTGTTATAACTATGTGTACGATTTAAGTAATACAACACTTCCTAAATAATAATGAATCTCCATTTAGACATACAACTGCAAAGCTCCAGAGGTATGTATATATGTACGAAAAATACACGTAAAACACAAATACAATAAAATACCGGTATTAATGTAACTGTTTTATTACTCTCGTGATTAATCAATATACTGTTTGTCTAAATAACACACACGAAATATCGTCGCATTTGAACAACAATAAATAAATCACATCAACATGCATAAATGGTATAACAGCAGAGGGGCAAGTCGGGTCAATATAACCGTCTCTGTGGCCTAGTGATTAGGGTGTTCGCATACAGAGCGGGAGATCGAAGTTTCGAGTCTACTGCGGGAGGTTGAAAGTTCGAGTCTCGCCCAGGGCTTGTTCTGATATGGCCGGTTGTCTACCCACAGCCACTTAAATCGAAGGGTACCGATTGCCTTTCTGCCAAGCGCCCGGCATATAGGATAGGAATTGGGAGTAAAGGTGTTCATCAGTCAAGGTGTCTCATAAGTCAAAACTGGATATCCCTTAATCGCTAGAGGCGATGCAGTAATAAAAACACTTTACTTTACGTTATAGACTTCTACAAAACAGGAAACATGCGTACCATGACAGTTTATCCAACCAGGCGATACAACAGCGTAAGAACACCAGGCGAAACAACAGCGTAACACATCCAGGCGACACAACAGCGTAACACAACCTTGCGACACAACAGCGTAAAACAATCAGGCGACACAACAGCGTAACACAACCAAGCGACACAACAGCGTAACACAACCAAGCGACACAACAGCGTAACACAAACTGGCGACACAACAGCGTTACATAACCTGGCTACACAACAACGTAACACAACCAGGCGACACAACAGCGTAACACAACCAGGCGACACAACAGCGTAACACAACCAGGCGACACAACAGCATAATACAACCAAGCGATACAACAACGAAAACCAACCAAGCGACACAACAACGTAACATAACCAAGCGTCACAACGATGGGACTCAACCAAGAGACACAACGACGGAACTAAACCAAGAGACTCAACGGCCGGACATAACCAAACGACACGACGATTGGACTGAACCAGGAGACATAACGACAGAACTCAACTAAGAGACACAACGACACAACGACGGAACTCAACCAAGTGACACAACGACGGAAAACAACCAAGCGACACAAAGGCCGGACACAACAAAGCAACACAAAGGCCGGACACAACCAAGCGACACAACGACGGAATTCAACTAAGAGACAGAACGACAGAAGTCAACCAGGCGTCACAACAACGGAATACATCAAAGCGATACAACGACAGAACACAACCAAGACAACAAAGGCAGGACACAAGCAAGCGAAACAACGACGGAACTCAACCAAGAGAAACAACGACAGAATAGAACCAAGCAACACGACGGAAGTCAACCAAGCGTCACAACAACGGAATAAATCCAAGCGTCACAACGACGAAACTCAACCAAGTGACAGAACAATGGAACACAACCAGGCGACACAACGACGGAACACAGCCAAGCGACACGACGACGGCCGCACACAATTATGCGACATAACGTTTCATGAACCTAGCTTGTGCACATGTTGAGTTATAGAAGGATAAAGGCTTTCACTGACAGACGGACGGACGGTCCACTATGACTTTAGATTGTTTTTACAATGCTCACTCGCTTCGTTGAATTTTAAAACATCAAAATCATACACGAAATAAAGTTGCAGCATGATAGTTCTATGTGCTCTATTACAAACACTTTTGTTACATCATCATGTCGCTGTGATATAATTTATGTGATATCCGCCTTTCGATCGGAAGATTGTGAGTTTGATCCCTACTCCGGAAGCCTTCGAGTGATCTTCCTCAAAAGTCATCGCGAAGTGGTTCTTCGCAGGAAACGGACTTGAAAGTGTCTCAATAACCAATTGGCTTTTGACATTCGATCTTTTATATAGAAATGTAATTTAAACTAATCTTGACAGTCCGTAATGACATTTACGTAATGTTCACTTTCTTCGCGAATGTTTACCCAATCCAAATCAGCCCAGGAGAAACAAGAGCTGTCAGAGGACAGCGCGCTCGACTATTCGAAGAATTTCAGTTGGTTCATATTTTGGATAGTGGAAGGGGCATGAATTTGTTAAAATACAAAACTTTTAAGCGAAGCCTTTTATTATCTATAAATTTTTGGAACACAAACTTTAACCACAAAGTCTATGTAAAAAGTGGGCTAACTCTGTCCAAATACAAAACAGAGATATGGGTAATGTTGCCCCTGATACTAGAGTTGATGACAAAGGTTAGTTCCAAGTTCTAAGTGTAGTCTTGAAGTTTCAAAATTTTTGAATATAAACTTTAACCAGAACATCTATGCGAACAAGGGTCATTACTCTGTCAAAATACAAAACAGAGTAATGGGTAATGTTGCCCCTGATACTAGAGTTGATGACAAAGGTAAGTTCCAAGTTACAAGTGAAAAACTGATGCAGTTTTGAAGTTATAACACTTTTCTATATAAACTTTAACCGAAAATATATGTAAATAAAGGGCATAACTCTGTCAAAATACAAAATAGAGTTATGGGGAATGTTCACCCTGATACTGGAGTTGATGACAAAAGTATATTCCAAGTTTCAAGTTAATAGCTTTTGAAGTATTGAAGTAACAAAACTTTTGAACACAAACTTTAACCTTAAAATCTATGTGAAAAAGAGGCATAACTCTGTCAAAATACAAAACAGAGATATAGGGAATATTGCCTTTGATACTGGAGTTGATGACAAAGGTTATTTCCTAGTTTAAATTGAATAACTTAATGGTTTTGAATTTACAAAACTTTTGAACATAAATTTTAACCCGAAGATCTAAGTGATAAAGGGGGATAACTCTGTCAAAATACAAAACAGAGTTATGGGAAATTTTGCCCCTGACATTGGAGTTGATGACAAAGGTATATTCCAAGTTTCAAGTGAATAACTTATGTAGTTTTGAAGTTACAAGACTTATAAAAACTTTAAACAAATTCAGACGCGGACGCGGACGCCGACGCAGGGGCTACTAGGTAAGCTCATCTATTCTTCGAATAGTCGAGCTAAAAAGTAGCGTGATTTTTGTTGTTGTGCAATATTTCATTTGTTGCCATAGAAACCACTGTTTAGTAACACGAAAAACAAAAATCAAAGTGTATTATCGCCTCACTGATCTCTCTATTAAAGCATATCCCTCCACATTTTCTCGGAGAAAGAGACAGACGCGCTTCCGGACAGTGTTTACCTCCTCAGGCCACATTTCAGAAACATCTAAAGTAGAATCTTATCTTTATATCACTATTTTTCGTTCGCATTTAATGTTATGTATATATCACATTGGGCTTAGTATTTATTAATTTCCAAGTTATTATAAATTATTGTTTACACAACTGTAAAGGAACTCATAAATTTAAATGATGTATATAAACTAACAGCTTTCAAAATTGGAACTACATATTTTAAAGTAAACTTACCATGTTTCTGGAATAGGGCCACAGCTTTCCCTTTTACTATGTAGACTATATTCATGATTTTTAAACCACATCATAACAAAATAACGTTGAAAAAATAAGAGAAATATGTCTCAAGATCTGTACAATATCAACGGATTGGTAATGAATAAAAGAACTATTATTATTACTGTTACTATTATTTAATGATAATAATAATAATAATAATGATAATAAATAATAATAATAATAATAATAATATTATTATTATTATTATTATCGTTTATTATTGTTATTATTATTATTATTATTGTTATTATTAATACAGATTATAATACTAAGAAATTGTTGAATAAATAAACGTTCATTGCCTGCAGTAGAAAATGTCCTGCAACTTCACGATTTCATTGTGGACAGTGTACATGTACGGTCAGTGAACGTTTCCTACTTCGACCGATTACAGCAAATCACGAGGAAATCGTGAAATTCACGTGTCATATAGGGAAGCTTATTTTGGCTTCCGCTCGACTTTTGTTTCAAATATATTTACAACAGACATGTGGGCCCATATTTATAAAGATACACAAGTCATTCTTAAGTTAGTGAAAAAAGTCAAAATTATACTTTTTTGATTTTTTTTTTCATTTTCTTTTAAAATTCCTTGAAAAAAAAAAACCAGCCTTGAATAATCCATTGCTTAAAATATGCTGTTTACAAGTGACACATGGGCCCATATTTATAAACAGACTTGTTGTATCTTATTTGCTACTGCAACTTTTTGTAAATACCAGACCTGCTAATTTTAAGTATAGTTCCAAAATTTGCCCAAAGATCATTAGCTATTAGATCTTCAAGTTTGTGTTAAACTTTTACAAGTTCGAATAAAAGATGTACAGTTTTCCACCTTCTTGCTTAAATCTCAGAGCATTTAAACATACAAGCCGTGAAGGGCCGTATCTGTGGTTGAACCTGAAAAAACTCACATGTGCTGGAGGGGGACGGGCAACAGTGCGGGCATTGTTAAACCTTGAAATAAATTATGCAATGTATTTCTGGAGTAGCAAAACTGTTATTTAAATGGCTTCTATGGATAAAATGACACCAGTTTTTATTTAAAATATGTAATACAGCTTTTTGAAAATATATGTTGTAGGTGTTTAGGTCACAGTGTTGTTATGGAGTCCGTCTTGCGATCAGGAGGTCGTGGATTCGATCCCTACTCGGAGAGCGTGAGGAAGATCTTTTTCAAAGACACCAAGAATTAACTCTTCCCAGGAAACGGACTCGAAAATGCCTCAGTATGGCTTTGGACAAAATCGAACTTAAATAAATAGGTTTAAATTAAAGATATGTTTTCAAAGTGAATGCACGCGCGTATATCTAGGCACGCCCCTGGCAGCGTGCAGTAAGAACAGACATGCACAGAGTTAGAAAAATTCCGATATCAATAATTAAAAGCTTTCGCAAATTCCATAAATATGTATTATGTTTAAGTGTGTTCCAAGTATGTTCTAAATCTAGTTTATCACCCACTGTAACATATTGTATACTTTCATATATAACTATTACACTTCCATGTGTAGTTAGTACATCAATGAAACATCAACAAACATTTTGTCCGACAAGTTCAAAAATTAGGGCCAGTTGACGGTTTTAATGTTTTTTTCCACAGTTGAGAATGAATACTGGTTTCTTAATGTACTGCATAATTACTTTAACTGCTTGAACTCATGGGTGACGTTTCTCGCAGCGTGCTGCAGAACAACACGGTTTCAAACATTTAATTAAAGTGAACGAGGGTCCCTATTATTATTTTATCCAAACTTCAAACACGCATTTGTTTGTGTGTCTGTTGTATATTACTCTTGTGATTTTTCTTCGTCATTTTCGAGTAAAACTTTTATATTCGCTGCCAAAACCATAACAGGTGAAAGAAAATGAAAAACAACATGTTACTTTAGAAGTGTGTAAATTGGTTAAATATTGTAAATATAGTCAGGGTCAATATTCCAGAAACATCATAAGTGTTTCTTAAAATATGTCTAAGTTTAAAATTTCAAATTTCATATTTTAAAAACTACATTATAATTGTTTGAATATGTTGATGTTTAAATAAACAACCAGTAATACTATAGATGATAATTAATAAACGTGAAGCACAATGCCCTGTACAAAGGAAATAAAAAGTGAAACACAATGTTGATTATAAGGTTAAGAATAAGATACCACTAAAGATGTTTCTGGAATACCACCCCAAGTCGATTCAACGAAAGGAAAACATCTGCTGCCAGAACTTTACAAATTAGTAACGTCGAGTTGTCTCCCTTGCCAGAACCGGAATTATCGTTGAGTTATGTCTTTAGTATCTTTATTGTGGGGATTAATTCGCCCTCGATTAAAAAGACAAAAAAGTCGATATGTTGATATCTCTACCTGATTACGTGACAAAATTATGTAACTAGATTATTTATTCGTAAACGCTGATTATATGAAAGTATACATGTGATCAGTTTTCTTCGTTCCAAAATGAAATTGAATTTATTCATAAGGTCTAATTACCCCAAAACGGAAGTCACATCCTCAGGGTTACATGCTGTCAGTCAGATAATAAGCACATGTGGCTGAGTGCAGGATGCATATAATTTGTAAAATACAGTTTAAATGATATGTTTGGTATCATTTTAGAGGTATATATGTAAGCAAAAAGAAAAAAGGCTGTTTTGTGCACTACTTGTTTGTCTAGTGGTTCCCAGCTTCATAACTTTTGGCCCATGTATTCATGCGCAAAATGGCAGCCTCCATGCCCGTCAAAACCGGTGTGTTTTTTATAAGGTAAATATTTTGAGTTACAACACATATAATTTTTTGACATGCTGTTTTTTCAAAAGGTTATGTCCTCATCTTTCCAACAATGTATGGCGATATATTGGAAAGTAGTTTGATCATGGTGAAAAGTGAGACCTAATTTTGAATATTTTATATGTAACAAAGAAAGAATTTAGTTGCGCATGCGTAACCTTTAAGAACTTCAACTAATATTAGTCGTCTGCAAAGATTTTACAAACACACTGTACTGGAAAAAATAACTGCCAGATGCCACCTTGACCCCATTTAGGGCTGTATTTTATGGGATGGTTGCTCTAGGGGGCATTAGGGGGGTAAATATGGGAACATTAAAGCAAACTGTCCCCCGGAGTGGCAATCCGAGACCCATTGTGTTCATCGTGTTGTTTTTCAGTTTCATTTGGACATTTATTTGCATTAGTTTCAACAATTATCTCATTAATGTCATAATGCCTTGTGTTTAATCCTGAATATTTAGTTTAAGAGCCTGTAACTGACAATAATGCCCCGCAAAGGTAGTGTCCGCACTGGCCGATGCTTTGGCCATGATGACCACCCGACCTGCCTACTTTGAATAATACCAATTTTCCTAATTTGCAAAGTTAACAGATCCTATTTAGTTCATACGTTATTTTGTAATTGTAGTTCAGTCAGGCTTTCAGCTGAAAAATACATGAAATGCATGCATAAAACACTTTAGCCGCTCACGCCAACCTAGACCCCACCAAATGGAGATAGCGGCATCAAAATTTAAATTACCATCACAGTTTGGTTTATTTGAGTATGTTTTTTTAATGCAGTGTTGAAAAGAACCAGGACTTCAGCCGGAACCATCAACTCATTGGTATACAAGTCTGGGTGAAGTGGCGAGTCATCAAAACTTCTTCACTTGTCAACTACACTGGAGCGTTGGGGCGGGGCCGTAAAGCTGACACAGTCGTGTCCGTACCATCGGTATTTTTTAAGGTTAGTACATGATTATTGTCATGTATTCTACTATCTAATGTTTTCTTTTCCAGCCTGGCATTCTTCTTATCAACACCAGTAGGAAAAGCAAGAGTTTAACCCTTGTTGGGACTCTCAAACCCGTTTTAGAACTGAACTGTTCGCACATTAGCTCGACAATCTGAAGCCGGAATAGCGACTAGCCTTATCGCAGTAAATAAAACTTAGTAAACTAGTGTGTATGTACACTTATTGTATCTAAGTTACACTAGTAATGACAATATTGAGCAAAACATGCACAGAAAACCTTTTTATTTTCACAGATTACTCAGCAGAGAGTACCTGGAACAGATTGGAGATTGCAGGCGGCTGACCTCACCCACAGGTTCAGGTGTGACAGAAGACTGTTAATTTATATCTGGCATTGACATTTTCGGGTCAAATTCTTTTTTTGTTGTGTGACAGGAGGTCAAATCTGTTGATTCTTATGTAAACATACCCTTTTCTGGGGTCAAATGGCATCTGAAATGCTACATTTATATGGATTTTACCCCCCAAAATGCAGAAACTTAAAAAAAAAAATTGTTCAAAACTGACTAAAAATCTATTCTGTAACATTTAGAATGCCAATGAAGATTGTTTTCACTTATGACTTTATATATTGTATCTGCTATGCCTATTAAAACTCAAATTTATGCTTAATTTTGAGTTAAAATCATGTTTTCCTGACGTACCCAAGTACATTTTTTTCCGTCTTAATTTTTGCCTCAAAACACCATTATATGTGACATTTTCAATTATATTTTTTTCCAATAAATCTTTAAACCAGTGTAATAGGACTACATGTTCTTTCTCGAAATAGATCAGATTGATGAAAATTGTGGTTTTTATTCAAATTTGAAAGGGTTGGGTTCTCTTAAAGGTCTAATTACCCCAAAACGGAAGTCACATCCTCAGGGTTACATCTGTCAGTTAGATAATAAGCACATGTGGCTGAGTGCAGGATGCATATAATTTGTAAAATACAGTTTAAATGATATGTTTTGGTATCATTTTAAAGGTATATATGTAAGCAATAAGAAAAAGGCTGTTTTGTGCACTACTTGTTTGTCTAGTGGTTCCCAGCTTCATAACTTTTGGCCCATGTATTCATGCGCAAAATGGCAGCCTCCATGCCCGTCAAAACCGGTGTGTTTTTTCTAAGGTAAATATTTTGAGTTACAACACATATAATTTTTTGGCTTGCTGTTTTTTCAAAAGGTTATGTCCTCAACTTTCCAACAATGTATGGCGATATATTGGAAAGTAGCTTGGTCATGGTGAAAAGTGAGATCAAATTTTGAATATTTTATATGTAACAAAGAAGAAATTTATTTGCGCATGCGTAACCATAACTATTTAGGTCGCATTACACTAAATACATAAGTCATGTGCTGCACTCTCTAAATAAATCAACAAGTTTAACTCGAAGAC
This sequence comes from Congeria kusceri, assembly GCA_027627225.1. NCBI lineage: Eukaryota > Metazoa > Mollusca > Bivalvia > Myida > Dreissenidae > Congeria > Congeria kusceri. The sequence goes on along the minus strand of JAPFQT010000243.1, from coordinate 11,621 downwards.
ATGTTTTTAGGTTTAAGCACTCGCTTTGATATTCTTTTTTTGAAATGTTGGTAGGGTAAGCATTGGTATGCACAAATAAATCACTGATATGTTTTAAGATTGGAGACTACAGTATGACACTTGCGCTGAGGCAGGTTTCATTCAACTAGAAAGTAGCCGCTAAAAGGATGGTGATAAAACAGTTAACTTTGTTTAGTGTAGAGTTCTTTCTTACATATTCGATGACATACCCTATTTATTGTTTAAATCAAATCAGCTTAGAATGCTCTTTAAGAATAGGTATAGGTATGAGGGTCCCTATGTGCAAAATGTTGCATTTATTTTTGGTTAAAGTTATCGCTTTTACATTAAATTACATAAGGATTGGAATTAGTATATTGTAACCTAAAATTTATTCTCAGAACCATCTACTTGAAAGGAAAGGACATCAAGATGCCACCATATCTGTAGCATGTATCACCAGTAACAAAGGAAAATGTATTGTGCGAGTGTACTCACGTACATAAACAAAAGGGCCAAATGTCCATTGGTCGCCCATCTGAGTTTATTAAATCAAATTTAATAGCGTGCATATGTTTACCGATTTTTGTAGAACAATGTTGACAACGTATAAAAAAGACAGATTACCGACAGTCATGTTTAACGAATGAAATAATTTAAGGAATTTGATAGAAAGTTAACCCAGAAACATTTCTCTTAAAGAATTTTGAAATACAAGCAGTGGTTTGTGACAAGAAGATTTTATAAGCCTTCAATAAAGCCGGCCGTGGGATACTTCCTAGCCTAATTTCAGCCATGTTTGTAACGAATCAAAATAATATGGAGGAATTTTGTAGTGAAACCCAAAGAGCATTTCTGTGAAATTATTTCAAAATCCCGGTTTCAGAAAAGATTTGCAAAGGTTTTCTATATAGCCGTATACGGAAAAGCGCCCTCTGAAGGCAACCCTTTTTAACGAATCCAAATTATTTGCAGGCATTTGGTGGGTTTAGGCCAATGAAATTATTCTGAAATCCAAATAATTGTTTCTGACATAAAGTATTCAACGGGTTCTGTAGAGCCATTAATGGAAAACTGCCTCGGCTCCTGCGACCATGTTTTTTTAACAAATAAAAATTACCTGAAAGAATTTTAAGAGGGTCACCTACGGAATATTTCTGTGAAATTATTTTTAAAATTAGCAAGCGGTGTCCGACAAGAACACTTTATACAGCCATTTTGAAAAACTGGCCCACCCTTGGCGGCCATGTATTTAGCAAAACAAAATGATTAGAAGGAATTTCGTAGAGGTTCACCATAGGAATATTTCTTGAAAGTTATTTTGCAATCTCGCATGCCGTTTCAGAAATAGTATTTACAAATTTTTCAATAAATAAATAGAAGGAAAACTGCCCCGCCGCCTGGCGGCCACGTTTGTCAACTAATCAAAATACTTTGAATGAATTTCACACAATGAACATTTGTGTGACGTTATAATGAAAGCTACTAGCGGGTTTTGACAAAAATATTTTTACAAGTAAAAAAGCCCCACCAACTGTCCGCCAAGTTCTTTTGCAAATAAAAAAATAATTTCAATAATCTGACATAATACCACCCAAGGAATATTCTTACAATGTTTTATTAATTTCCACCTATAGCGGTTTCAGAGGAGAAGAGTTTTGAAGCAAATTGTTGACGGCTACGACGACGACGGACAACCACTGACCACATAAGCTCACCATTTAGCACTTTGTGCTCAGTTGAGCTAAAGAAAAACATTTCTGTCGACGTCCACTACAACAACATAAAAAGCAACGGAGTAAAACAGAACATTAGCTCAATGCGCTGAAACTAATCTGTAAAGTACATCAATAATTTATTAAAAATTTGTTCGTTTTCTAGTAACTGCTTTCTCTTCGTAAATTAAATTACTGTTTACAATAAAAATTCAACATAACTTTCTATGACGGAAAATGCTTTTTATCCATTTGCGTGCTCCGAATGCTTTTAATGCTATTTATTTTATTGCTAACAAAAAGAACCCAACTGTTTCTCGGTTTGCATTTGTCGTTCTAACAATATACTCGCTAATTTTTCTATAGACAAAGAATACAATTATCGTTGTTAAACTACCCAATAAACAACGCAAAATGTTCGATTTTAAGCAGAGCATAATAAAAAGTAGTTCCAATTACAATTGCAAAAATATGTCAAATTATGTTAGAATCGAAATAATTTTCGCACTATCGTTGTGTATCGGCCAATAAACAACTCTTTGTCGTTCTGATGCGTTGCTATTAAGGCGTAACAAAACCTACCCGACCTTCCCTAAAAAAATGCCTCGACCCGATAACATTGTATTGGGTTTTTCAGATATATTTTTGTTTTATTTAACATTTTTCAATAATTAAATGTGTTTTTGGATAAATAAGTGTTTTGTTTTGATAGCATCTACTTATAAAAAAGTTTAAGGATATTACTGATATGTTTTGAATATTTATTCAGTTTTAGAATCTTCAAGATGACCGTTTAACAAATACAAAAAATAAATCTCTACCTACCTACCCTAATTTTTTGTGCATGTAACCTGAAACAAACAAATTTTTTTAGGCCCTTTGAACTCGGGCTAATGCCCTCGTGGTTTAATTCCTACGCATCAGAACTCCAAATCATTGTTTATTGGCCGATAAACAACGATAAATCGAAAATTATTTCTTAATTAACACATGACACGCGGCAATAGTCGAGTAATCGTCTTCGTAGTTTAACAAAAAAGACTCGGCTTTTTACACAGCCATTAAAATTCAAAATGCTTGAATCAGAAACTAACAATCGACACGCAATTCATTAATGCGGGATATAAAGTCTAATTTTAATACGTACTGAACAAAAAAAGAAACTTTCGCTAAGTTTGAATGTAGGCGGGCACATGCACGTTCATAAGCGGACACATACACACGTGCATAGGCGGACGCACACACGTGTATAGGCGGACACACACACACGTGTATAGGCGGACACATACACGTGTGTAGGCGGACACACACACACGTGTATAGGCGGACACACACACACGTTATAGGCGGACACACACACACATTTATAGGCGGACACACTCACACTTTTATAGGCGGAACACAGACACGTTTATAGGCGGACACACAAACACGTTTATAGGCGGATACACACACACACACGTTTATAGGCGGACACACACACACGTGTATAGGCGGACACACACACACACGTGTATGGGCGGACACACACAAACGTGTATAGGCGGACGCACATACACACGTGTATAGGGGGACACACACACGCGTTTGTAGGCGGACACACACACACGTTTATAGGCGGACACATACACGTTCATAGGCGGACACATTTACGATCATCCACGGCCAGATACACGTTCATAGTTGGACACAAACACGTGTAAAGGCGGACACATACACGATCATCGACGAACACAAACACGTTCATAGGCGGACACATACACGTTCATAGGCGGTCACATACACGTTCAAAGGCGGACAAATACAAGTCATGGGCGGACACATACATGTTTATAGGCGGTCACATACACGTTCTTAAGCGGACACTCTCATGTTCATAAATGCTCACAGGCGGACACATACATAATAATTGGCGGACACATACATGTTCATGGGCGGACAGATGTACACACATTTATAGCTACATCATTTAACACACGCACGGTTTATCTTCATAACGCACGTAACTGTAACGCCGGTACCTGAGTACCTGTTTGTACGGAGGAGGACGGAAAATGGAGGAGGCAAGACAGTCAATAGGCGTCACTCACTTTCGGTTCGTAGACTTGAAATCGAACGCATGACCAGGAGCTCTGCAGACGCGCAGACGACAATTCTTGCAGATGACAGTTTCACGTGTTCAGAACGAGGCATGAGTGATAGACCAGGCGGACTTGTGGGCGCAGGATGACCTTGACAGAACGCGCTTTCAGAACTCTATCAAGCAGTTACATTTAGTCTGATCATATTTATTTTGTCATGATCCTCGATATTAAATATTTATTTAAAATCACGCATTTGCCCGGGATATGTTATAATAAGACAGGGTCTGTCGTACTAATTCTAACGCATCCGCAGAACCACAACACCCACATCAAAACGTAAATTTAAAATACATGTAAAGTACATGTATAAATGCCATTTCGATGTGACCAGATAATAGTTTCCGAAACTTTTACGTGCATATTTCCTTTATGCTAGGTTCCCACTATCGTGCGATCCGTCACGAACGCCACGATTGGCCACTAGGCTCAGATTACAGGCTTGGATACGATGTGATGCGAGTCCATACGGTTTGATGTTTTGCGCTCTGTTCGGATCTGCTCATGATTTATCAATTAAAGGTGTCACGATCTGTAACGGTCTGATCTCCAGTTTAGATACGATGTCATACGTTCCGTTGGGATTGCGTTTTTTTTGTCTACGATCGATCACGATTGGGTCTCGATCTGACAAGATTATCACGATCAGGTTCCCCGAATTAGGACATTATAGTACGTACAGATACGTTCCGATACGCTAATCACGAATCAATGCGCTCCGCTTCGATAGGATACGACTGTGGTCGCGATGCCTTTCACGATCATGATAAATGGAGATCAAGATTTGAGCTACGACTGGACCCGAATAATACAGCCCGACTTACTATAACTTCATTTTTTCTTGAGATCGCAAGATCTTAACAGAGCGTGGTGTGTTTTCTTGTCTACGATCGATCCCGATCACCACGATTTGGATGCACGATTAGATACGATTTGTCGCATGTTCTTACGATGCAATAAGATCTGATAAGATGATCCCGATGGACAATTGATCGCCGTTGTACGTGTTACTCGTAGAGATTTTTTGAACCGTTCAAAATTTTTCAACGATTAACACGATTGCTACGACTGACCTCAAGATCTGAAATGATCTGATAGGATCACCATGATTGGTCCACGGTTAAGACTACGATTTCAATCGTGACGTGAATCGTGACGGTGGGAAGCTAGCATTAAGTATACAATTAAATACACATTCCTTACATATGCACGCCTTTGCTAATTCGGTCAAACATATAGAGACAGTTAATTACATACTATTCCGATGTACCGTACAATTTTAACAACTACTAATAATATACTATTTTTAAGTAATATACACTCAACAAAAGTTATAACGCACAAACTGGAAATTGTTGTATTTTCTTTATTTATAATAATTTCAGTTGCGGCATGGTAAACACGAATTTCTTTCGTATTCTTTTCCCAATATTTTGGTATGAACAAATGCATGTATTACTCAAATTATTACGATATTTCAAGCTGAAATTCGTATAAATAAAGAAAAATACAACAATTTCCTTTTATTTCCATTTGGTGCGTTACAACTTGTGTCGAGTGTACACAGTTTTGACTAAAGTGGCGATGGTGGTTAACAGTAAATACATGAAAAAAACAGCTGATACGATCTGTAAATAGACATCAATCGGAGAACGCCGACCACCTCCAAGGCAAGATCCATAACACACAACTATGTGCTAGTAATGTTCCTAGTATTTTTGGCCAATCAAGCACCCAATTCATATCTGGATGAGCTATACGGTACAACATGTGGCAAATTGCCATATCTCTCGATAAGAGAGAATGCTTTCAACATTCCTGGATCCACTCGGTGATTCGGATCACCATCAGAATCTCAACATGTGTTCATTCGCCCATTTCAAACTTTCCCAGAATGTTTCATGCAAATTCGATTCTTACTAAAGTTGCTAACTGACCTACAGACAGACAAACCACATACCTACAGACAGACAAACCCCATAACTACAGACTTACAAATCACAGACCTACAAACCACAGACCTACAGACAAACCAGTGCCGACAGAAAGCATAACGTCCATGATGGCAGTTTATATAGCTAAACGGTCCCTATAAACAAAAAGCTTCCTATAAACAAAAAGCCCCCCAAAAATTAAAAAAAACTGTGTGTTTCGGACAACGTTCTTACAAAAGTCAGGTAGGGTAGGGATTGAGCTTTTTCTATATTTTAACTTTTTCTATATTGTAAAGCTTACACTGTAGTCATAAAAGCGAAACGAATCGCAAACGCTTAACTGGCAATACTAGTCATCCATAGAGATCCAAAATACTCAGTTAATAATATATTTAGCTATTTTTCGACTCGTATTATCTAGTTAATCACGATTTACTCTCTTAAAAAAAATCAAAACGCTGACAGCGTTGAAAGACTGTTGGCGAGAAAAGAAACTAACATGAAGTGAATTATGAGAGTATTTTTTTATCTTGAGAGCACATCTATTTGAATGAAATCACCTGTCTGTAATATAATGTCCACAAAACATCTGTTAGCTCATAATTGTAAAATCTACTTAAAATTAATTGGTATAAGCTGGTATTTGACCTAATTTGAACTAAATGAAGTTGGAGATCCAGGCCACTGTCTTTTGCAAATTAAAACTTATATATCGCGCGTCTAATTCAATGATATTTATTTACATTCTAATCATTATTTTTTGTAATTCGTGGTAAGCTAATTTGTTTGTGTGCAAATTATTTAAAAAGCAAACAGAGTTAAATGCATACAAGTCAATCTACAACGTGTAAAATTAGCCGTTTAACCGTATAAATTCGAATCAATTTTCAGTGTTTTACATCACAAGTGCTGTGCTCGGTAAATGCCAATTCAACTAAAAATAAGTTAAACTAGTTAACATTAATTCAAACCTCTATGCAGAAGTACAAGGCTTTTCCACAATTCGCATGGATACGTCAAAAACAGTAACACTCGCCAATCGCGTTGTTAGTCAATACACAGTTGTAATACGTTGTAATGCGTAGTTTACCAGTACACAGCACAAACAGAGACGCCATCATACCTATGTGAATAGCCATAACATTAATGCACTTGCAAATCCGGAATACCTGGATTATTATCATTGTTTGTTAGTGTATTACTTCTATTCATAAAGGTCAAATTACACCAAAACGGAAATCACATCCTCAGGGTTACATCAGTTTGATAATAGTAATAAACACATAGGGTTCAGTGTATAATGCATATGATTAAAAAAACTGTTTAAATAATATGTTTTGGTATCAATTTAAAGGTATATATGTAAGAAATAAGAAAAAAAGCGTTTTTTTGCACTACTTTGTCTTAGTGGTTCCCAGCTTCATTACTTTTGGCCCATGTATTCATGCACAAAATGGCAGCCCCTACACCTGTAAAAACCGGTGTGTTTATTCTAAGGTAAATATTTTGAGTTCCAACGTATAGAATTTTTTTGATATGCTGTTTTTCAAAAGGTTACGGCCTTATCTTTCCAAAAATTTATGGTGACATATTGGAAAGTAGCTTGGGTGAAAATTGAGATCAAACATTGAATATTTTATATGTAACAATGAAGGAATTTAATTGCGCATGCGTAACCTAAAGCAGCATCGATAATAATAGGAAGCCTCACAGCTCCGCAAGGGAAGCGATTTACTGACTCGTAGCCTGCATAGTAAAGAAGTTGTTCCCTCAAGACCGATTTCTGAATACAACTACTAAGTCAGGTTGGCTTCAGCCAACAGTCTAAAAGCGATAATTTATTTTATGTAATGTGTTCCAAACTATAAACTGGCGGGCATATAACAAAACCACGACCAATTACATCTTCATCATTCGCCGACTGAACGAATTCGGGGACTGTCCCCACATCAGTGCTTATCCCGGATTCAGCCTCAGACACGACCCTGACTGCAATACAATGAATTTAACGTCACTTACTGGAAGAACAACATTTTATTACGACATTTCATACATCTATAATTACTTTGTTTACAAAACATCTTCCAGAAATTACAAAAAATTGCTAAAGACTTCAGCGGCGCGGTAAGAGCATCTGCCTATTACGCCGATGACTCGCGTTGAATCCCCGGCAAGTTCTCAGATTTATTTTTCATTTCAGTAATGTTAAAAATAATTATTTGCACGACATTTATCGAATATATTTCAGGAAATAAACAAACCTATCAATAAACGTTAGATACTATAATATTATTTAAGTTTTTATATAATCTCTCTTTTTATAAGCTATCGGAACTTGATCTGGCATGTTCAAAAACAGTCCTAAATAGCACACACCGAATAGCCCTAGTCTATTTTTAGAAGAGCTTTCCCAAGAGTCGTTTAGTCCGCTATTATTTGGATAGTTATTATACTTATAGTCATGGTTTATTGACCGCCTTTGATGATCATCGTATTATTTACATAACAGACAACCAGTTATGTATGTCTTATCTTCTATGAAGTAGCAGCTTAAAAATAACCAAACCACTTCACAAAATGTAAATTTCAGAATATATTTTTAGCGAACGTCTGTTTAAGTATCTGAATAAAGTCAAAATACCCAACCTCAGTAATCGTTCAGTAAATTCGTGATACATATTCACTCTCAGAATAATCTGACGTCTGGAAAAAAAACTGTCTGTGGATAATTAGAATTAGTCACTGAAACAAGACACGTCCTTAGGACACGCATCATGCACTCACATTCCACTGGTTGTCACAAAACTCTGCTGATGTCGGATAATACTGCACCAAAATACCCAGGTGCACAAGTTCACACGGTGATGAAAATGTTTACAAAGTTTCATTAATCTATAAATCATACATGTCGAGTTACATGCTACACAAGTCCACAAATGTAATCTTTTTGCTAACAAGGGCCATAACTCTGCTGACGTCTGACAAAACTGCGCCAAAATACCCAGGTGCACAAGTTCACATGCTGATGAATATGTCTATAAAGTTTCATAGCGCTCTAGCAGGTATACTTTTCGAGTTACGCGCGAAACACAAAAACCCGACGGACAGACGGACGGACAAGGGCAAATCTAGTATAATTATGCCTCCCTCCTCTGAAACTTGAGGCATAACAAAGCTGAAAAGAACAACAACAATATACAAGCAACATATTTTCAAGGTTCCGTTTTCTCTGCAGCCTTGCATTGTTAATGCAGCCAAAGTTGCCAACGATAAAATCATGGGATAAAATAGCTGACAAAACTGCTGAGCGGTTAAATTGTCCGCTTTCAATACAGAATATAACTGACATTTATTATGCTGAGATCTCGTCACACAGTTTTGCTTTTTTCTAAAATTTAAACTAAATCACAGAACCAAAGCTGTAGTTCCAAATTTAGTTTGTTCATGACAAGAAATTATAGACACCCTACATTATGTTAATTGTAAATAGTAAGTGATTTGACAAAGCTGTTTTGACCGTTCTTACGACGGCGAATGGGACGCATCATGACGATGAAATTCAAAACAAAGATGCGTGCAGTTTTTCTTGGGTTTTTTATAATAAATATTTGCTCATATATTTCTACGAAATGTTCGTGTCTGTGCATTTGCAACTTAAGGTCGAGGTTAACTAATTCGTCATACATGTACGTAAAATATCCCGTGTGGGAAATTAATGTAAAAAGCGAGTCCTTATAAAATTTGCACTCACATCAAAAGAAATTAATCATGCCAAAATTATATGAGGCGTGTCGTGGGAAACCCGGGCTTAATGCATCTGCGTAGTGTCGTCCCGCATTAGCCTGTGCAGTCGGCACATGCTAATCCGGGACGAGACTTTTGGCCTACAGTGGATTTATATTTAGAAGAGACTTCATTTAAATGGAAAATACCAGAAAAGAGGAAAGTGTCGTCCTAGATTAGCCTGTCCTAGATTAGGCTGCACAGGCTAATCCAGAACGACACTTTACGCACATGCATTAAGCCAGGTTTTCCCACGACACGCCTCATATATTTTGCTATGTTGCCTTCAATGATATGTTTGTATGCATAATCAATTAAATCAATTAAATTAATTCTCCTAGAGTTAAACTTAATGAAACAGTTAGCATGTAATGAAGCTTGTTAGTGTACGAGGGGAGATAAAAAAGTTCGTAGAATTTTCTTCGCAATTTCTTAAGATGACGTTCTTTTTGCTTTAGAAATTAAAATGACGCATGAAACAATGATAGCGGATTATGTTTCATAATTTTACCCTATAATATAGAAGAAAAAGGAATTTTATTACTCTTATAATAAGACGCGGTAATCTATCCCGGAGCCCGTCATAAAACATTGTAATATTCTAAAATCGCACGTATTATCTCCGCTATTTATTTTCCGATTTTCGCGAAAATTTGACGTCTGCTCGTCGACACGATGCGCCGAAGCGATATAAACATCGTTTTTTTCGTATCTTTGCCCGCCCAATTTTATAGCCACATATGAAACAAGAAATGCATTTAAAAAGACAATCGGCGTTGAAATTAATATTGAGATGTCATGTTTTGCCCTAAATATAATGCAAGAGAACCAAAATGATCGATTACGTGACTTCTCGGACACCAGATTTTTCGGTCCATACTTAGGAGACTTCTCGGATGCTAGATTTTTAGGACATGAAAAGAAAATGTATCGGCCCCAAAATTTATCTGAGATAAACTCAATCATTATTAATATCTGTACCGAGAATAAACCAATCATATACCATGTTTTCACCAATGATAAATAAATGAATAACCTAAATACTAGTAATTTACGTTAATATAATTGATACATGTATGAATTTGTCAGGCACATTTTACACATATGGTACATGTATATGAATATGGTACTCGCTGAATTTTCTATAGACAAAGAACAAAATTATCCTTGTTAAACTACCCTATAAACAACGCAAAAAGTAGTTGATATAATTTTTGCATTCTTGTTGTTAATCGGCCAATAAACAACTCTATGTCGTTATGGTGCATGGCTATTAAACCACGCCACGCCCCCGTGTTTTTATTCCTATGCATCAGAACTCAAAATTGTTGTTTACTGGCCAATGAACAACGATGAATCGAAAATTATTTCTTAAATATACGGTTAAGGCATTTTCCAGATTTAAGAATAAGGATAAAAATTATCAGAGATTCTTTGTAAGTACCACACCTGCGTCTAGGATGCGACATCGATTTCTTTATTTATAACAAATGAAGGCGAGTATAAAATAAATAACGGGCCCCGACATGAACATCACGATATCTTCGTGCACAGCGGACATGTACACAATCAAGAATCATCGACATTTAACGGCAAATCACGAGTAGACCGTGACACGAATGGTTTGCAAATAATGTAATTTTCGAGATGCTGGGGCGGAATTCATAAAGCTCCCGAGGAAGATCACAACTTTAAATACAATTAAATAACATTTACCGGTATATCAAGTTTTAATGTGAAAATCATAATTTTATAATCGAATTATGATTAAAAAAACAACGCATATGTCACCTTTAAGTTGTTACTGGGATAAATTACATGGATATTAATTCAAATTGAAAACAATACATGAAACATGGCCCCATGGTTTAGAAATGTTACGATGTTCAGACATTTACTTAAATGTTTATTAAGTAGCTTAATCAATACGGGCCCGGACACGTGCATTATGATTAATCAAATATTGCTGTGATAGGTGATTTTGTTATTACATTGACGTAAATTCACGTTCACATCGATGTTATACTTACAGGTTTATAAAAATATAA
>JAPFQT010000242.1:267500-287078 GCA_027627225.1 Congeria kusceri | reverse complement strand
AAAGAAGTTCTTATTCTGAGCGGAGCATTGTAAAAATTAGTTTCAATTACAATCACAAAAATATATGTCAAATCATGCTAGATTCGAAATAATTTTCGCATTACCGTCGTTTATCGGCCAATAAACAACTCTCTGTCATTCTGACGGGCTTTGAAACAACTCGGGCTAACGCCCTCGTGGTTTAATTACTACGCATCAGAACTCCAAATCGTTGTTAACTGGCCGATAAACAACGATAAATCGAAAATTATTTCTTAAATATTAAACACGGTTTAAATTAGTATAATTTGATTTTAAACTGAGTACAATGTATATCTGTTTCGACATATATTTAACCACTTTACCGTCGCGTATGTAGACAAATTGTTGCAGCGATCCGTCTCGACACATGACTGTCTCTGTGACGCCACTTCCAATTTATAGAACGAGTGAAGTTGCTTATAATAACGGCATAAACACTCACGATATCCTCGTGCACAGTTTACATGTACATTCAGCGTCAGTTTCCGGCACAGATCGGCGCATCGTGTCGTCTTTTCGTATCTTCGCCCAACTTTATAGCCACATATGAAACAACCACGCGAGATGGCGACGTTTAAATCGCTTCGGCGTATCGTGTCGGCGCGTCGGCGTATCGTCCCGGCGCCCTTTAATTTCTGAGGTCGAAATCGTGCCGAGACGATACACCGATGCGCCGAAGCGCCAAAACGATGCGCCGATGCGATTTAAACGTCGCAATCTCGTGTGGTTTTTTCATATGTGGCTATAAAGTTGGGCGAAGATACGAAAAGACGACGTTTATATCGCTTACGCGCATAGTGTCGGCGTTTCGTCCCTGCGCCTCGACGTATCGTCCCGGTGCAATTTCGACCTGAGAAATGATAAGGCGCCGACGCGCTGACATGATATGCCGAAAGAAAGCTCCTGAAGATCGTAACTTATGATATACTCACGTGACTTTTATACAGAGTTTTTATTGGACAATCAACAATTTCTTTTCGAAATATATATATAACGAAAGAGAAGCATTTGTCACTCTTTTATGATAATAAACTATATTAATCTAAATCGAACACCGTAAATGATTTGGTCATATACTTTAGGAATATTACGATTGTAAGACATTTACTAACATGTTTACTAAGCAGCTTTGTGAATACATGGCAAGATGCATTATAACTGATAAGTGCTAATATATTGCCGTGCCCTATGATGTTCTCGTTATTACATTCACGGCGATAATAGATTAATGTTTACGTAAATTTATCCTTCAATTAATAAGACATATGTCCATGTTAATTTATCAATAAATGAAATACTTGCCACTTAATACAATCGCCCATGTTTTACATAATGCAGTTGAAATATAAACACACATTCAAAATAATAATGCTGTCAGCTCGATTAGTTTATTTATATTAAACACCATAATAACATTAAAGCTACTACAGATTAAAACAACGGCCTCAGAAATTCAGAGCAAAAATCCGTGAATGAAAACTGAACTTGTTCATTTAAATGTTTGGACTTGTATTTCATTATTCGTTGCAAACACAGTGTATAAATATATTATTGTTGAAAATAAACAGTAGAAAACTGTTTTCTAACACTTATGTGCATAATAATTTACACGCATTTCCATGATTATTCACGAGTATAAATGAAGGCGTGTATATGTTTATTAAAGAAATGTGTGTATGTTTATCACGATGATTGAAACCAGTATTTCTTGAATATTCACGAATCCGCTTCATACAATAATGTAAGCGATATGGTGCTACATTCAAAGGTTTAATATACGACTGTGAAAATTTGCAGCGACCAAATATTGGTCACTTGGTACATTATATCGATAGATAATTCATACTACTTCAGTGCAGCAATCATCCTGAACTACAAGTAGTCAACATTCTGTAAAAGTACTGTGCCCTAAACACTACTGGACACATACACTTATTCTCAGGTAAGGGAAGAACGACGACTGACCCAACACCCGTTATGGATGATATGTTCTGAGTTTTAACGCTAGTATTTACAATGACCGTTATTATTTCAACTCACATTTTTGCCTTCATCAGAGGGCACACGCATTGCCGTAATCGACGGACACACGGTTGCCATCATCGGCAGACATACGGTTGCATTCATCGGTGGACACACGGTTGCCATAATCGGTGGATACACGGTTGCATTCATCTGCGGACTCACGGTTAAGGCAACCGTGAGTCCGCAGATGAATGCAACCGTGTATCCATCAGCGGACACACGTTTGTCTTCATCGGCGGACACACGGTTGCCTTCATCGCCGGAAACACGGTTGCCTTCATCGGTAGACTCACGGTTGTCTTTATCGGCGGACACACGGTTGCCTTCATCGGCGGACCACACGGTTGTCTTCATCGCCGGACGCACGGTTGCCTTAATCGGCGTCTATTGGGTTGCAAGCATACCTACTGGTTAGTTGGGTTGGTTACGTTTTACGATACGTATGATACAACCATATGATGTTGTTACAAGCAACATTTCAGTTATTCAAATATCTTTTTCATTAATAAAATAGCTAGATATTGTTGTTTGTTAATAGCCAATACTGTCTGTTAATATGATTCATGTTTAAGTTCACAAGAGTTATTTTCAATTCTCTGTCAATCAAAACGAAGTGATACACAAGTTATTGAATGTTTGTTCAATATCCTTAAAGCAAGTCGAAAACACTGAGTTTTATTGTATGCACTTTGTACAATAGAAAACAAACGCTTGAATAATATTGTAACTGAACAGAAATTAATTTTCTTCACATGCTCAATTGTTTATGTTGTGCTTGAGAGGCTCAAGTTTGTCCACCATATCTGGAGTTAGACGTAACTTTGTCGTTGTCCGTCCTGATAGTATTAACGAAGCAAGTTCTGATCGATCAATAGCCCTCCTAACAGCCAATTAAATCGTATTTTACATTCTAAGTTAACGTCTGTAAAAAGTCTGAAACCATCAAACGTAACATAACATAAAACGTAACTGGATGTCGTTCAGACATAGTCACTCTGCAAATATCGATATTTAAGTTTTGTGTATCGATACGTATCGGCGGTAGTGCATATCGGTTCAATATCGATATTCACTGTATCGTCCCAACCCTACAAATTATAGCTAAGAGTAGTTTATTAATGAGTTGCACAAGACAATAGCTAAGTATATGATGCCTTTCACAATCAAAATGAATTCTCTTGCTTAAGAGAACGTTTGATAATACCCTGTTGCATGCTGCCAAATTAAAAATAATGATTTCGTAAAATATTCACAGAATTTGCACTACAGCTTTGTCATTGAAGTGACAACAGGCCCCGAATGATACAAGCCTCAAGAAAATCCGTTGGATAATGTAGTAGGAGTTGCGTTCACAAGATTGTTATGCTCCGTATGTATTCCATAGAAGATAAATAATCAAAGGGCCATAACTTTCTAACGGCGGAGAAAAATCTCCATCTTTACGCACAACAACTCATTATCGTCAACAACGAAGAGAAGTTTAACAAAAATCCGTTCTGTAGGAGTTGCGTTTACAAGAAATGTTCCCTATATAGTCCATCGAGGAAAAAATAAAGGGCCATACATTCTGAATGGAGGAGAAAAATTAAAACGACATCTCTATTATATGCTTCCAAAATAATACCAAGTTATCTAAAGTGTAAAACGCAACCATAGCTGATAGCTAATGTGTAATTACGAATTTACGAGTAAATTAAGAGTTTGCTGTATCTATTTCAGGCCTGCCAAGTCCTGTCGGAGTCGATATAGGGGAAGCAACTGCTGCAAGGAGAACGGACAAGAGTAACACTTAGTTGTCTCCCGTGCTACGGAAAGTATATGTTGTTAACTGGATAGCATGTGTAAGAACTTGCAAGTGTATTTAAAGTATTTTGGTCAAAAACACAATAATTAAAATACTAACTGAATTGATATATTTTGATTTTAAATATGTTTTTATATTTCCTTACTGACTTTGCTAAACTGTTTTCCTAAATTAGTGAGTGGTTTTATTTATTTTCTAGGAAACAGAATACAACGGTCGGGCAAAAATGTCTCGAAAGCAATCAACTTGTAGTAACTAAATGGAAGCAAATTCTAAATAACTACATAAACAACATCTCAGTGCATAAAATACATGTTGTATATCTATAGTCACTTTTTGATTGCGAGAACTCTACCTTAAGTACCGTATTACAATAGTAGCAAGTGTACACTACTCAAAAGTCCTAAGCAGCCACCTGATATTTTCTGTATTTTACACCGAACGCATTATTCAGTTTTTTTTTGTTTTGAATGATAACTAAGAATACTAATATTTTTCAAAATTTATAATAAATTTCATTCATATTCTATTACACACAAACACTCGACGCACATGCATAATTTCAAATTGATATAATAAACAGTTTTAAAGTTATATCCATTATTGCAGTGGCGGTTTAGGACTTTTGAATAGTGTACTTATATGTCAGAGGCATATTTTTGTTAAATACAACGCATCAAAAGAAAGCACCAGTAAGAGTTTTAATAGCAGCATTAGCACCTTTAAATTAGAATGTTCTTGTAAATATATCCAGTGTGTGCACTTAACAAGTCAGTGGCTGTAACTACTTCTGGGCATGTGTAAATGTGGCGGGCGGATGTTTGAGTGCGAGTTGCGTCTCTTCCTATAATTCATAATATTACGTTAGGAAACACTCGGAGAGCACATGCCTCCGCCAACATAGTTTACCACGATTAAGTACACCCACTATAAGTACAGGATGTTGTGTCACATAACTGAAATACTTATACATTTATATTATAACAGAATGCCTTTGGTATCCTATGCCGAGCCGCTATATGTAGTCATCAGTAGCAAATGACCGCATTATACCCATAGTGGATTAAAATTCAAAAATGCGTGACGAAAATAAGCGTTCAATGTGAGTCCATAGATTCAGGACAGAACGATAGCAAAGATTCGTGATGAACTCCATGCTACCGGAAGTGTTTACAACTGACCACCACAGACGATTAAGAAGGAAATGCAACTGATAAACAAGACACACACATAATTTTAAGCCATCTCCGGAAACCGAATACTAGGGAAACGGTGAGAACACAACCGGTACGCATCAATGTCCATCAGCGACACTGAAGTGCGTAGACAATGACGTCAATATGGCCTGTGACGTAGAAGTCCGAACATTCCCACTTCACTGTAACCTGAAATGACGACAGACCGCGCGTGTACTGGAGTCAAGGTTTCTTAGGTACGGCAGTGTCCGGCAAAGTTAAAACGGCATAAATCCGGTTAGTCATGTTCACTTTTTAGTTTTTATAAATAGTGACGCTGTTTACTCCTTAGTCCTAGGAGAAAAATTGCAATGATATCCAGAGATTTGAGGAATATGGCGCCCAGTTTTATCGTCAATGCATTTACTTACACAGGAATACAAGCATATATATTTAGGAATACTTGAAAATCACATATATTTCGATTTCAGTCAATATACGGGTTCATCCGATATATATTGTAATGTACCATATACAACATGCAAATAAGTAAAATGTTTGACATTTTGATTCTCAACCGTAAATATCTACTTCTTTTATATAAAACGATGTTCATAAAGGCAAATTTCAGCGTACAGACAATTTGACAGACAAATTATGCAATAATTATAGATGTACTTATACTTTAACATCTATATCTTAGCAATTGAACTTCAAATTCAGAAACTATATGAATAACGTTTGGCAACTTTTTTCAACGGTCTTTTTTTCGTTTAGGGGAAATGTCCTATAAGAACAACATTCTCTCTGAAAGTTAGCATTTAACAATTTGATTAATTTGAGTTTAAACGTTACCTTTTTTTTTTTATAAATGTAGTGTTGTAAAGTAATTATATCGATATAAACTAGACGTTCAAAATATTTCCTATTCAAACAAGAACATTGTAACATAGACTTATGGCAACATCATTTTTTTTAGTTCATTTATATCTTTGCAAATACATTTAGCTTAAATACTTTGTGTACAGTCATTTATAAATATACATTTGTGAAATCTTTTTAAACAACTATCGACACTACACGTACATTCCAGGATGACACACATGTCCCTCATGAATGGGAACCCTGTTAATATAAAACTAAATCAAAACTTACCTTCGCTGACTTCAACTTCCCGACAACAGCGCCGCCGCGTTGCACAGTCCACGTTCTTGTTCGCAGTTTAGTTCATGATCAGAAATAATAACGTGAAAAATAAAGAAATATTCCCATACCGCAATAAGTCCAAAACGTCATTCGCATTTTGAACGTGTGATGCTCACATTTACAAAATTAAATTCCACAATAAGTTAATATTCCAGATATACGAAATGTCCACATTTTACTGTCAGAATTACCCAACACCTATATATACACTGTCCAAAAACACTTTAATTCTTACATATAGTTGTGTGGTTACAAAACACAAGGCGTACACGAAACTAGTTCACCATTACTTTAACTATTGCTGTCCTGTAAAAACTCGTAAACTCCTTTACGGAAAGTTTGTAACAATGTACCGGTAGTATGTAATACTATTACAAACTTTAAAGGCGCTATCTCTTCATTTCTTATTATTTTGTTTTAAATGCTTAAGGATTTCACGGCCCATTTTTATATTGACGATAAGTTCAAATTAAAAAGAATTTGTCTTTAAAAAAACTATGCTTAGGAACTTGTACACGGTAAATG
The DNA here is from genome assembly GCA_027627225.1 of Congeria kusceri. Lineage (NCBI taxonomy): Eukaryota > Metazoa > Mollusca > Bivalvia > Myida > Dreissenidae > Congeria > Congeria kusceri. Next base: position 280,322 of record JAPFQT010000242.1, on the reverse strand, counting down.
CTATAATAAACATGATATTAGTATACCGGTAAACAACGCGTCACAACCACATTATACAACAACGCGTCACATCAACGCAACAACACCACGTGTCACATACACGACACACACTACATGTGACAACCACGCAACAAAACCACGTGTCACATGCACGCAACACATCTACACGTTCTATCCAAGCAACACAACCACCTGTCACATCCACGCAACACAACCAGGTGTCACATGCACGTAACACAACTACACGTCGCATCAACGCAACACAGCCACGTGTAACATACACGTAACACAACTACACGACACAACCAGGTGTCACATGCACGTAACACAACTACACGTCGCATCAACGCAACACAGCCACGTGTAACATACACGTAACACAACTACACGTCACAGCAACAACACAGCCACATGTCACATACACGACACACAACCACACGTGACAACCACGCAACACAACCATGTGTAACATGCACGTAACACATTTAAACGTCACATCCACGCAATACAACAACGTGTCACATCCTCGCAACACAACCACGCGTCACATAAATGCAACACAACCACGCGTCACATACACGCAACACAACCATGTGTCACATACATGTAACACAACCACGCGTCACATACATGCAACACAACCACGTGTCACATCCACGCGACACAACCACGCGTCACATCCACGCAACACAACCACGCGTCACATCCACGCAACACAACCACGCACCACATGCATTATCTCCAAGCGACATAATCACGCGTGAAAGCCAACAAAATTACGACATAAGTGACACAATCACGTTTCACAACCACACGAATTGACCAAATGAGTCCACCATTTGAAATGACTTTTTTGCACAACCACGTAAAAGTAATATGTCGCTGAACCAAACGAAAAAATATGTGGCATAACCAAGCGAAATTATCTTGCGACACAATCACGACATGGTATACGGACCATACGGACCATACATTTTCGGACCATACGGACCGTGTTTTAAAAGCACGAAACACACTGATTGTCTTATGTTTACTACTTATTTGTTAATAAATACCAGTTTATATATATATATGCACACATTAGAAATTTTGTTGCCTAAGATTTTCTGAAATTCAAAAGTGATTCAACTTTTACATGACATACAACAAAGCCTTATATTTCTTAGTTATAAAAATAAGATTGATATAACTTTAACATGATAAATATTTTCAAATACGATACATGTACTTATTAAACGCTTAAACGAAATACTTAAGGTAGTTTTTTTTTCTTTTCGCCAGGTGATATGCCGGGACCTTACACGTGCACTCCAGCGGAAGCGAACGGACCAATACGATCGTGGAATGATATATCGTGAAGACGATGCTTTCATATATGCATCAAGTGGGGTGCAGACGACAATATCGATCCGGATCGTTGCGGAGACTTTGAAACATGCGCCATATTCACCGGAACTCGCGCCGTGCGATTTCCGCTCTTTTCCCCGAGACTGAAGAAGGGTCTTAAGGGCATGCGCTTCGATATATTGGAGGATCAGTGTGCTCATGCACAGAGATTAATGTTTTCTTTTACCACAGAAAACTATAATGATATTTTTCACCAATAGGTAGACAGACACCGTCGTTGTACCGCTACAGCTGTCGTCCATTTTGAGAAAGATTGACGTTGTGATTACGTAAAATGACGGTGCGCATTTTAAGTGCAGAACCTGTGTGCATATAGCCATTGTGTTTAGAAAATAATTCTCTTTGAATGTAAGATTTCTGAATCATTTTCTTATATAGTGTTTGATAGATATGAGTTAAAATACAATATGTTCATTTTCACATTAATACCGCGTTCCGTTTTGCTTTAGAGTAACTTGTCCATAAACTTCTGGAAATGAACGACGTCATCATACACCCAGCGTCATCATCATCATCCTCATCATCATCCTCATCATTTCCATCATCTTCCTTATCGTCATCATTATTTCATCATCATTATTTTCAAGATCACCATCATCGTCGTGTATAAATCATCGTGCTCACCGAAACTCTCAATTCTGTTGAACTGAAGTCGATTGTAACCAAACGTGTGAAAGTAACATTTCTTTCATAAACAGCTTTTGTCATGAACCCGGCGTTTGATTTGTATATTTCATAGCACTCATATAATTGTGTATGTAATCGACTAAATGTCCGATCTAAATGATAAACCAAATAGCAGCTAGTTTAGGATAAAGAGCTCAAATTTAAATATTGAATTTTGGGTTCCAATAATATCACTAAAGACGATTCGATTCAACACATATTTGTTCCAAATTCTAGTTAACAGATATCAAATAGTTTGGTTCAAATAGTCCTAAGGTACATTGGTCACAAAACAGTATAAAACGCAGCTTTTAACGCAGCCTGCACTATGCAGCCTGCATTTAAGGGGTAACATACGCAGCCGTGCAGCTAATAAAGATATCGTTGGAAAACGCAGCCAATATAGAGATAGAAGGAAAACGCATCTAATATATATGAGACATAGACGAACAGTTGAAAACCAATTAGTGATTTATGTACTATTGGAATAATTTTTGTTGGGAAATAAATGCTTAATAAATGGCAGTTTATATTGTGTATATAAAATAAATTAGTTTCGAAGTTAAATCGTTGAACGAGTTTGTATTCATATTAGCAATCACTAAAGTTTGAAACTATATTGATACCATACCATAATGATATTTTTATAAATTTACTACTAAATACTATAATGATTTTGATCTATGACAAAGACGTTCGATCTCTTTTAACTTGCGAGTCTAAAGAGCAATTCAAAAATAAATATGATGAAATTAAAATTAAATGGAGTGAACCGATGGTAGAATATTTTGAACAAAACTTGCGCGATACTATAGAAGAACACGCGGCTAGATTGATTCTTGAAACGTGTGATAATTACAACCCGTATTCCGGCGTTACGAACAACAGCACAGAAGCAATCAATGCAGAATTTAAGCGAAATACTGATTTTAAATGGAATAGATAGTATAGTAATTGATTTCGTTAAGGCAAACATAGCCGCTTTTATTCAGCTGACTTCTATTCCCAGTACGTCAGAACAAACCGACAAAAACGTGGAGTCTTCCGATAAAGAAGTTCCGGATCAATTACAAAAAGAAAGTCGTTCACAAGTTTCATTGGCCATCTATACACTTAATAACAACGGCATTGTTTTAGTACCCGAAATGGGCGCTTTCATGGTAAAGGAATCAAAAAATAAGTACACAGTAACATTATTTCCGAACGAAACATGTAATTGTCCATCAACTGCGCTCTGTTACCACATAATAGCCGCTATGCTTCCCATCGGAATGCCTATACCAAATGAAAAAAAGACGTATAATCTAAGTCAACTTAGACGAAATGCTCGTCCAAAACACAACAAAAAGTGTAGTTCGAAAAAGGGCAGGAAAGGCGATCGTGACACTGAAGAAGAGATAGTTCCAGCCCTTGATTCCGCAGTTAAAAAATATTCATCAGTAATGACCGAAACTCGAAAAATGAAACAAATAATTCAGAAATTGTGGGTGATATTTATAGTACATCTAAAACGTCCTTATTATTTCAGGAATCTACTCCGAAAGCATTTTTTAAGAAACGCTAAGAAAATAATTGTCCGTCTCGTAAATCTGAAACGAAACGGAAACTAACTTTCCAAGAAAATTTGGAGTCGCAACTAGAAAAAATCCCCAAAATTAATATTGATGATAAAATAGTTGATGATTTATTTGAATTAACGTACAAAGATAACTTAAGAGTCACAACTTGAAAGCATTCCAAATGCTGATATTGAAAAAAGCGTTGTTGACGATTAAGTTGAATTAAACTTCAGTCCAGACGATACAGCAATGAAGTTCAGCACTGGAAAAAAATCTCTAATTAACTCAAAAAGACAAATATGAAGTAGTAAACAATAAAAATCTTAATTCTCATCACATGCAAGCAGTCAATATTTAACTTCAGAAACAATTCCTTAATATTAACGGTTTTCAATTAACGGAAAAAGTTCCAGCTATCATGGGAAATTCGAATCGGTGGGTTACCAATGTCCCAATGAAGCCAGTTACTGCACCTGCATGTCATATCCATCACACACATAGAGATCATTGGGTTTCCACTATCCTTTTCAATAAGAAAAAAATATTGTTTGTACAGCTTAGGTATCGAACGGTCTGACGATGCTATAATTCCCGATGGATTGAAAATTCAGTTATCTCATATTTATGGTTGCCACAAGAAACAAATATGTATTGAAGTACCCGATGTTATGCCGCAAAACAATAATGCCAACTGTGGGCTATTTGCCATAGCATTCATTACTGCATTCTGTTTTCTTAAAGATATTTGTACTGACCTGATATTTGATACAACAAAAATGCGGAGTCACCTACTTTATTGCTCAGATAACGAAAAAGTGGTAGAATTTCCTTTAACTAATAAAACAATTAGTGGAAGAAGACAAAAACAATGTAAAACAATTATAATTAAAAACTATTGTGTTTGTAATTTACCAGAATGCGTGGACGACAAGGTTCAGTGTGACAGGTGCAAAAAAAATGGTACCACAAAAGTTGCGTTTCTGCACCGGCAGATATTTCATTAGAAAGTTTGGATTTTACATGCAATAGGTGTGAAGTACACTTAAGAGGAAATAAGATGAAATACGTGCGTGATGAAATGGTTGCTTTAAAATAAATTCGTTTACACCGATATAACCACCAGAAGCTCATATTCATGTTTACTGTTTACATGCCCAGCCTCGTTATTTATAAATTTGCTATATAGCACATCTCTTTTTCACAGTCCCTGAAAAAAAGCTATTTCGCTCCTAGTGCATTCTTTTTGTTGAATGTTTTTGTGTATGTAATTTTAATCTAAATATTTGACTTTACTTTTCATACTGGCTACTGTTATCATTATAAGATACTACACTATATGATGATAGAATTGCTATATACAATGTAAGTTATAGAGACTCACTGCAATATCAACGTAAGAATGTTAATATGTACAATGTGTTAGTATATACTATATTGTGTTGTATGATTTTATCTCTGTTATTATATTTATTATTGTTGATGATGGAATATAAGAAATAAATTATTAAATATTTATTTGCATTTATTTTTTATTTTATTAATATATATGTAGTAAACTATAAATGCCCGTACACGCGTACGTGCGCATGTGTGTGTATAGTTGCACAATTATTCGTAATAAATAATTACAGCAAATTTTAAAAAGAGGTCTATTAACAAGCAAAATTATAGGTCTTTGCTTAAAACCTCATATTTTTACAATTACAAATTGCAGTTTTAACAACGTTTTCAATATTTGTATCGAAATAATATGTATAATTAATAAATATCGTTATCTTCGAATACAATTTTTCAATATTATTCAACGAGTAATATGTCAAACATATGGTTATAAATATCAATCATAATCCGACCACTAGTAAATAAGAGTTAATTTCAGAATGCTAAATACATTCAATTGTTTACAAATTGATCCAAATTTACTGAATTCCATTTACAATTTTAAGCTAAATATTTCAATCTTAAATGACAAGTTTATTTTTCAAAGCATTCTGCAATTTTCAATAACGATTTTCTGAATTAATTCTCATTAACGAATGCAAAATAACAACCCGGTCCTTTTTCCTTCTTTGTCTATGTTGGCTGCGCTAAAGGCTGCGTTTTCACTATATATCTATAATGGCTGCGCTTAAAGCTGCGTTTTCCCTATATATCTATATCGGCTGCGCTTAAAGCTGCGTTTTCCCTATATATCTATATCGGCTGCGCTAAAAGCTGCGTTTTCCCTATATATCTATATTGTCTGCGCTAAAAGCTGCGTTTTATACCCACCCACAATTCTATCATAAATCGGTCTCGAGACATTTCGGTAAAAAGATAAATCCAACACAGTGTTGAAAAACATACGAGCCGGCCATTGTCCAATTTAGAATAATATCATCTCTAACCACCTAAAAACTGCCTAGATTATATCAATCATTTTCAATGATTCGTACATACGTTAAGATCTTGTTGAATTCTGATTGGACAAAGTAGACGAAATAGAGCAGGTTCTAATTGTCCTGATTTGCACCTCTGCAGCAACAGTAATTTACCAGGTATGTTCTAGCTGATCTGCTAAGACAGAAATGTAAGAGCAGACTGTGTAAACTGGGCTGAAGGCAGATTAATATAATATTGGCCAAATACATTAATTACAGCCAATTTATTGACTGGCATTTTTATTACACAATTGATGGGACAATAACAACGTACTATACAGATACTTAGATACTAAGCACGGCTTAAATAAACAACGAGGATGCAAATCTAAAAGGCATCCTAAAGTGGAAACTCGACATTGTTTATGTGTCATTTTATTGTAACATTGTGATATTTATACCTAACACGATGACCCTTACTATAAGAAGAAATGAAATGCCATTCATTTAATGATAAGTCAATGAAATATATTAGGTTTTATTGTTGTTGCAGAACCTATTTTACTTAGTATACATGTAAACAATGACATTTTGCTTAAAACATGTGAAGCCTGTTGGAAATGTTTGGCAGCCTGTTGGAAATGTTTGGCAGCCAGTTGGAAATGTTTGGCAGCCTGTTGGAAACGTTTGGCAGCCTGTTGGAAACGTTTGGCAGCCTGTTGGAAACGTTTGGCAGCCAGTTGGAAACGTTTGGCAGCCAGTTGGAAATGTTTGGCAGCCTGTTGGAAATGTTTGGCAGCCTGTTGGAAATGTTTGGCAGCCTGTTGGAAATGTTTGGCAGCCAGTTGGAAATGTTTGGCAGCCTGTTGGAAACATGTTTGGCAGCCTGTTGGAAATGTTTGGCAGCCTGTTGGAGATGTTTGGCAGCCTGTTGGAAATGTTTGGCAGCCTGTTGGTCATGTTTGGCAGCCTGTTGGAAATGTTTGGCAGCCTGTTGGAAATGTTTGGTAGCCTGTCGGAAATATTTGGCAGCCAGTTGGAAATGTTTGGTAGCCTGTTGGAAATGTTTGGTAGCCAGTTGGAAATGTTTGGTAGCCTGTTGGAAATGCTTGGCAGCCAGTCGGAAATGTTTGGTAGCCTGTTGGAAATGTTTGGTAGCCAGTTGGAAATGTTTGGTAGCCTGTCGGAAATGTTTGGTAGCCAGTTGGAAATGTTTGGCAGCCAGTTGGAAATGTTTGGTAGCCAGTTGGAAATGTTTGGTAGCCTGTCGGAAATGTTTGGTAGCCAGTTGGAAATGTTTGGCAGCCTACAGACTTAGGGTAATTGATTTTTCAGTCCCTGCAGTTCATTGTAAAATTAAGATTTTCTTTTTATTTATCGTTGTTTATTGGCATATAAACAACAACTAGGAGTTCCGATGCATAGGAATTAAACCACGAGGGTGTTAGTCCGAGTTGTTTAACAGCCACGCATCAGAACAACAAAGAGTTGTTAATTGGCCGATAAACAACGATAATGCGAAGAATCGAAGAACAGTGTATACAAGACAGCGAAATAACAATATGGACATAGAAATATAGTGTAAATAGTAAATACCGTATTGTTTTTGGGTAATCATTAGTTGAAATTGATAACATTATATAGCGTTTATAACACAAAACGATGGATTAATTTGGAGTGTTTGTTGTATTCATTAAAAAATTGTTGACAACACATTAATCACATAAATTCAATGATGCAGGGCTTTACATAGACATCGGCATGACAGAGTGGTTATGGTGATAGCCTTTTAAACAGGAGTTCCCGCTGGGACTGAATTTTTTTCTATTCTTTAAAAAAATTCTTTTGTTGCTATCATACTTTAGCTCTATATTTCCGATGCTTAAATCTGTCAAGTTAAGACATTTAATGGCATACTTCAAAAATGCAAAATTCTGTGAACAAGTTCCTTTAAAGCATCTGTAGTTGTGGGCCTAATGACAACACTGTGTGCCATAATTATTACTGCTTATTGTGTTGTTTTTTCTGGCACTCTTCATCATCAACTCAGGACCCTCTCTGGAGTCGTGGGGACTGGGGCTTTGCAAGGGGCCAAAGTTCTATGTTTTTCTACAATTTTGGGGAACAAAAAGAATAATGTTGACAGAAAATTAACTTTTAAATGCAGATGATATTAATGCTATTCAATGACCAGCAATACTTATGATCAGATTATGAAGTTTAATTTCAATTTTAAAATATTTGTAACTTTAAATTGCCTCTTCTTCGAACATTGGAGAATTTTCACTGAACAGGGGCAAAACAATCTGCCCAAGCAAGAAGAATGGGACGTTTATTTGGCTATCGTCCCAGTCAATTTATTTTAAAATCCTTCCATATTGGCCCAAATAACAGACACCAAGAACCGATTCTACCCAGAAATCACAAAACCTTGCTTAAATATATGTTTGGAGTGTCTATTACATTTTTGTCATAATAAGTATGACCATATATAATACATATTTAATATCTGTCATTTGACATTTCAGACATTTTTGTATAAATAATCATTTGTGGCCGAACGCTATATATCAATTAGTAAAACGGGTAAAAAAACATTTGTGGCCGAACGCTATATATCAATTAGTAAAACGGGTAAAAAAACACGATGTGAATAACGGAGAGTTTCAAACTGCCATTTTATTATATAATTGAATCCAAGTAAAAGTCCATGCACGTTCATAATATTACCAACAAGGCAGAAATATGATAAAACAAGCAATAATGAAAATGTTTATGTAACTGTTGTAATAAAATTGGTCATAAAATAGGATGGTGATGAATTAAAGAATCCTAAACCCAATAGTTGGTTAAAACACACACTGATATATTGAACAAGTAATCTTTAAAAATTGTATTGTCTATAAAATACATTTCACATTTGATTTGAATGGAACTGTGATTATCTATGGTCAACTGATAAACTACATGTATGATAAATTATGATCGACAATGTTAAAAATATATTCGACTTAAATCTAGATTTGTTAACTATTTTTCACTATGATCATATCTATTTTTAACTCCACAGATGACGTCTTAGTCATTTGATTGAAGTCAACCTCTTATTATTAAACAGGTGTTTTTTCAAAATTATTGAAAACCAATAGTGTAAATTCATAATAATGCCAGATAGTAACTTATTGCATAATTCAATAGAATCTGAGTAAATATACTGATACTGTAGTATAAAGACTAATAAATACAGAAACCATGAAAACAGTCGAAAAATGATACTGGTTAGATACTGGATCAGTGAAAAAAAATGCTGGGTATAACTTTAATATTTCTTGTGGGCATTAGCCCGAGTAGTTTAAAAGACGCGCATCAGAACGACACAGAGTTGTCGATTTATCGTGATCTGACCAATATTTGTTTGCAATTATAATGAGAAATTACATTTAACTGTGTTCCGCCTAACTTCCCGCGCAAATTTTCGAACGTACGTCTCCCCTGTTACCAGTTATACAAATTCATTGTTTGTGACGTCACTTTTATTGATAAAATCGAAACGAAACATTTTTAAATCGCACGATTCGATTATTGTAAAACATATAACAATCAAGCACGCACAAGTACCAATGAAAACAAAATCAAAACACAGAAATTACCACAATTATAGAATACAAATTACACATAAACAATCCAGAAGGGCCAACATAAAATAATTGCAAAAATTATAATTCATAATCATTTAGTTTCATTTGATCAACAACATTTGTCTCAACACAACATACGTTAATAATAATTGGTTTCGTTACATGACTATCACATCGTTCGTGGAAAATTATTGATGATTTAAAAGTCAGGTTATATCCTGTTATTAATAATAATTTACCTTAAGAATTGTCGTCATGTTCGCTTTCTCCCTCGAAAATCAAAACCTGGCAATCATTCATAACCGAGAACTTCTGAAGCCCGTCATCCAGAATCTGCGCAGTGTATTTATTTGAGAAGGCGCACCGTCAAGCTGAACAAAATCATTCAGCATTGCATGTGGATCGAAGTAGCAAATCATGGCTCCACTGTCTCCTTCTTGCGCGAAAGGCTTATCTGTACGGCCGTCACGAACAATGAATTTCAGGCCATTGGCGGCTGCTGCATTATGCTGGACAAGTATGCCGTAGCCAGGCGAAGAACTTGCGCCCCACAGATGTACAGGTTTTCCAGTTTAGTCGCTGATATCTCCAGATTTTCTTAGTTTAGAGTACATGCTAACATTGAGTTCCGTCTTGAATTTTGGGTCGCAGAGATGTTTACAGGCCTCATCGACATCTATCTGCACTATGTCTACCGCTGATGGTTGATGTATGACACCAATGCGACCTATTGGCATTTCAATCTTGTCTACAAACTGGGAAACGAGATCTGCAGTGCTAGGTTCATTTGTGGTTGCAGTGAATGCAGCAGCATTCTTTTTGAAATATTGTTTTGATCTCTTACTGAGACACTTGGTAATGCGACTTTCTTCACAAAGCCACCAAGTGTCCCCATGTATTGAAAAACTGAATCACCGGACGAACATTGTGACAATTTCGTCGTTTTTCCGAACAATACATTATATGTTTTGACGTCGTTTTTATCTAGCTCGTTTCGAATAATGTCTTCAGAGTCAGATCTGGTTGCTGATGGATCTATGTAAATTTTAAAGCTTTTTTAAAGCACACAACGACACCTGGTATGCCGATTATTGGCCTTGAAAATAAAGTATAGTCGAAGCTTTTCGCTACATCTATGTTTGGACATTCATCTGCAGGGACGTCATTACTGTCGAAGCTGACTTTATCAGGTCGAACACGTCTTCAAGGTTTGCCTCATCATTTTCTGGAAACGAATACCACGGTGTGAACATAATAGTTTCTAGACCATTAGTTATGAAACATGTATAGCAGAATTACTGTCGATGCCCTCTAAATCTCTTATTTTCATCAATGTTTATATATTCAGGTTCTGTAATCAGGATAAAAGGCCACTGTACAACCAAACATAACTAAACAAGAATAATATAACCAAGAAGTTATGCTTACCAGAAAATGTGTTTTTAACTCGTATGACCAACACTTGAAATAAACTGCCTTAAGTATGCCAACGGCGCAACGTTTTAGTAAAGAATCCGCATCCTTTATTATCTTGCCTGACTCCGTTTGGCTAAGGAAAACGTTGGGAAAAAGTGGTAATTCCTCAGACTGTCCAACTATTGTTGTGGTACAGATATCTGATTCTTTTAAAGCCCTGAACCCTGATGCTTGCATTGTAGTATCAATTACGATCAATGCAAACGTATTTGTCCGTTTTATAGTTTCCATTACACTATGTGTTGACATGTCTTTGGTTATCTCAATTGATCGATCTTCAAAGTGACGTCGAAACTGCTCTGTTGTGTAAACATGTACGAAATGCGTGGAAATGACACGGTTTTTAATATTTGATCTAAAAACGGAGAAGCTTTTAGAAAATCCTGCTCGAAAATTGTTAGTATTCCTCTAATTGTCTCACAAAAGTATCTCAATAACTGAAATATCGCGATGGTAAAAACTAATTTCATTAAAAGATTTTCGGTTTTCTGTTCAGATTGTTTTAAACTCGTCTGAGTGTTTGTACCTGAAACAAGCCCACTTTAATAATCATATACTTATTGATGGTTATGGTTGTGTCCAAACCTACTTTATATCTAATTCATTCTTTGACAGACACAAATGCTATCTTAGGTCAATGTGTGTTTTAAATCTTTATCAAGAACAGCATGGTTTTAAAAGGTAAACGTGGCAACTAGACATAGCATTATCTAGGTAAGAAATTCACCAGCAAAATGCAGTTTCGCAGTTTAATAAATATAAGAATGAACTAAAATGCATCTAACTGTCCAAAGTTCACTAACCATATTCTGGAGATATTGACGGGTGTACTGTCCAGTGCTGGCTATGTATGCTAATTGCACGGTGATGTTCATTCAGTAACATCGTGTCGTTTACAGGCTGTCAAAATATGCGCAATATACATAAATATACACACTGCGAAACTATGCTAGAGTTAAATGTATTTCAATATATTATAAAAAGTGTAAAGTTTAGTGTAATGATGCAATTAGTTAATTATAATTATTTTGAAATTTAAAATTAAACATACCGTGTTTGTGCACTTAGAATATTTCAGAGTAAAAAATAATAAAACTTAACAATTACATACAAATATGTGTGTACTCCAACTGAACAGTATATAAATAACAACTGATTTTAATTGGATCGCTTTAATGTATTGAGAATTTTACTCAATTTTACATTGAATATTATACATATTTTTTTATTCTCTTGTAAAATATGTAAAATGTCAGTTACAGTGCTTTTTTGCATTAGGCGGACAAGATTAGTTTCATAACGTGTTAAATAAGTAAATAGCATATTTTGAAATTCTATATATCTGACAGGCTACACAGACATTTTTTTATCAGTATTCGGCAATAAAATCAACACTGTTTCCACAGTAACCGATAGCACTTAGGGTCATAAACCTCTAAGGGTGACAATTTGAATAATAAATAATACTTTACTAAACTAAAATTTCCATTTAAAGGCATATTCGAACAATTGGGAATTTATTTTGCCAAATACTGATACAATTTAATTACGAAAATAAAAGCAAAAAGAAAAACCTAAAGCGATGCAGGAAAGTACGGATCTAATTTATAGTTTATATATAGACTTTGTGTGAAGTTTATTTTTATTGACTGCCTGTCTTTATTTATGAAACACTGTTTTATGCACAACTTTTTAATTAAAATCTGAATTTCTTTA
>JAPFQT010000242.1:215000-265000 GCA_027627225.1 Congeria kusceri | reverse complement strand
GGTGGATTTTAATCATTATAAAGCATCCAACAATTGTATCTACAGTGTCAGTCATGACTCATGTAAAGGTTACCCGTTATGACCGAGTTATTGTACTCGGTGAGTCTTAGGTCGCGTTATCCAGGTGTATCTAGACTAGTTTTTCTATTTTCCCAATGTTGTATGTAGAACAGCCATTTGTTTAACGTGCTAAGTTAAATACCATGTCGTCCGCATCCGCATAAAATCGCTCACCGCGCGATTTCTTGTGGACGGATTTAGCGGAGGCGCTTTGCGGATACGGTCTGCGGACCTATGGAAACGGTCTAACTGTTTTCAACTTATTCAATTTTTTGCGGATGTGGACTTGCGCAATGCGGATGCAGTTTGGACATATGGAAAAGCGCCCTTACTTGAGAGATTTAATCTTAAGAGTACGTAGTATATCTATTAAAACAAAAATAATAATGTCAGCTTATATTGCATGCATATTTGTGTATATGTCTTTTTTCGTAGGGCAGTGCAAGCAACATATACAAAGAAGCAATATGTAATGGTATAAATAAATGCAAACGGTACAAAAACACCGTCGGATTATTGCTCACGTAACAAACTGTTGTTGTTTCGGGGTTTATAGTCCTTCCGCGCCTAAGTCCTTCCGCCTAAGGACTAGCACGTAACTAACTAACAAAGCAGTGTTCTGAACATCATAATGACAACTATATTGGCAAATTCATTCGGTATCATTTTAAGTGCCCGCATCAATCGTTAAATTATTATTTTATCTTTAAGTATGCATTATCAAATGGAAATACGATTTATTTTGCAATGGCAATTATCAATGGAGAATTATCCCCCTTTATTATTTGAAATATAATTGGTTCCGACTGTATATATATATACATTAAAATAACTGAATAACTGGCTTAATGAAACATATTTACGTGTACATACATATATATATATGCTTGTAAGAGATTTATGTCAGCAACATTGCATGCATGTTATATGGCTGTACTGGGTGACTGTGGTAGATTTCATGTACACATTTTTACATGCAGACGTGTTATTTAATATTGGTTACGCATATTAAAAATGCCATATAATCGGAATGTTAACAAATGTTATGAAATGCTTAAGACATCTGACGATTTAGGTTTTAAATTGAGTATTATCGTTACTTGAACATTTGTTTTCTATATGATTTGGGTATGTTTGGAATCAACAAGGTGTTGTAAATGCAAACCTTTTTTTGTTTCATTATTTTCAAAGATTAAAAGATATATTTTTACAGACATGGTCTCAATCTTGCAATGATACGCCTAAGCTGGTTACATATATAAGGTTTAAAGTAGATTTTGAATGGGAAAAATATCTTAACGTACTTTTCATTCATACATTTAGAAACGCATATGTTTGCTTAAGAACATCATCGCATTAACTCATGATAGAACAAGGATGCACTGGTGCTAATGTCAGAACCTTAATAGTCGCGTTCCGACTTTCGTACTTTACATCATTCATTTAAAGGCACAGGGTTCACTTTGAATGAACACGTTTGCGAAAATAACAATAAAAATATATTCAGAATATAAATGACAAAAATAGTACTACATGACCAACTGTACTATTAAACAAGATTGTTTACATAGTACTTGCCAAATATGTGTGATTGTCCCGCCACGAATTGCAAAGAGAAAGTAATTTGTAAAAATGCACACCTGAACGCAATATTTTCACTCAGCGGTCAATTAATAATTCGTTTCAAATGAACATTCCTAAATAGATACATAAATGTTATACTGTGAATTATCTTATTTACATTATCATTTAAACATACATTTATGACAACACTATCACGATATTTTGTGGAAAGAATAATTAAGTAATATTATAATGTATCTGTTCATAAATCACAAAAAAAGAACAAATACTAAAAAAGTTATTTAATACTACAAGATGTATTTTACTTTGTTGATAATAAACATTGAATGGATAATCGTGTGTTTTTATTCATTGTCATCAACAGCAGAAACATTTATATCAAACGCAAATAAATGGGAAATCATTCAGTGCAAAACCCAATCTGAAAGAGGTGGTTGTTCCCTTTATGTTTTCACGATTACTGTGGATCAATTAAGGATAGCTTTTGCAGATCAGTCCACGGGTTGGATATTAACACAGATTAGCACATGATTTTGTTTGTCTATATCTTGTTCATCAGAAACCCGCGTTCTGAACGCGAATAACAAATTATAAAATATGTAACCGGATTATTAACACAGAGTATTATTTTAATAATGTTCAATATATGTCCAAGCATGTTATAGACGTTTGCCAACTGTTACTTTACACTATGTCATCGTATTTAACTATGCTTCCCTATTAATTCTATTAAAAAATATCAATTTTTATTGCTGACCTATTGACGATACGCTCCTTTAATTTAATTATAACGAAAACGATAATAATTGCATGAACAAGTAAATTTAATTATTGAAACAAAACGACAGGTATCGACAGTTGAAAAAGTTGAAATTGTGGCTGTAACTTGTGAATTCAGAAAAAAAACTCAATGGTCAACAGTCAGTTAAAATGTTGTTTTTATATCTTTTTGTTTTATAGGGAACTAAACATAAAACAATGATTTGGAATGTTACCTGACACCCATTACAAATGATAAATATCGCATTGTTCTTTGAAAACTCAGCGTATCATCTCATCGTCTAACGGTAGCATCAGGTCGATAGCAAAAACCTACTGCAATTCCATATGATAAAATTCCATATGATCATATAAAATGTACACATTGTCAAATTATTGATGACGAATATCATTTTGTCTTAGAATGCAAGTTATTTACATTTCCCAGCATGTTGATTATCTGTTCACAATTTGTGTTTGTATAATTACTAACCGATCAGAAAATAATTCGCTGACATCTAAGAATTAGGTTACTGTACTTAATCATTTACGTGAGTCCGTAGATATTTTTTTTAAACGTTGTCGCTTTAACCAAATATATTGCTTTTAACTTAAACCACAATAAACCAAATTAGTAAAGTACACTTTACACTTAATGTTAACTGAATATCCTTGTTAATTTATATCTTGATGCAATACATGGTTTGTAAATTTGTAGAATACGTTACGGACAGAGGAAATGCTATTTTTTTCAAAAGCGAATAATTATGAACGAACTATTTATCCGGCATATAATGTCGACATCGTAGAATGAGAAAACCCCTTGTTCTATATATTTGAATATCATCGTAGTATGTAATAAAGGTGTATAATACGTCGGCAAATAATTCATGTTTTTTTATAATAAAATATATACGTGCAAAGAAAAAACAACTAACTACATACAAAATGCGCAGAGTGTCTGCATGCCATTTTTTTCTATCAAACACAAATGTCTCAGACGTCACTTTCATGGACACTCACAAACTGAACCTACAACCTATCTAATTCTATCATGCAACTTACATAAAAACATGTGTTGATACTTTGTGCGATAATATACCAGTCATTTCATACTGTTTTAACTAGAAAACGCCCGTTTAAGTGATAATGTTTGAATTTTCTGTTTTATCAGTTGCATAATTTGAAACACTCATCGCGTCCTTCGTGTCCGCGGCTATTGATTCTGCACCTGATGTTGGTATTGTTGACTTTAGAAATTTGTCGAATAAGTAGCTAGTCCTGCAAGTCAGAAAATTTTTCATATATATATGGTGTGATAAATCGAGTGATATACATTAGTTTATTGTTTTATTTAAATAATATTAACTTTGTAATAGTGTATTACTATAGTTTTCACAGACACCTGTTCAACATATTTTCAGAATATGGAATATCAGTCATTTATTATTTTGATAATCATTGTTCATTTTCAACATACGGAATATCAGTCATTTATTATTTCGACAATAATTGTTCATAACCTGGAGAGTATTGGCTTTATCGTATTTACTGGAAAAATTGTTAATTCACTCTTACAGTACCTGTTATGATTGTAGATTCAGGTGAACTGTTTATTGGAGACATGGAACCTGTAGTCATTTCATCGTATATCTGCTGATTCCTACATTGTACAACGAGTACCCAATAGAATTACGACGACATTATACAGTAATTACATTGTCTTCAAATCAATCTAGCAATACTCAGAGAACACATGTACACAGAAAGTTACATTGTTTGAAATGCTACCTTATGTGTATTGAATATATACACCTATTATTATTTGAAT
The DNA here is from genome assembly GCA_027627225.1 of Congeria kusceri. Lineage (NCBI taxonomy): Eukaryota > Metazoa > Mollusca > Bivalvia > Myida > Dreissenidae > Congeria > Congeria kusceri. Next base: position 260,766 of record JAPFQT010000242.1, on the reverse strand, counting down.
GTTAAAAAGAGTACCAACACATACCTCCAGCTTGGGTCTGCAATAAACATGACACTACTTAGATTATAAAATGATTTATTAATCGGGTACGTATTACATTAAACGTTAACTATAATTTCGGAAAGTATATATAACCGACATGGTATCACAAGAAATTATAAAAACGTTTCAGTTGAAATTATAGATTTCTACATAATGTCACGGCTATTTACCTAATGTAACATACGTCCCTTGGTTTATTTCTGAAGTGTTGTTCTCAACATTTCCCAACTCAACAGGGTTCATACCATTGTTTCTAAAAGCACATGTCCGTAAGAAAATATCACTTTTAGAAATTGAAGATATTTAGCATATTTAATAAGAGAGAGAATAAATCATATACTTTTACACACATTGTCATTTAAACCTCAGTATTGTTTTCCGCTCGATATTAATTATCTGCCGTGTGGTTGTATGCAGTTTACTATACTATGTTGTTTACACAATACCTTTGTTCGCTAGATATTAATTATCTGCCGTGTGGTTGTATGCATTTTACTTTATACAAAGTTGTTTACACAATACCTTTGTTCGCTAGATATTAATTATCTGCCGTGTGGTTGTATGCAGTTTACTATACTATGTTGTTTACACAATACCTTTGTTCGCTAGATATTAATTATCTGCCGTGTGGTTGTATGCAGTTTACTATACTATGTTGTTTACACAATACCTTTGTTCGCTAGATATTAATTATCTGCCGTGTGGTTGTATGCAGTTTACTATACTATGTTGTTTACACAATACCTTTGTTCGCGCAATCCTGTGTACAGGTCTGAAATAAATACTAACATTCACAAAACTGTATATAAGGGCTAGCGAAAAGAACACTTAATGCTCGTATATGCAGATGCTATTACAACTGTTTTATTGTGTGTACCTGATTGTAATTCGTACATCAGGCTAAGAAGCAGCATACTGACATTGTTTTAAGAAAACAATTGTATTTGACTTTCCTTTGGTGATAAAATATTAATTATAAAACATATACTGATAAAAGCCGTATTGTATATATACATATGCTACGTTTTTGTGTTATTATTATACGTTATTGTGATACACTTATATGTTTCATTTACATAAAATGCTTTGAATCGAATATCTCGAGCTACATTTATATGTGCCAACCTTGAGTAATAAGAAACATTAAATAAACTCGAAACAAAAGATATATGGTATATTTTTAAGTTCCTAAAGGCGTACAAATTTCATTCGAAAAATATTAAATTACTTGACAGCACATTGAATCATTGACAAATTTACATACGTTCATCTGTGTTGCTTCCAGCCATGTTGATCTGCAAATATGTATCTACAGAAGGCGGAGCTGTAAAAAATAAGCCGAATGTCTTGTGATGTAAAACTTAGATTAGAAAGTAGCCAGAAACAAAACAACATAAACAAAACGTGTTATTTTACAATGTAAACTGGTTGTTATTGTGTGCGCATAAAATCTAAATACAATAACAAAAATGGCACATCGTAATCGTGATTATTTGGCATAATCCAATTCGATCCTAACCATGTAGACAACTGACACTGATTGTCTTTTATTTTAGAAGCATCTCTGGTTTCTTTTAGAAATGTATAAAGTACCAAAGCAATACTATTTTTATTTGTTATTTCGAGGAATATATATTAGCTTATGTTTATTTGTGTTATTTCGAGGAATATATTTTAGCTCTTTATATTATTAAAAGGTAGTTCTTAAAAAAGTTTGAAGCCTATCAACCTATAGTAATCCGACCTGCGTCTGCTGTTGGGATACAATACACATGTTCAAAACAGAAACAGTATATTTCTATGTTATTGACAAATACACAATATAAACAAACGTGCTTGATTCACCTCTACGCTGAAATGGACACCTTATCTGGTACCGTCGCCTTAGTTTAATAATAATAATCACCATGGCAGCGCCGGCTACAATACCACCGACGGTACCTCCTATGGTTGCCACAAGTGACGCTCTATCTTCATTTGCTTGAACATTGTTTGGATGCCTTGTAGAAGAAACTACTAAAAGGAACATTAGAAACTGGGAAATTTGATATGTATGCAACTGAACGTTCATTAAGAACATGTGTAAATCATGTGTTATGCACATCACAATATCCACATAATTGGTTTTAGGTTTTAATAAAATGTCACTTGAACTTTAAACATAACTTGTTTAAAATATGTTTACAGGCGTTTATAGGCGTTAAACTGACATAATAATATGTTGTTCTTTTTTTAACTAAAAATGTATCATTAAATATTTACGGTTGCTGATTAAACATACTCTGAACTCTGCAGTTGGGGCCTGCAGGGTTTGTTTTACAGTCCCGACATCCACCAGTATCGTCACACGTGTCGTCTACACATTTCATAATGCAGACAACGTCGCAGCTAAAGTCAGAAAGGACTAACTGGTTAAACCTGTGATGTATTGATTACCCCAAGTCGTAATCAGATCTTCCATCGTGTACTAAAGATTAGTCAGATTGGAGTTACCTTTGATGAGTTTAGACACATTATTGCATAGTTTTATTCTTGACATGCGTATGTACAAAAAAAACATGATCAGAAAACTCAGCTTATATAAAAATAGAATCAAAGCATACCTCGGATACAGACACGTGTTTGTGCAGTTTAGGTCCTGAAATCCATCTTTACAAATGGAAACGCACATACCATCACTCTGCAATGTAAATATATGCAACACTAAAGTGTGTATGTACGAACATTCATACCAATTATTTGCAAAATAAACAAATGAAAGTTGCAATATAACTTAGAACCACACATATAAGCGTATTCAGAAGAAACGAAACACTTAAATACCGAATAAATCAACAAATACAAGCGTCGACATTGGCAGTGTTTATTACTGTTGAGAAAACTAAACAACTCTCGAGCTAATGTATACATTGCATACATGCATTGGAGTTTCTAGCTTTACAGTTATTAAAAATGAGCTAATTATGCGTTTTTCAACAATGGTTCTTATTAAATTTTCTTCTATTTTAACTCGAAGTATATCGGTATTAACTGTATTGGGTTGGTTTAATATATGTCAATATGTCAGTTTTAAGATCATAGGTACACACATAATGTCATCGCGTTTTAAAGAGAACTATATATCAACAAAATATATATAAATATGCAATTGAATTTTAATAAAATACTATTTAAATGTTTTGGGGAAGCAAGAATAAAGTATGATATATCATATATCATTAGGTACGCTGTTCAGTTATTCGGATAATTATACTGATGCTATTGGGTTATAATATAAAATTGTGTTTTACATCCATGTAAAAGAAAACGATAAGTACGATAGTTCTGATAACAAATACAATCATGAGCTTAATCAGCGTGCTTACGTATAAAAATGAAAAGCAAATATGCACACAAAAGAAAATGACAATCGCCATTTAAGAATAACGATTTAAGACTACAGTTTAATAAAAAAAAACAACGTAATAACGCATACACATATTTTCTAAGATGCCATAATCATTCAAACAGCTATGACCTATTATGTTGAGAACTTATAGTGGCAAAGCAGAACATATTATGATGCAAATAAAATATATGATTTATATCGTTTTACAATAGCGGTTTGTATTAGGCAATGTCTCCAATGGTTCGCTTACCCTAAGGACACGAGAGAAGCTGATAAAACTAAAACACCTTCCAGATGAGCCATACCTGGTAGCAGGTGTCATTGTAGCACAACAGACAGACCTGGTCGCAGATATCACCATAGAAACGCCTCGTGCATGACTTGCAGTGTCCTGTGTCCCTGTCACATGTGCCGTCCCCGCAGTTCACAGGACAAGGTTTGTCACACAGCTCTCCCCACATGGTCTTTGGCGAGCAGGCTGGGGAATGGATGGGAAGCAGTTTACCATAGCCTGCATAGAACGTTTGATGAATTTTTAACTAAATAATCCGTAACGTGCAGTTTACTATACGCGTGCACACATAATTCACACATTCGGGATTTAAACTGTGTTATTATTGTAGACACAAAGCAAATCAAATTGCCACATTGACGTTCATTTGTGTTCATTGTAAGCAAAATATAAAAACAAGAAGATGAAGCAACTATCCACTAGCAGAAGACTGACGCAAACAACATTAAACGCTTACAAATAAACGCTTAGGGCAAAAAATACAGACAACTCAATGTTCGCATTTAAACAAGTTAACCGCTCTTTCCGTTCAAACGTGTGCTATGAAATTAATAGGAAGAAACCATGGCGGCAATGAATTCTGATACGAAACGTTATGTATGAACGTTCAGTCCTTTATTCATTTATGATTATTTGTAACCATGAAGTAAACGTAATTATTAATGCAGTTTATGAATATAATTTGTATAGTGACGCGTGACTTAATTATGTATAGTGAGGCATGGTTATTACTATCATGTGTGTTTAATTATGTTTTACTGCATAATGTTTAATTTATTTTCCGGTATATGAACAACAAAACATAAATGCGCTTAATTGGATAGATTCGAAAAACGTAACCAATTACAGGTATTCAATCAATGGACATTATGACGTTTCGGTACTTTGAAGTGATTGGCATTCCAACGTATGTTTGCGTAACTGTTTATGGTTCTAAAATGTGCCACAGACTATTGGTTTTCGTTTCTTTGTTGTTGACCTAACGTCACTTGCGTTACGACCAATGATTTCATTTTCATTTGGATCTATGGTAATTTCAAGTTTGGGCCAGTGGTAAACAGTGAAGGGACCTGCGGGTCAACACAGTTGGGTGGGGTAATTTGCTAAATTCCAGACAGAATAAGAGTGCTTAATCGCAGGTCCCATAGTTACACGTCACTGTCCTGAATAGTCGCACTTCAAACCCCAGAATTCCGCATTGTATCCCTTAATTTCAATGCTCGATGGTGAATAGCTTTCATTTAGCTTGCATTTTATGACACGCCGCAGGTGTTCTAACAAAGGTTGCCATGAAAACCCGCTACGCAGGTATTGGTGCTGCAGACACCGGAAGTGATGTCACAGCGGACGATTCCGGATGTCTCGGGCGTGCAGCTTCCACAGGCCACAGAGCAGTTGAGGGCCCATTTTCCCGCCACGCATTCTGTACACTGGCCATAAGACTGGCCATACACTTGCAAACGACATATACACATATACAATAATCAAAGAGTTGATTATGTTTTGGATTCTGATAACTCATTTTCAGCATTTTGTTCACACATTGTCAACGACTTGATGTACAGAATACATATGAGGATTGCCGTTGGAAACCCAGGCTTAATGCAGGTCCGCACAGACTTATCCGCAACGACACTTTCCGCCTATAGTAGATTTATGTTTAGAAGAGACTTTCTTGAAACAAAAATAACAATTAAAGCGGAAAGTGTCGTCATGGATTAGCTTGTGCGGACTACAATGGCTAATTCGGGACAACACTTTAGGCACCGGTTTTCACCCGCTTTGCACGTCAAACTCGCGCCAGTGGTCCTATCACACGTGGCAGCGCCTGTTAACGGGCAGGTCATATTACACGTGTCGCCATAGTAACCGGCATTGCAGTCTGCGAGACAACGGGCAGTGGTCTGCTTACACTGGTTGGTGGAGCATTGTCCGCATGGGCTGTTGCACGTGAGGTTCCAATATCCGGGCGGGCAGGCGTCACATTTGGCGAATAGCGGTGGCAGGAGCTGATGCAGTTTGAAGGACAATGACTTTCACAGTTTGTCCCGTAGCAATATCCTGTTTCGTTTGGCCAGCACACTGGAAGGTACAGACAAGATCCGTGATTTAACCTTAGGATCTGCACTACAAATAAGTACGATATATTTACGACCGATGCTTTATGAATATATTAGTTTACCTTGATAAAAGATGAATATTTGCGACTGTAAGGCGCTTTCTTGGTGAACATCATCAATTTCACAAATAATAAACGCTGTTGTTCATACACTACTCAACAGTCCTAATAAGCAGCCACCTGATATTTTAAGTATTTTAGACCGAACGCATTATTCATTTTTTTTGTAAGTCTTGAATGATCACTAAGAACAGTAATATTGTTCATATTTAATACAACATTTCATTTATATCGTATTGCAAAAACTTATCATCAAAACAACAACAACAACGTAGCAACTTCAAAAGTAAAAAATGAGTGTTCAAACAACAACATGGTAACAAGCTAATTATTGTAGTGGCTTCTTAGGACGTTTGAGTAGTGTATATATCTTATGGCGGAACACAAATGAGAAGGTTTTATATCTTTATTTATATTTATTTATTAAGCCGTTAAATATCTGTTTATAATTGAATCTCTGCTGTATGTGATAAAATGCCGAAAAATATCAAATTAACTAAGCGTGCATTACTTTCAGATATATCAAATCTCAATTGTTATCTGGACTCTTACCAGCGGATCTGCACAGTGGGGTCTGCAACTCAGCGATCTTCTTGCACTCATCGCACAGTCCGTCATCTCGGTTGCACGTGTTGTCCGTGCACGTAGTCGTACAGTTCAAGTTGCATGTGGGGCCAAAGAACCCGGGTTTGCAACCGAGGTCGCGGTAACACACCCCCGTGCGCTCACACACGCCACCTTGGCAGTTTCCGCTAGAAATGTTATCGCAGTAGTCGCCATAGAATCCCGCCTCGCAGCCGTCTCGGCACACGCCGGTGAGGAGTTACAGCTGCTGTTTCCGTTAGCGTCTGCCTTACAATGTACGTTGCATCTCGCTGTGCAGTCGTTGTTGTAGAATCCCGGCGAGCAGGCCCCTACTACGCAGACGCCCGAAGTCTTATTGCAGTAGATCTTTCCGTCTGCAGTTCGCTGAGCATGTGGTCCCCCAGCGCCCTTGCTTGCACGTGTTACAATCTCCATTACCGCGGAAACACGTTTGACAACCCACGTGATTGCAAACAGTTTTGCACATGTCACCGTAAAACCGTCCATACATGATCCGATGCATGTCCCGTTGCCTTGGTAACAGGTTCCGCTCACACAATTTCCGCACGTGCTTTCGCATTTGTTTCCATAGTAACCGGTTTGACATGCGGTGCATGTTTCAGTAGATCGATCACATTTCCCTTGGCAGTTTGCGGGACATGACTCGTTGCAATACAGACCAGTGAGACCCGCGCTACACTCTGAAAGTACCGTTATAATTTCGACAGCGGTGGTGATGGTTGTGTGTTGTGTTGACACCTACTCTCACTAACTGTGTGCAGTCGTTTTTGACTAAAAGCACTCATGGTTATAATCGAGAGTTTTGATATATACAATTAATAAGCACACATTGACCGGATGTAGATTTTCTGATCTGACTCCTATTGAATGGACATGTTCGTTACTGTCGCCTTTGTGACAACAGTTTAAACAAATGCTTACTACTTCGCTGAAAACACTTAAATTGTTATATTAGTTGTACTATTTGAGACATGTATGTATTAGATTTCATTACCTTTCTACCAATTATTCGATAGACATTAGATTGACATTGCATATTTACGTATTAGATTTCATTACCTTTCTACCAATTATATAAACATTCTATATGTACGTATTAGATGTAAATACCTCTCTACCAACTATATAGACATTCTATATAAATTGCGTATGTACGTATTAGATGTAATTACCTCTCTACCAACTATATAGACATTCTATATAAATTGCGTATGTACGTATTAGATGTAATTACCTCTCTACCAACTATATAGACATTCTATATAAATTGCGTATGCACGTATTAGATGTCATTACCTCTCTACCAATTATATATATATACATTCGATAGAAATTGTGTATGAACGTATTAGATTTCATTCCCGTTCTAGCGATTATATAGTGCACTTCCAACCAAGTGTAAAGCTTACAATATATAATTTGGTATGCATATGTGTATAGTTGATAAGGCAAAGCACAAAATAACTCGTTTGTGTAATTCCCAACGCAAGTTAATTAACACTGCTAATGAAACATGACATGAACATCATAAATTCATTGAACATCTTTAAAAACGGTTTAAGTCGAATGTACAAACAAAACAATGATAACGTGCTTTAAGAATAAAACTGCATGTTCGAACAAATTACTGAACATATTAATCAATGAATGAGTATATGAAATGTTTTATGATAAGAGTAAGCAGAAAGCCAGAAATAATCAGGGGCCACAATTCACAAAACGTCTTTAGTTAACTCAAACTAAAGTTAACATTCACATAGTAATATTAAGTAAAACAATACCAAAAGCTATTTGCAAAATCTTGCTCCTTTCAACATGTTTTAAGCTTCAGATATAGATTTACACAACAATTCAATGACAGTATGTACAGTTTGATTTCATGCTATGCGGTGAATGTGTGGAGAATACCAGTGAATGATAACCCGATCATTTCACTCTAGGTCGAGTGTACGTTTGATCATTTCACTCTTGGTTACATGGAACTACTTTTAATTTTGTTTTTATGTTTATTTTTTGAAAGTATGTCAATACCCTAATCGACAGTGTAAACATCGGCCTTTTAAAACAACAGAAAACACATAATAATGTTCATTACAAATACAATTAAGCGACAACGAGGCAGTAAAAGTGGCACTATTTTCTGACCACAACAATTAATGATCGACAATTTTGGAATGATAATGACGTCATATTCATGACGTCGTAATACACAAAACCTGTGACGCTTCAGCATATCTCGTGCATTTTTTTTTAATTCATAGTTCAAAAGGATGAACTAAACAGAATTTTTTTTTAATACAGAACAAGATCATATTTTATTTCATTCGTGGTCATAAAAACTATATATTTTCGCTAAATGCTGCACCACTCGTAAAATACTGTTTCTATTACCACTCATGAAATAAAATACGATCTTACACTGCATTAAACAAATATCCTCTATGTCTAAGTTCATACAGTGTTAAACTCTTAACTAAAAAGTCATTCAAGAAAATTAAACTTAATTAAATTAAAATTAATCAATTAATATGCAGGGTTTGATGTTGACTCGACACTAATAATACAAATATATGTAGTTTTGTGAGAATGGCCCCTGCGATATGCCCGTCGTGCCTCTATGCCAAGTGTTAGACAGGCGCATATCATAGCGTCCTTTTTTCAATAGTGAGTAATACCAAATACAAACATTTACAATTACTATACAAATATAAAAATACAACAACTAAGAAGCTTATTCATTTGCAATAAAAAAAACACAGAAAATAAACAACAATATTCAATTAAAAATCAAGTTGATATTCTAATTTAGCACTGTACGTCAATAATTATCTTACAAAAAAGAACTAATATGTGGCGCGTTGTGAGAAAACCGGTCTTAATGCATGTGAGTAAAATGTCGTCCCGTCGTCTCGGATTAGCCTGTGCAGTCCGCACAGGCTAATCCCGGACGAAACTTTCCGCCTACAGTGAATTTATGTTTAGAAGAGATTTGCTTGAGACAGAAAATACCACAAAAGCTTAAGTGCCGTTCCGGATTAGCCTGTGCGAACTGCACAGGCTAATATGGGACGACACTTAACGCACATGCATTAAGTCCGGTTTTCCAATGACGCGCCTCATATCTTTAAAAAAGGGAAACAATCATGTTCAGATTTAATCCACTACCTTATTCCTGGTGTCGGGTTCAAAATGCGCGAAAAAGACCGAAATGTGCAAGAAAGTAAACATAAAACTACGCTACGGACGGACAGAGAGATAGACGGACACTTACCTGCCGTCCTGCACAACGCCGTCTGCTGGGCTGGTGGTTTATTGCATTCATCACAGCGACCGGAAGTTCTACCGCACGTGTTATCGTTACAAGTATCAATACACGTGAACTCGCACCTGTCACCATAGCGACCGGTCACGCATCCTTTAGCGGAGCACATGCCGGTACGGCTGCACTGCCTGTCCACGCAGTTGGCGCTGCAGTTTTGTTTGCACTCTGGGCCGTAGAACGTGTCTTCGCACCCCACGATGCACGTGCCGTTACTGAATTCGCATGTACGGTTTCCGGCAGTGTCTCTCAGACACATGGAACTGCAAGATATTCTACACGTGGTGTCCCAGTAACCCGGCTTGCATCTAATCTCGTCGCAAAGGCCGAGATCTTTGCTGCACGAGATCAAACTGTTGATGTTAGCGGCGCAATTCGAGCTGCATTTCAGGTCACATCTGTCACCATAGAAACCTGTCTTGCACGTGGTGCATTGGCCGCTATCTTTGTTGCACGTGTGACAATTTGCGAACAGGCACGGGAAGTCGCACTTGCTGCCATAGTAACCGTTTTGACAGAGGCTACAAGTGCCGCTGCTCTGTTCACACTTCATTGGGGAACATTTCCCACAGACCTGAGTACACTGCGGTCCGTACAATCCTGAAAATTATGGGGAAAAAAATATTCATCGCAATCTGTGGTAATTTAATTTAATAATCAATTTTGTTATGAAATTATCAAGTATTAAAACAATTGGCTAGTTAAATTGTAAATTGTAATGAAATATATATAAAGCGTGTCGTGGGAAACCAGGGCTTAATGCACGTTCGTAAAGTGTCGTCCCGGATTGCAGTCCGCACAGGCTAATCCAGGACGGCACTTTTCGCCTACAGTAGATTTATGTTTAGAAGACACTTCATTTAAACAGAAAATACCATAAAAGTGGAAAGTGTCATCCCAGAAAAGCCTGTGCGGACTGCACAGGCTAATTCGAGAAGACACATTACACAGGTTCATTAAGCCCAGTTTTCCCATGACACGCTTCATATTTACTTTAAGCTAATTGTGTTAGATCGGATTACCGTAGTTCACCAATATTTGCCCAGGTATAATGTTCATAAACGCGTTGTTATTAAATTTTATATCAAATAAATATATAATAATACTATTTAACTGCGATAGAAAAAAAACAATGTGTTGGTGATTACGTCACCTAAGACGTACCGTCGTCACATCCGGTGCAATTCGAATAATATCTTTCACAAGTTACGGCACATCCGGTGGAGCAGGTCAGGTTGCAGAAGCGTCCATTCATACCGGCTGGGCAGGCTGTAAAAGCAATCAGGAAAGGTTCGAACCGTATTTCAAAATTATAAATATATCTTGTCAATTATGCTAGAATTCCATCTCAAGCGGAGATTGTTTGGACATATGACAAAAGTGCAGATTTCAAAAAAAAAAAAAAAAAAAATCAAACGAACGGCTGTGTCAATTATGCTTGAATTCCAGTCCAGGCAGATAGTTTTATTTGGAAATAGGCCAAGTGGGCACGATTACAAATATAAATATAAACCAATGGGCATGAAAATAGTGTTTAGCGTATATATAGTATATATAGTATATATATACATATATATATATAATCATAATCATATGACTAAATTCTCCGAATCATTAATCCATTATACACTGTATTGTCATGTAATATTATAACGAGCACGTGCTTGTATATGCTTCCCCGACCCTAGAACAATATATTGGGATTGTCAGTATTTTGTGTTTGTTTTATTAATATGTTTAAAAAATTAACTGTTGTTGTGTTCTTGTCAAATTACTTTTTTAGTAATGATAGAATCCAGTTTAAAACAATTTTAAGGATATTAAAGATATGCTTTGAATATTAATTTAGTTTTAAAATCTTCAAGTTGACAATTTACTACATACAAATAAATAATTAAATAAATCCCACCGAACCTACCTACCCACATTTTTTACATTCTGAAACAATTAATATATTTGTTTACACCTAACTAATCGACACTTATAAATATTTACAGTTATAAAGCACTTAACTACATTTTCAGTCAACTACTCAAAACACTGCGGATGCAACCAACTTGCAAAACTGCGTATGTTAGTAAAACATGTTTTTGTCCGCAATGTTAAATGACATAACATTAAGGTTAGCAACTTTGCAAGGCCAATTTATGTAAAATCATGTTGGGCTGTTTTAATTCTCATTGTTAACTCTTGAACTTTTCTGTCATAGTTATTATGTCTTATTCATCAACGTTTAATATGATATTTTCTGTATTTCGCATTTAACTTTTTTATTAAGTCACAATTGTCAACCAACTTGACGGATTTCTGTATTAACAATAACAAAGGCGAGAGCTAAATGTCCAACGTCATTGTAAATATACTACACGTAAATGTTATGTATGTGCGCGAGTAACACGTGCAGTTTAATAGTTACACGTATAATTGTATATACTGCCCCCGTACTGCCTACAGTACACCAATATGTAACCCGTTACCCAGCAGTGTTATATGTGCTGTGACGGCGTAATAAAGAAAGAAGGAGAAGACACAAAAGGCAGAAAATCAATGAAATAAATGAGAAACGAAATCAGTCAAGACCCGTTAGATGTTAGGAAACAATGGTTGCGCACAAATAATTAAGGCGTGTCGTGGTAAAACCGGGCTTAATGCATGTGCGTAAAATGTCGTCCCGGATTTGCATGTGCAGTCCGCACAGGCTAATTAGGGACGGCATTTTCCGATTTTATGGTACTTTCTGCTTCAAGGAAGTCTCTCCTAACATAAATGCACTGAAGGCGGAAAGTGTCCTCCCGGATTAACCTGTGTGGACTGCACATGCTCATCCGGGACGACACTTTAGGCACATGCATTAGGCCCGGTTTTCTCACTACATGCTTCAATTATAAATGAAAACGTTTTTTACCTGCCGCACGACAATACCACGGCGGTCTACTGGTTGTCTGTGCGCATTCTAAACAATCGCCCGTACTTTTATCGCATTTACCATCAATGCACGTGTTTATACACGGATTCGTGCATTGCTCGCCATAAAAACCGTCTGCACACACGCTGTTGCAAGCGCCTGTCGTCCCGTCACAACCCCCGCCCACACAATTAAATGGGCAGGGGATCTGGCAACCGTTGCCATAGTAACCGAACGCGCAACCCTGACGACACTCATTGGAACTCGACGCGCAGTCTCTGTTTTTACATCTGTCGCTACATATCTTGTCGCAGTAGACGTCGTAATATCCGATATCGCAGCCAAACGTGCAGATCCCGGTATCGGGGTAGCATTCATTAACGCCGGTAGGAGAATCTTTGCAGGTCACGCGGCAGGTGTTCTGACAAAGGTTGCCATGGAAACCCGCTACGCAGGTATTGGTGCTGCAGACACCGGATGTGATGTCACAGCGGACGATTCCGGAAGTCTCGGGCGTGCAGCGTCCACAGGCCACAGATCAGTTGAGGGCCCATTTTCCCGCCACGCATTCGGTACACTGGCCATATGTCTGGCCACACACCTGCAAACGAAATATACACATATACTATAATCAAAGAGTTGATTATGTTTTGGATTCGATTCCGATAACTCATTTTCAGCATTTGTTCACACATTGTCAACGACATTTTCCGCCTATAGTGGATTTATGTTTAGAAGAGACTTTCATGAAACCAAAATAACCATTAAAGAGGAAAGTGTCGTCTTGGATTAGCTTGTGCGAACTTCAATGGCTAATTCGTGACGACACTTTAGGCACGTGCATTAAACCCGGTTCTCCCACAACACGCCTTATTTGTAGAAACGTCCATGAATTCTGTGCTAGAACCGTTATTTGAACAATAATTAGCACTACCAGGACAATATTAGGATACTTCTTATACTGCGGTATAGGGCAAACTTTAATATATCAGTGACTAGTCATCGTGTGGCCCCCACAGAGACCATATAAATGACTAGTCACCGTCTGGCTCCCAAGTGACGATATCAGTGACTAGTCACCGTCTGGATCCCAAGAGACGATATCAGTGACTAGTCATCGTCTGGCCCCCACAGAGACCATATGATTGACTGGTCACCGTGTGGATCGAAAGAGACGATATCAGTGACTATTCATCGTGTGGCCCCCACAGAAACCATATAAGTGACTAGTCACCGTCTGGCTCCCAAGAGACGATATCAGTGACTAGTCATAGTGTGGCCCCCACAGAGACCATATAAGTGACTAGTAACCGTCTGGCTCCCAAGAGACAATATCAGTGACTGGTCATCGCCTAACTCCCACATAGACGATACCAGTGACTAGTCACCACCTGGCTCCCAAGAGACGATATCAGTGACTAGTTACCGTCTGGCCTCCAAAGAGACGATGTCAGTGACTTGTCATCACCTGGCTACCAAGAGACGATATCAGTAACTAGTCACTGTCTGGCTCCAAAGAGACGATATCCGTGAGTTATCACCGCCTGGCTCCCAAGAGACGATATCAGTGACAAATCACCGTTTTGCTCCCAAGAGACCATATAAGTGACTAGTCATCGCCTGGTTCCCAAGAGACGATACCAGTGACTAGTCATCGCCTGGCTCCCAAGAGACGATACCAATGACTAGTCACCGTCTGGCTCCCAAGAGACGATGCCAGTGACTGGTCATCGCCTGGCTCCCAAGAGACGTTACTAGTGACTGGTCATCGCCGTACTCCCAAGAGACGATGCCAGTGACAAGTCATCGTCTGGCTCCCAAGAGACCATATTAGTGACTAGTCATCGTCTGGCTCCCAAGCGACGATACCAGTGACTTGTCATCTCCTTGCTCACAAGAGACGATATCAGTGACTAGTCACCGCCTGGCTCCCAAGAGACGATATCAGTGACTTGTCATCGCCTGGCTCCCAAGAGACGCTATCAGTGACTAGTCATCGTCTGGCTCCCAAGAGACGATACCAGTGACTAGTGGAGCAGGGCGTCTCACAGCTCTGACCATAGTAGCCTTCGGTGCACACTGTAATATAATCGCTTTATGCAATGTTTTCATACATTGTTCATGTACAGAATACATATCAGGCGTGTCGTGGGAAACCTGGGCTCAAAAAATAATGCATGTGCGTTAAGTTTCGTCCCGGATCTGCCTGCGCAGGCCGCACAGGCTAATCCGAGAAGTCACTGTTCGCCTACAGTGGATGTTAGTTTATAAAAGATATCATTGAAACAGATAATATCATAAAAGGGGAAGATGTCGTCCCTGATCACGCACATATGTGTATTTTCATTAATTGATTCCAACAAATGTCATATTGCCTCGTAACAGCTATTCCTCTAGCATATTCAAATGTAGTTGAGTAAATTCAAGTGCTGTTACTTTTGATAGTTATAAGAATGACTCGTTTGTTATACCATTGTTTCTATAACTGAATTTGTCATGCGTTGTAAAATTGTGTGTTTTAATCTGATCTATCATCTATCTACATAATGGTCACTGGATTGGACATGTTTATGATATATGATTCAAGTTATATGGCGATTAATGTAAGATGATTTCCGTTATTCAGCATACTATGAAGATTCATAGATGTTGCTGTTGACCGTAAAGTTGACACAGATACTGAATGCGTCAGCGACATAAATGTATTAGAAAATGGAGGGAAACACAAAGTGTTTGAACGGTTCGTTTCTGTTTGGCATTAAATTGTCAATACTTGCTAGTAATGCACGAATAACAAACAATTATAGCTTAGCTTGATGTGTTTTGTTGTTGTTGTAGTTGCTGTTAGTGTTGTTGTTGTTGTTGGTGTTGTTGTTGCTGCTGTCGTTGTTGCTGTAAGTGTTGGTGTTGTAGTTGTTGCTGTTGTCATTTCGCATGTTATTTCATAATCTCATGAATTCTGAGGAAGGTTGTAAAACCGAAACATTCAGTTTCATTAAAATGTAGTCATTTGAAGTTGTTTATCTGTTGTTGTTGTTGTTGTTTTTTTGTTTTTTTTTTAGATAATTATATTGTTTAATCTAGGAATATGCAACGGAGTTCGGGACTCACATCCACAGGGGCAGTTGAAGTCAGGATTAGGCTTGAGGCATTCCACGCAGACGCCATGGTCGCGGTTACACCTGCCGTCATAGCAGAGAGACTCACACCTCCGGTCACATTGTGTCCCGTACCATCCGGCCACGCAGTCGGAGTTACACCGACCCGTAATGAAGTCACAGGATACCAGACCTGACGCGTTACTTTTGCCGCAGTTGGGGTTGCATAATGAGAACAGTCTGCGTCCCAGTATCCGGCCGAACATTGACCGGAAGCGCAGTCAGCTGTCACGATATTGCAGGAAATCACGCCGCTAACCGGCACACACGACTGACTGCAGTTGTACTGACACAGCTCCCCGTATTTCCCGTTGGCACACTGTGTACATAGACCGGTAGCCTTAGCGCACGTGATGCACGTGGTGCAATTATGTCGGCAATAGGACCCGTAATATCCCGGCATGCATAATGCATACAC
Source organism: Congeria kusceri (assembly GCA_027627225.1). Classification (NCBI taxonomy): domain Eukaryota; kingdom Metazoa; phylum Mollusca; class Bivalvia; order Myida; family Dreissenidae; genus Congeria; species Congeria kusceri. The sequence goes on along the minus strand of JAPFQT010000242.1, from coordinate 244,459 downwards.
TCTTTTCCCATTTTCAGCCGTTATTATATGCCAGTAATTTGAGATTTTATAAAAAAGAAATTGCCCCTTAGAGACCCTTTTCGATGACATAGTTGCTTTAATATACACGTTTTCCACCTGGTTATTTCATTATTAACTAATAATACTTATAATTATATTAGCATAAACCATAACAACACCACAATGACCGACCATAGTAACAAACTATGAGAATTATTTGAAGTAATGAGGTAACAAACTATGAGGATTATTTGAAGTAATGAGGTAACAAACTATGAGGATTATTTGAAGTAATGAGGTAACAAACTATGAGGATTATTTGAAGTAATGAGGTAACAAACTATGAGGATTATTTGAAGTAATGAGGTAACAAACTATGATGATTATTTGAAGTAATGAGGTAACAAACGACTTTTAGAGTGCATTATTAGTAATGTGTAACGATATGAAAGAGTCACTGAATGAGAGGATCTGTTTTTTTATTTAATAACTCATTTCACTTTTACAGTAAATTCAAATATACAAAAAATAAACATAAAAGCGCATTGTTATAAAGAGAGAACAATATGAGTATGCTTTGTTATTCATTATGAATTTACAGATAATTTATTTTGCTGTTTTCATTTCACAGCGGTATACATATATATATATATATACATATAAACATTGACATGGCAAAAACGAGATCTGACATTCGTTTAAAAAATAGAATACCATATTCCTAGTTTGCGAGTGAATCAAATTGTGCGTACCCAAATCTTTACAATCCATAGACTGGTCTTGCATTATATATCTAGAATTTAATGCTTCAGTGGTTTTACATTTCCCTGTCAGGCTGTTAAAGGCAAGACATATACATCGTTTTCTACCTCGTGTATATACTTAAATTTAACGCATTTTTTTTCTACAAAGGCACATACACATACAAATGTAGAGCCCTACTTGAACTTACAGAACCAAGATAAGAAATGAAATGTAAAAATAGTAAAAGTAAGATGAGTTAATTAAGAAATAGGTTTCGAGGTATCATTGTTTATTGGCCAATAAACAACGATTTGAAGTTCTGATGCGTTGGAATTAACCCACGAGGGCGTTAGACCGAGTGGCTTAATAGCCACGCATCAGAACTCGAAATCGGTGTTGACTGGCCGAAAAAAAATGATAATGCAAACATTATTGCGATTCTAACATGATTTGACAAACATTTTTGCAATTGTAATAAAAACTTCATTTTACTATGCTGCGCTCATAATCGTAACTTCTTTTTGCGTTGTTTATTGGGTAGCTTAACAGCGATAATTGTGTTCTTTGTCTATATAAACTTATGCGAGTATCATGTTAGAATAGTAGTTAGTGTAGTAAGCCAAAATATAATTTAATCATAAAAATAAATAAAACAAACTCAATAAGACAAAAAGATATCTAATGGGTTAAACAAAGAGGGGTCCCCTACAAACAGGTGAGAAGCAGGCAAGCTCTAACAAAGCCCAGTTGTTTCCCCTGATTCTCGCCCCCCACCTACCCGCCTCGCGGAACTGGAACTCCGGTTTCGGGAGGTCACACTCTCTGTAGTATCCAGGGTTCTGTCACAGGTGTTGTTGACGCAAGTATTGTTTGGGGAACACGTCAGGTCGCACTGGTCTCCATAGTAACCGACACGGCAGCCATAGCTACAGGAGCCGCCGACATCAGCACACGTGGTGTTGACACAGAATTGCATTTCGTGTCACAGGTCGGGAAACTGTAGTAATCATCAACACAGCCGTCCGTGCAGTTATTTCCGGCGTTCAAACAGCGTTTATTCTCGCACGTTGTACTGCACGGGTGCGCGCAAGTAGGACCGTAGTAGCCATCTTCACAACCGTGCAGACAGTCTCCGGTGTTTATAGCGCACACTGGCTCATCGGGGCCTTCCGCGCATGTCGTACTGCAGATCAACGTGCAGTGCGGTGCAAAATACCCAGGCTTGCAAACCCCGCTCGTGCAGTTTCCGTTGTCTTTTGCGCACGTGGCGAAATTCTTCCCTGGGTCCGGGACACAGTTTGCGCTAAAATTTTGCTGACACGTTTCACCGAATGCTCCCACGTTGCACACCTCGCACGCGCCACTCACGCGGTTACATATAGTGCACCTGTCTCCACACCTGTAGTTGCAATTGTCACCATAGTAACCATTGACGCATCCCAGCTGGCAGAAATCGGTTGCCTGGTAACATAGTCCATTCACGCAATTCGGGCAGCTGAGGTTACAGAACTCCCCCCATCTTCCCACCACACAGCCAATACAAATGCTAGTGTATCGGTTACAGGTTTTAATCAAGCAGCTGACACCACCAGGGCAGTCTTGGTTACAGTAAGTCCCAAATTTACCAACAGGGCAAGTTGAGAAGCAAATACGGATAGCGTCATGGTTGTTACCCAATGGAGCATTATTTGTTAATAAATGCGCTTTATACTATTAGTTACCATACTATTTAGTTGAGTTAATTGAGTTAATAAACATGTTGCCGCTCTGTTTGTTAATATCATACTAGTAATTACGCTTAAACTGCTTGTTTTGTTATTTCGGCTGCGCATTTCAGTCAGTTTGGTGAGCAGCATTCTGTTACTGCGGATTACTGCATGGGAATGGAAGGGGAAGTACTCTAACTAAATTCCACGGTCCGTAAGTAAGAGATATCTTATCCATGAATTGTGTATGCGTAGTTCGGTTAAATTGTTGATTTGACATCAGTTAATGCGAGTGGCTGCAGAAAAGAATGGGAAGTACTTAAACTAAACATACATGATCAGCGAATACTAGTTACCTTATCTTGGAATTGTTGCCGCGCAGTTTGATTATATTTTGTATTTGACAGCAGTTAATGTTAATGGCTGCAGAATGGAAGGGGAAGTACGCTTTCTGAACAGCGAGTTAAATCGTATTCTGGAAATGTTGATGCGCAGTTCAGTTTAGTTGTTAATTTCACATCATTTAACGCAACCGGCTGCATGAATGGAAATGTGGGGTACTCTAAATGACATGGAAATGAGTAGTACTCCTATGAAACGTACACTGTCAGCGAGTAAGTGCTATCTTATCCCAAAAGAGCAGTCCGCGCGAATATTGTTGTAAAATTTCATTATTTCTGAGTGATATTATGTACCCAATCACACTTTGTTAAGTGAAATAGTTGTTCTCATCATTTTAAAATCGATTTGCAATAAATTATAATCCCATTTCTCACAGTCACAAAAACGCATTACATTCAAAAATTTACATTTAAAGCGTGTGTACTTGTTACTTCTAAAGTAACTGTTATATGGCGTTTTGTGAATCAAATAGTATACGCTATTGCTTTGAGGGAACAACTACAAGACTTGAACTGCTTGTTAAATTTTTGATGTTATTAAACCATATTAAAGCGAGCTTTCTTTGTTTTGCGGTATTCAATAACTGTGATATCAATGGTGGGCGGTGCCTAACAGTTCAATAACTAGTGTGCGTATAAATTACAACTAAATTTCAATACAACGCACGCTCAATATAGTATACGCATTTGTAGCATACTTTTAACTCAATATGTTAATTATTTAAAATCGCCCTGCGGACTCATTAAATAACCAAGATATTTCGGTAAAAGGCTGCTACAACTATCACAAAACGAAGGTTTAGCGACGTCCATGAAAAAACGAAAACTGTTAGTTAAATAAAGTTAAATCGGAGTTACAATACACTTACGACCAAATAGTTGGTATACTCGAGATTCAGCGGGGAAATCATTCTATGTGGAAAACATTTAAGATTAATATAATGTTGATATGAACAGCTTAGATGGTAAAATGTACATTTATCAACTTCATGAGTGCTGTAAGAGTTCATGATATAATAGAATTTAATCTTGTTAAGATAGCTGTATAATTTTAGACGTACATTTATGAGCGAATAATGATTTCTAGCGGATACATATGATACGTTACTAGTTACTAGGTATAATGCCCCATCCACATGCAGTCAATTGACGTAATTAGAATATTAAATGAGCCACTGTTCTTATTACCAACTTATAGCGGGTAACATTGAAAATATGGTTCGGTGGAGGTTAAATAACTTATAAACATATGTGCACATGCATTAACTACTTCAGTATGAATTATTATACATAACAATTTTGGGTTAGCATAATCGATACTTGTAAAGTTTATATAATATATAATATAATAATATAATATGAAATCTAACGTACTGTTCCTATTTCACAAGGATCTTTCAATGTAAAATGTCATACATTTTTAAATGAAACTTTCTATGCGGTTTCTTCACAGTGTATTAAAACATGGTATTAAACATGTACCGAGCTGGTTTATTGGCCTAATATAAATAATGTTTCAATGTAAGATTACTTTATGTATTGCGTTGATCGTACATTAAATATTTCAACATGGAATGATTGTGCATTAGTTGGGAATGGTAAATGTCAGCTATTGAGTTATTACAATGTAATGTTTTGTACATCGTCGGACCCCACGTTAGCTCAGATACGCTATGCTCAAAGAGCGGTAACGAAATATATACCGTGGGTCTGTACAAATACGAGGTAGATATAACAGGGCTTGTCAGATGATGTGACGTATGCTCCCGATGCACATGCTCATCACAGCAAGGCTACCCAATGACAGACAAGCATATGTGATGTCCAAAACACAGTATCTGGTCACGGGAAATAATAATCTGAAGTAATATTCAAATCCTAACAGGCGTTTAGAAGTAATGGAGGGAAAACGAAATTTCTTGACCTAGAATTGTGACCTTGACCTTTGACAGACAACCATGAATGTTGTATGCTACACATCGTCTTGTCCTGGGGATAATAATCTGAATTAATATGCCAAGGTATTAAGAAGATATGGATCGGAAATGTAAATCGGTGACTTTGACCTTGAATTGTGACATTTACCTTCGATCGACGATAATGTTAGTTGTACGCAATACATTGTCTTCAAATGGGGAAAAATAATTTGAAATAATATTTAAAAAATCCTTCCTGGCGTTCTGAAGTTATAGAGCTAAAATGAAAATATTTTACCTTTAATCTTGAATTGTGACATTGACCAACGAGCATGGGAGTTGTACGCGACACAGTGTCGGGTCATGGGGAATATAAATCCACACAGGCATTAAATAGTTACAGGGCGGAAACGAAATCCGGACGGACGGATGTAAACCCACAGAAGGACGGTGCGACTGCTATTTTCCCTCCCTCGAGGGCATAATTAAAATAATAAATAGATATAACGTGACGTTAAAAACATAAATAAAATAACGTAGTGACATATTAACATGGCAAGTTATTTATCGGATGTTTATGGGGTGAAATACAATTTTAAATGTGATATTGGAGACAAATTTGGAATTGTTGTTGATGTATATTATATATGAATTGACAATTATAATAAAATATACATTTGCAGAGAGTAATGTGAAAATGTGCTTGACTTTTGTTGAAACTTTGTCTTTAATAAAACATGTGATATATTTATTAAAGGCACAGTGGCTAAAGAACGGACTAAAAGCTCTGGATGAATTACATTTGAGAAGCGTCGTCCAAAAACCAGGCTTAATGCATGTGCGTAAAGAGTCGTCTCGGATTAGCCTGTGCGGTCCGCACAGGCTAATCCAGGACGGCACTTTGCGAATACAGTTATTTATGCTTAGAAGAGACTTCCATGCAACAGAAAATGCCATATAAGAGGAAAGTACCATCATGGATAAGCCTGCGCGTACTGCACAGGCTAATCCGGGACGACACATTACGCACATGTATTAAGCCAGACACACCTCATTTATATGTTGGCATTTTCGTCACCTCGAGTACTTTGCAACAGCTTATCATGAAAACTACTAAAAATTAAAATTAAACTTTCGTAACAATATAGGGTATTGCTATATATAACATGCAAAAATAACTTACCTTTAGCACTTTATATCATATGTATATGCGACTAGCAGGAATTACAAACAAGTATTGTAATACAAGATCACGGATAATAATTATATAATGCCAGAAGAATTAGCGGAATAATAAATGACATATGTGGGGTGCAGCTTTTGTACTTATACATAAAAATATACACGCATTAAAGTCTTAATCATCCAACATTTTATGTAATGACATAATAATAGTTGTAGACATCAGACACGTCAGATATATAACATACACAATTATTATACATCCACTCATCAAAACACATATTATATCGGTTTAAAAATATAATGTACACTGATCATGAATGAGTTAATGACACAAGCCTGTCAGAAGTGGCTTTTGAGCATATTACGTACTACAACAATGGCTAGTGATCTTTCAAACGCAACCGTTAGAACACTAGGCGTAGGTAAAATCATATCAACTTGAGCAAACAGCAATAATGTCAAGGTCCGGTACAGAACATATACCGGTAAGAGGCGTTTCGTGGAAACCCGGGCATAATGCATGTGCGTAAATTGTCGTCCCGGATCAGCGTGTGCAGTCCGGGCAGGCTGATCAAGGACGACGCTTTCCGCCTACAGTGGATTTATGTTTAGAAGAGACATCATTGAATCAGAAAATACCATGCAAGCGGAACTTGTCGTCCTAGATTAGCCTGTGCGAACTGCACAGACTAATCCGGGACAACGCTTTATGCACAAGCATTAAGCCAGGTTTCCCATGACACGCTTCAATTATTCATTTTAACTTTGGATTATAGCCAGATCTATTTCAAGACAGCACTATAACTGTTGAATTTCAGGTCTGGGGTCACGGCACTAAGTTGCCAGTAAAAGTAAGAAATCAAGGACTAGCTTGGCATCATAACATGGTCTATTAAAGCCAAAATTCATACGCAACCACAAACCAAAACATATAACATAGTAACAATATCGCAAAAAGCGTATGCCGTTACCTCGTTCAAACGATCAAACCGGAAGTCACAGTCTGCGCGAGTATTGGATTCCGCGCATGCGTACGGGCTAACCCGCAGGGCTCACGATTGGTCACAACGTCATATTTTCAACACAAATCGGATTTAGGGGACAATTTTTTTATCTGACAACGATGACAAACATTTAAACATACTGACAGAATTTCACAAAAACACAGAAATAATTCGGTGGTTTAAAATTATTTAAATCGATAATTTACGTCCTCACACAATTAAAATGTGTATATGTGATTTGTAAGCAGTGGTCACGTGGCCAAAGTTGTGTACACGTAACTGAAGGTGTGTATCATGTGCCTGGAGTTGTGTATCACGTGCCTGAAGGTGTGTATGACGTGACTAAAGTTGTGTAACACGTTATCTATTTTGCGGTAATTTGACTCGTGCTTCATTCAACAGCGTGGTTTGTTTTGAAGTGTTTTATGATGTTAATGCAAAAAGCCATGATGGATGAAAAGCGCTAAGACAGAACGGAACAGCACAGGACAGGCAACAAGACATAGCCTTATGAATGACAGAAGCAACAAGCAACTTTAAGAATTCATATCAATTCGTAATGAAATATAAATGAGTTTAATACAGTAACATTCCAACCATGTTATACTTAATTTGCATCAAAAGAACACAGCGAATACAAAATCATTTGACATGTTTGCATTAATTTTAGAGAGGATAAGCTTTCTCTGAAGCTCCATTTACTTTGACTATTTATATTTGTCGTCTGCTATTGATAGCAACTGTTGTTTTTTTTCCTCCTTTGTTAGTTGTTATTTTTTGGTTTTTCTTTTTTTGCAAATGACAATGAAAGAAGATAGATGCAAAGAGTGGTGGTTAGTATTATTGGATGTTATTAAGCGGTGATCGACCGGAAGCCAAACGCGTGCAGGGTTAAAAAGCACTATAGGTTACACACCACTAATTAGTACGAAAGCTGTTGCGTTAACCATGTGAAAGCTCGTGAAAAACTCTTTAATCAAGCTAAGTTATCTAACTATCCGTGTACGTTAATAAATGAGGCGTGTCGTGGGAAAACCGAGCTTAATGCATGTGCGTGAAGTGACGTCCTTAATTAGCTTGTGCAGTCCGCACTGGCTAATCCGGGACCGCTACTTCCGCCGACAGTGGATTTTTTGTTTACGCACATGCATTAAGCCCAGTTTTCTTACGACACGCCTCATTTATGTAAATTACGTTGTTGAAACTAGATCGCGGGTCAGTATTTAAAGTATTTTATGCACATATAGGCAATTAACACATATTTTATAATATTATATACTTGGTTAAAGTTTCGTTAGTATAATAGCATGTGCTAAAATATTTATGAATATATTATTTTTGTCATATTTGCTTCTTCAAGCCACTAATATAATCCTGTAGGCCTATGCATAACTAACGGTGAAACATTCCAACAACATGTTTCAAACTAACATATGCGTGTCTTGTATTTTGTTATAAAACAACACACTTAACGAAAGCTCTATATTAAAAATTCAAACCAAACTTTAAAAGCATGATTAAAATCGCCTACGCCTACTGCTGCACCAAAAAAACAACATGTTAGAAAGTAAATAGTATTCAGGTCTAGATCTAAAATCTTTAGTATATGGTTTTGTCAATGCAGCAACATAGCTTCATTAATTTTCAAACATATCTAGAATTCTAAGAAAACTTTGAATTGAAATAAACTAACATAGGTGTGAATTTATGATTTCACACTCGTCCACTTACTTCCGGTCGGGCACAGCATGCCGGGATTGGGTTTGCTGCATTCTGCGCAGTTTCCGGTGTTGATGTCACAAGTGTCGTCAACGCATTGTGAACTACAACTCATCCTACATGTCTGTGTGTAGTATCCGGGCTTACATGCGTAATCGCAGTTACCAGTAGCTTGCCTGCACAGCGGACCTGTCGTGTGATTACTTAATAGATTAGTTCACAAAGTAGTTCACTCATTTGTTTTGGTTTTAGACTTTTTTCGGAAGCCAAAGCTCTTTTGAGAGGGTAATTTCCAAAACAGGTATCGCGGAAAACTACTTCTTTTCTTTGCAGGTTACGATTACCTTTTGATTATTTACGATAATGTTGGTCATGCGCATTATAATGTGTATATCATGCGAATAATTACAATTACAGTTTCTAAAAAAAGACAATTTATCAAATATGTTGCGCCAAACTTGTATGTAACCGAAACATTCACCTGAGTGACCCGGAATAAGACCACTAAATTAATCAGTTATTTTTGACTCGTTACGAAATAGTTATTTCTTGTTACCAATTCTTATTCTGAATATTTTGAAAACAAATTACTGCAATGTATTAATTTTGAACTGCAGTATGGAAAATCGAGAGCACGCATTGTATGACCTTCTTTTCACTCGGTACGCAACAAATAACTAACAATCCATGCTCTTAATTACCACGCTTCGTCGCTTATTCTGCAAACTCCTTGCAGATTGAATTTTTCACTGGCATGTGTATAATTCCGTTTGCATTAATAGTTAGCTTGAAAAATATTTGTTCGTTACTAACAAATTAATTTTTATTATGATGTCGTATACTATTGAATAAGAAGCCTTATTATTAACAATAAAGGTGGGAAATTGAACTCCATTCAAACAAATGTTTCCTTTTTAGCAAAAGCGCCCTCATCATTCACACGTTTTAGTTTCTTGTGCTGCCAACCGTCTTTTGATGCTGTCAGCGTTTTGATTGTAACAGAATCTGTTATTAAACAACGGCCTTCATAAGACTTTGATTGCAACTGTCAGGAAAATAACTCGGGAATAATGGATATAATGACTGCTAAGTAGGCAAACTACTTTAAAACGCATGCTTTACTCGATAGCTTTAGACACTTTATAAAATAATATAAATATATAAATATAAGTGGTTTGGTTTCTTCATACATTACACAATAATATAATCGACTTACCCTTCTCAAGATTGGCCGGACTACTTGCACAGAACTGTGAGCATCCCAGTGTGCATTTTTCTCCGTAATAACCGTCCGTGCATCCGTACGTGCAGTTTCCGGTAGTGAAGTGACAATGCAAGCGACCGTTCGGGTCGACTGCGCAATTTTCGGGACATGTCTGGTTGCAATCCGCACCGTAATAGCCGTAGTCACATACGGGGTCTAGACATGCACCTGCGGTGGATAGAAATAAACAGAACATTATTTTATAGCGGCTCTACAATTGCTGCCCGGTGTATATACATGTATTGGATTCATTGCGATCATCTAGTTTGTATCGGTAGTTTGGTGTGTTCCCTCGCGTGCATGTTTGTTCTATTTTACATATGTTTGTTTTTGATTCTCATCTTGTTCTCTAACACATATGCTTGTACAGAACGGACGTGTTTCACATGCTTGTACAGAACGGACGTGTTTCATACATGCTTGTACAGAACGGACGTGTTTCACACATGCTTGTACAGAACGGACGTGTTTCACACATGCTTGTATCGAGTGCAGGTTTTATTCTGTCTGCTGTACGCATGGTTGATTTGAGTGCACGTTTATTCTAATGTACGCATGCTTGTATTAAGAGCATATTTTATTCTAATGTACGCATCCTCGTAAGTGAGTGCATGATTTATTCTAATTTATACCTGCTTGAATTGAGTGCATGATTTATTCTAATGTACACAGGCTTGTAATTGAGTGCATGATTTCTTCTAATGTACACAGGCTTGTAATTGAGCGCATAATTTATTCTACTGTACGCAGGCTTGTACGAATTGAGTGCATAATTTATTCTCATGTACGCAGGCTTGCACGTATTGAGTGCAAGATTTATTATGATGGACGTATGCTTGTAATTGAGTGCATGATTTATTATACTGTACGCAGGCTTGTACGTATTGAGTGCTTGATTTATTCTAATGTACACAGGCTTGTACGTATTGAGTGCATGATTTATTCTAATGTACGAAGGCTTGTACGTATTGAGTGCATGATTTATTGTAATGTACGCATGCTTGTAATTGAGTGCAAGTTTTATTCTAATGTACGCAGGCTTGTATATATTAAGGGCATGCTTTATTCTAATGCACGCAGGCTTGTATTGAGCGCATGATTTATTTTAGTGTACGCATGCTTGTATTGAGTGCATGGTTTATTATAATGTACGCATGCTTGTATTGAGTGCATGTTTTATTCTAATGTACGCATGCTTGTATTGAGTGCATGATTTATTCTAATGTACGCATGCTTATATTGAGTGCATGATTTAATCTAATGTACGCATGCTTGTATTCAGTGCATGTTTTATTCTCATGTACGCATCCTTGTATTGAGTGCATGTTTTATTCAAATGTATACATGTTTGTATTGAGTGCATGATTTATTATAATGTACACATGCTTGTAATTGAGTGCATGATTTATTCTAATGTACGCATACTTGCAATGAGTGCAAGTTTTAATCTGTTGTTCGCATGTTTGTAATTGAGTGCTTGTTCTATTCTGTTGTACGATGCTTGTAATTGAGTGCATGTTTTATTCTGTTGTACGCATGCATGTAATTGAGTGCGTGTTTTATTCTGTTGTACGCATGCTTGTAATTGAGTGCGTGTTTTATTCTACGCATGCTTGTATTGAGTGCAGGTTTCATTAGTATGTACGCATGCTTGAATTGAGTGCATGATTTATTCTGTGGACGCATGCTTGTATTGAGTGCAGGTTGTATTATTATGTACGCATGCTTGTATTGAGTGCATGACTTAGTTTGTATAGACATGCTTGATTTGAGTTCATGTTTAAGAAATAATACCTTTTCTTCATAGTTGGCTGTCGAATAACCCACGGCCGGAAGTTTTGGTGCGTAGAGATTAAAGTATGAGTCTGAAGCGTGTGCAAATGTATTAGCCCCGCCCATAATTGTTGCAGAATAACCTATACTTGATTTTCTTCTTTGTTTATACAAAGGTTGGCGCGTGCCGTGTTAGAATTCAATTTTGTGCGCATGCTAGCATCATTGGGTGCATGGTTTATTCACGTTCACGGATGCTTGTATTGAGTGCGTCTTTCATATGCTTTACAAACGCCTGTACTGAGTGCTTGCTTTATTTTCTTGCAAGTAAGTTTTTATTGTGACTTTGGTTTATTACCCTACATTTAATGTTTGTGTCTAGTTGCTTGTCGATTGTTTTAGCAGCATTCTGCTGATTTGTGTTGTATTATCTTGTATACTTATTTCACGCGAGAAACAAGTTTCCATCGTATGACTGCTATAATTATGATTCGTTTACATGCATTCATTTACATTAAAATGTGTACACATTTTTGAACTATAGCCAATGCGTTCCATTGTGTAGCACATTTTATTAATTTAGTTTGTCGATATACTTTTACTTTATTCAGAAAAGTACATAAAACAAAGCGATAAACGTTCAGTCCTACAGTTTAGATTTACATCTTATAAAAACTGAACGTTAAACAAATCGTGATACACTTCACACAGATTCGCATACGCCGCCAAGAATACACCTACCGCTTGATCTGACGTCATTACCACAGTTGGGACACGATCCGCTGCAGTCGTGTTTGTAGTGGAAATTCATGCATCCATCCCGACATGTGCCGTCCTGTTGGAGTACACGAGTATACCCATAAACTTGTTTGGTCCAATTTACTGTTATTTGATGTCAATGAGACTTGTTGGAACTATCTGTATCAGCTATTCATCTCACAAAAATAACACAGTTGATATCAATCCAATACAAAAGATGTATTGCAAAAACAATACAAGCGATGCAAAACTATTTGGTATTTATGTATAGGTACTAAGGTAAAATGTGAAGATCTAGGTTGGTATACTAGTATTGACCATTTAAAAACTGACAATCGTTGAAAGGTAATTTTAAAAGCTAATTATCTTGAGGTTTTGAGAAAGTACAGTTTTTTACCAAATAAGTGTGTTATTACATTGCGCTAAGTCGTTGATAGAGCGGACGCGCGGGCGGTGGGCGGATGGCGGCGTCAAACATTGCTTTCCACTGAATAATTCAAGAAAGAATTGCAATATTTAAATGAAACTCCATATACCTTAAATCAATACCTCGCTTGGGATTGCATATGGACAAAGGTCGTATTAATAATAACGGTATAATATTACTAGATTTATGTAAACAAACCGGAATGCGTATTTTAAATGGTAGGTGTGATAGGGATCAGGAAGGAAAGTACACTTTCATTGGCAGAACAGGTTCTAGTGTAGTCGATTATGTAATAGCAACACCAGATATTTTTAATTGTGTTCACTCTTTCCGAGTCGAGGATCCAAATATTTTGTCCGACCATTGCTTACTTGATTGCTCTTTTGCTTTTAAAGATAACAAACAGTCAATTAATAATTGTATTGATCAAAACGGTAGTGTAGGAGTATTATCTTATAAATATGTGTGGGACACTGACAATAGGCAATTATTTCAGGAAGCTTTACATTCAAGTGATGTTATTGATAGTTTAAATACATGGACAAATGTTGTAAGCAATAGCGCGACATCACATGACATAGACTGCTGTATACTAAAACTAAATGAAATATTAGATGGAGTTGCCTCCCCTTTTTTCAAACGTAACATTAGAAATACATGTAGAAAAGTTAGCTCACAACAAAATACTCATGAAAAATTATGGTTTACCCCCGAATGTGCTGAAAAAAGGGATGTATTTTACCGTCAATTGAATAAATTTAGAAATAATAAAACAGATGAAAACAGAAGGGTACTTAATACAAATAGATCAGATTATATATAAGGTAAATTAGATTACGATAGGGCACAAACCCGAAAACTCGAACAATCCAGATTAAAAAATGCTAAAACGTATTGGAATATGCTCAAACAATCGGCAGGAATTCAACAGACCAATATATCCTTGAGTACATTTGAACAATATTTCAAAAGCATTAATAATCCAAACAGTTTGTTTTTTACGCCTGATGAGGATGTTATCTACTTCTTGGAACGGTATGAGAGAAACGAATTTAGTGTAAAGTTTGATGAATTAAATAAGCCTATTTCAATAGAATTAATTAATAAAGCTATTAAGGAATTGAAATCTAATAAAAGTGGAGGCCCTGATATGCACCTAAATGAGTTCTTTATCCATGGTAGAGACACCATTTTGCCATATTTACATACACTTTTTAACAAAATATTTGATAGTGGTTATTTTCCAACTTCCTGGTCTGAGGGTTGGGTGGTACCTTTGCACAAGAAGGGTAATATAAATGACGAAAATAACTATAGAGGTATAACATTATTGAGTACGTTAGGAAAACTGTTTACCCGCATTCTAAATATTAGACTCTCACAATGGGCGGAACATTATTATGTATACGTTGAAGCACAGGCGGATTTTAGACAAAATATGAGCACTCTTGATAATATTTTTGTACTGCATGGTCTTCTGACACACTTATTTAATCAAGGAAAACAGCTCTATTGTGTGTTTGTGGACTTTAGTAAAGCCTTTGATTATGTTGTTCGAGAAAACCTTTGGTGCAAGCTCATTAAACTAGGGATACGAGGCAAAATTTTTAATATTGTAAAATCAATATACTCTTCTGTTAAATCTAGAGTAAAATATTGTAATAAATTAAGTGGAGATTTTTAATGTATGCTAGGGGTTAGGCAAGGAGAATGCTTATCGCCGTTTCTGTTTTCTATGTTTTTAAATGTCTAGAAACAGTCTTCTATGAAAGTGGTATTAATGGTATAGATGTAGATGATTTCAAACTATTTCTTGTGTTGTACGCAGATGATATTATTATTTTTGCAAATAACGCTGGAGAATTGCAACATAATCTAAATGTATTTTATGAATATTGTAAACGCTGGAAGTTAGTAGTGAATGCAGATAAAACTAAAGTCATGATATTCGGGAAAGGGGGACGGTTACCAAACAATATATCTTTCCACTACAATGATACTGAAATTGAGATTGTTACGATGTTTAATTATCTTGGTGTTGTATTTACGCCTGGTGGTTCTTTCTCTGATGCACAAAGCACAATAGCTGGCCAAGCATTGAAAGCGATATTCAAGATGAACAAATACCTTTACAAATTTACATTACTGTGAAACACAGACTAGATTTGTTTGATAAACTTATATCACCTATTCTTAATTACGGAAGTGAAGTTTGGGGTTTTGTCAAGGGCGATGCTATAGAACGCGTTCAAATGCAATTTTGTAAAAGTCTGCTAGGTGTTAAAAGAACTACTCAAAACGATTTTATATACGGCGAACTTGGGCGCATAAACTGTCAAACAAGTAGATATTATAACATTATAAAATATTGGGTTAAAATATTACACACTAACAGTAATAAATTCAATAAGAAAATTTACCTCACATTGTTGAGTGATTGCGAAAGATATCCTAACAAAAAAAGTTGGTGTTCCTTAATACGTGATTTGCTAAGCACACTTGGTTTTTACGATGCCTGGTATTTCCAGCATGTCGGTCACGATACTGTATTTCTTGACGCTATTAAACAAAAACTAACCGATAATTTTATCCAAAATTGGAACGGTCGATTGGTAAACTCGAGTAGAGCCCTTTTTTATAGAAATATAGCAAACTTTCAACTTCAACCATACTTAGTATTATGTAATATTAAAAAGTACAGATTTAACCTATCTAGGTTACGATTATCTTCACATAGATTGGGAATAGAAAGTGGCAGATGGTTTAAGCCCAACCCTACACCTGTTGAGCAAAGGACCTGCAGTCTCTGTAATCGTCTAGAAGACGAATACCATTTTGTGCTTGAATGTAACTTATATACAGATTTAAGATGTAAATATATACCGTTATATAATAGAAACAGACCAAATATGCAAAAATTTATAGAACTAATGTCATCCGATAGTGAAACTGTGTTAAGAAAACTTAGTGCCTTTGTCCATTCCGCTTTTCTAGTCAGATCAACTAACATGTATGTGTCCTTTTGATGTATCTTTACCCATAAAACGTACTACATGCATGTTGTCCATCTAGTTATATTGTCAACTATTTGTATTAGCTTCAAATATATAAATTGCTGCTGTTTTTTGTGGGTGAATGAATTGTACGTATATTTCATATCTGATCAACTGTTTTAAGTATAAAGTACTTAAATTACTAAATACTTTAGGGAATATATTATTAGACACTTTCTTGTATAGTTACATAAGACATAAATGTACATATGTATATTGTTTCTAACGCTTAAATTGTTTTTACTCACACCTGTCAAATAACGAACAAACATGTAATGTTTACCCTTATAACACCTATTATAAACAAGTAATTTTCCGTGATTAAAATCAAACACATTTCAACCGAAATCTCATCTATTGTATTTCATATAAATGTAAATTTTTAGGGAACTACAATGTATTATGGGATTTATATTACTCAGCGTCTACTGTATAATCTGTAGTTTATGCGTTATTTCTTGTTTTCGCTACGTTAAGTTTTGTTGTTACGAATAAAGGTATGTATTCACTAATGCATCAATGTATTGATAGGTATGACTATTTCTCTGTATTACTAGTATGGTAAATATGTATTAACTACTGTTAGTAATTTATTGATATATATTTTTTTTTTTATGTATTTATTATTTAAAATGTTTAGTAACCACTTGCTTACTCATATCTTAAGTACTTGTTATAATTATGTCTATTAATGTTGTTATCAAAAAATATGTATTAAAATTTGTCCACATGGGCCATTGGCCTTTTGGAAATGTTGTAAATAAAATCTAATCTAAAAAAATCTATATAGATACCTGACATCAAGACCTCGCGTTGGATTGCATAAGGAGTCGGTATCAAGGTCAAATATAAATACTAAAATAGAAATATGGTTCCGATCAATAACTGGATAAATCATTGAGATATTATAATGAGCCTTCATACATATATGCATTCTTGTGAGACCTCAATCGGGATTACATATGAGGCAGGGTCAATGTCAATGTTAATACTAATAGAAAACAATAATGTTTAGGCATTCTTTCGAAAAATTGGGTTTTCGTGGAAATTTCACGTTTTTTTGTTTAAAGTTATATAGGAGACCTGATGATATATAAGTTCATAAATGTTTCTTGATTGTTTTGCGAAAGAAAACGATTACAATGTTTTATATCTAAGTGTAACGATTGATTTTTGTTTGTGTTTAGCACTCAGTTATACACATACCGATATACTGCAAAATCTGAATCCTCTTGATACCACACAATCGATACCGCATGTGAACTCACATCGAGGTCCCCAGTAACCCGGCTTTCAAACTGTGCATCTGTAGTTTAAGTAAACAATGGAGTATTGTATTTTTCCGTCCCAATGCCAATTTTAGGACTACTTTTACTATGTTTTCATAGCAACATTTAAACACAATCTTTAGTAATCTTTAGTAAAACAAGCGCACTGCTATTTTTGTCTTTCGGTTTCTGTACGCATTTGGCTTGTTTTCAAATTATTTTTATAAAAACATCAACTTTAGACCAAGTTTTACTTATTCTAAATGACTGGAGATTTTACTAACAAAACAGAACATAAGCGTACATGATTTCTCTATTGATGGGCACATCTTATGAGGTAGGCAATGCGTTAAAAAGGTTACACAAACCACTTACACGAACGTGTTTCTATCACACTGGGCACAGTTGGCCATTCCGATGGTGGCGTCACAGGCAATCTCACACATATCACCCCGGTAACCAGGTTTGCAGCCGCCAATACACATGCCTTAATAAAAAATAATCGTTTCCGCCATCATGCTGTTCATCCATGTAACATTTCCAGTCCACTGGTGTTTATGCATCTTACACTCATATCACGGAGAGACGTACATAATGAATTACAGGGGCGAGGTGGGAAAACCGCTCTTAATGCATGTGCGTAAAGTGTCGTCCCGGATTATCCTGAGCAGTCCGCACAGGCTTATCCATGACGGCACTTTCCGCTTTTATGGTATTTTCAGTTTCAAGGAAGTCTCTTCTAAACATAAATCCAATATAGGCGGAAAGTGCCGTCCTGGATTAGCCTGTGCGGACTGCTCAGGCTAATCCGGGACGACACTTTACGTACATGCATTAAGACCGGTTGTCCTTGGAGGCACCTAATTCGTTTTTGCAGTTCAACTTTAAAATACAGTCGCAGACAGATTTTTGTGAATAAAATCTGTTATACACTTAATAAATGTATTTTTTACATACTTCCACTGAATTTGATAAGAAAATATTAAAATAAAACGGTCGGTTTAAATAACTGAAATAAATATAATGTATTTTGCTTGTTAAAAGACGTTATTAAATTATATTATTAAATTAAATTATCGCCTGTATAAAAACATGTAGTAATGTATCAGACTTAGTACCGTTCTGCAGACATATGGCCCCTGTGTTATGCAGACAGTTACTGTTGCAGAATGTGCAGTTTATGCCGTATCTACCGTCCACGCAGTCAGCACAGGTGAGATTGTCAGTTGGTTCGTTATAGGCACATGTGTTGCAGCTGAAACCAGAGGAGAGCAACTGGTTCATTATAAAATGTCTCAAATTCAAGCAAATCTTATTTGGAATATCAAAAGCGATACGTCTCGGGTACATATTTGTATATGAAGTTATTTGGCATTTGTGAACATAAATATGCGTGGTCATTGTCCAGAGTGCGACAGTTAAAACATTGATATAATTATTATGTTTATATTAACGAATCTTCGAAAGAAACTAAACGAGTAGCAGGATTAACATGGTCTGTCAGTCACAAATTTTCTTCATTCAGTATAACGCCCACATGTTCATATTCATATATGTTCGTGTATTATTCCTAAATATATGATTTTTCAACTGACCGTGATTATGACTTCATTGATATTAAATTGTTGTGCAGTCACACATTATTAAAGGCTACTGACCGAACATTGCTAGTATTCATGTACATTGTACCTGCTTCATTGTGTTTACACAAATGTTTTTGACATGCTTACTTGGCGATGTTGCATAATCGTTGACATTTGCTACCGAGATAGTTCAGTTCACATCCATAGAAGCAGCTACCGGTAGTAGGGTCACATCTGAAACATTCGTGTTTTGCTTACGAATAACAACAGTATTTAAATAACAAGGCATGCTTCATTTACGATTCTTAACATTTCTAAACGAAATTAAAAAAAAGAAGTTAACAGTATAAAACACCAATTGTCTGAATATCATTGAAATAATTAGATCGTGCGTCTCACCTCGCAGTGCCATTGGCTGGTGCTTGACACGTGGTACCACATTGGTCACATGAATTCTGTTTGAGAAACCAGCCTGGTTTGCATACAGAGCAAATCTGGTCTGAAACGATGATTTAAATCAAGTTTGCAAAATATCTCAAGTATTATATCTTTTGAGAAAGAAGAAACAAGTGGATGTACACTGTTTTGAAACATTACGTCATAACAAAATACTTTCATAGTGCCTACATACACACTGAAGACACAGGTGGATCTGTCATTACGATTACTCCGATATACAGTTCAATAGCTGTTCTACTTAGGTTTGATGACCATTGGCTACTTGCAATGTACTGATCAAAGAAAATATACATGGTCACAAATTACTGTTATTACTCACTGTTAGTCCCAGAACAAGAATTGCAGCCTTGGTTCTGGCAGCACTGACCCCTGTTCGTCGTAGGATACCATCCTTGCGCACAAATCCTACATTCTACAGTGGCACTTCCTTCGACTGCACGACAGTCGTCGCAACTCTATAAATAAATGTACAGCTTTTTAAATTAAAATCATAAGGCCAACTGGAAATAAATGCTATTCTATAAATGCACTTTCAATACACTGTTTCAAATTAATCACAAGTACTTTCAGTACGTAGTTAGCTTACAAAATGATTCCGAAATGTTTCATTCAGCATTTTATGTTATTTTGACTTTGTACCAAAAATTCATAGAGAATACTATGTTACAGTTGAAAATCGAAAAGTTTATCTCGCGAGGCTTAGACAACCGGAAGCGGGAGTCCTGGCGAAATATACTCGAATAATACTGTTAACAATAAAAATAACCTTCAAAGTCAATAAAGACACGACTATAAAATATATGATCTAAAAATAAATCAATAAACATTAAATGACCATGACCTTCCTGGTCGTTTAAAAAATAATTTTAAACGAAGCACATTTATAACTGCAATTTAATTTCATTGTTTTGGAAAGCATGTTTTGTGTATTTTAAATGTAATGCATGTAAATTATCTTCCAATAACTGACCAGAAAATGCGATCAGTAAAAGTAAACAATGACGACCGTATGTTGTTAGAAAACATAGTCCATGCACGCGACAGGTATATTTCCACAATGTGCAATACAGCTAATCCATGTAAGGGGTGTTATTCCGTCAATGCCGGTGAGAAGAGGGGATAAAAATGTCATTTATTAACATCAAATATTAATGGAAAATAAAACATTCAACAACATGCTATATGAACGTTGCTTACGCGTTTATACTAAATTTAACGTGTTTAGAGATAGGATCTTTTCATTAAAACAATATGTATAACAGGTCAATGTGTTTAGATTAAATGCATGTTAATGAACAATACATATTATTACTGAGTTGCAAAGAAATTTTAATAGTAAAATGATAATATCTTAAAACGGTGACATTTACGTCTAATTAAATTTTGTATTAATAAAACAAAATGTTCGGCTGGATATTAAACGAGTGTTCAATTTTACCTAAGAAATAACACAAATTAATTTGTTGAACAAAATAAGCAACCACTTACTGGCAATATGTCTGCACATTTTGTACATTTGGGACCAAGGAAGCCCGCTGCACAGCCCTCGTACACACACGACTGGTTAACAAAACAAGCGAAGAATCCGTTCGCGTCCTGATAACAACCTGAAATCGAAACAGTATTTTTGGGACGCGAACATATTTTCTACATACACAAATAATGTATGCTATAAAAAACACTGTGAATTTAAAAGTATTATTGTCCCATCCTATAATCGGTTTAATGATTTGACAATTTTTCTTCGCAGGTGGAAGAAAATAGGTGACGGATAACAAAATGTTTTACAATTCACATTGGCATAACGGGTGGAAAACCTTTATATTATTTTGGAAGTTTGTATTTGTACGACTCGGAGATGAAACAAATTATTTTGTATGCTACAATTTGTATCTGAGAGTTAACTACCTATGTATTATGTTTGTAGTTAAATTGTACGACACGATGAAATACAGTGTCTAGCAAATAACGTTATTAACAATACATACCAACACTACAACAGGCGGTCTGATTGACGTTAAAGGCGTAGCCATCAGAACATACACTGCATTTATGTACTCCGGATTGTACGGAGCACGTGGTACAGTTTTGGGGACATTCTGAAAACAAAAAGAAATACCCGCTTTGAAATAAAGATATAATCGATAGGTAGTATCAATATTTATACCCCTGTCAGAGCGGTGGGGGGTGGGGGGGGGGTAGCGGCGGCTATTCCAGGGGAAATTGACTAATTGTAGTGGGATCTAATTGGGGGGGGGGGGGCAATATTACCGGGAAGTAAATTCCGAACAAAGTATATTTCCCGGGACCCGGAATCAATTTGCTTGTCAATTTCCAGCCTGTCGGGAATTGCTATCAGTCTTAAGACCCTTATATGCCCACCGCTCCCCACCCCACCCCCACCCACCCGGGAGATAATATTGATAGGTGCATTACGGGCACAAAAACGACGCTTAGAAAATAAATACAAACACTACAATATGTTTTGTATTGCTGTTTCTTCATTTATCTGGCTTTTACAGACACAAATAATATTGGAGTATTAATTTTACATTTTCTCGATTTCCTCCACACTATGCGTTTCAATTACACTCCATATAACACAGTGCACTATTGCTATTATAATTATAATTATTATTATTATTATTATTATTATTATTATTATTATTATTATTATGTGTAGTAGTATTATTAGTATCATTATTAACTTTTAAACGGTTCATAGGTAAAATCTCACAGAGATTAAATGAGGCTTGTCAAGGAAAAAATTTGGGCTTAATGGATGCTCTTAAAGTGTCGTCCCGGATCAGCCGCACATTCTAATCTGGGACGGCACTTTCTGCTTTTATGGTATTTTCTGTTTCAAGGAAATCTCTTCTAAACATAAATCCACTGTAGGTGGAAAGTGCCGTCCTGGATTAGCCTTTGCGGAATGCACATGCATTAAGTCCGGTTTTCCCACGACAAGGCTCTATATTTAATATAGGTCTATACTATTTTGCAAGTAGGTTGTTCTAAGAACTGACATCAAACGAGTTGGTTGGGTAATAATATAATATAGATTTGTCAGCATATAATTTATTTGTTAAAAACCCGAGTATTAACTGTGTCACAACAGGGGGTCGGACTTTTTTCAACATTGGGGTGGCGAGAGGGTGGGGGTCTTGAACTTTCAGATTTATACCTTTTATAATGCATTGCAATGAGTATAATATAGCATTTTATACTATTTCAGGGACTGTATTATAGTGACTATAATTTATCTTCATAATAGACCTGCAAAGCAGTATTTTGTCAATTGCCGTCCATTTCATGAAAACGAAGTTTAATAATTATTGTTTATGTTAATCAAGTATCTAGACTGTATCAGTCAAGACAGCTTGAAAATTAAATTTAACGGTTGCGTTGCAAGTGCTTAAAGGCAGTTCATGTGTGATTGACATCGACACCAAACGTTGAAATGTTAAAGTTTATCGTTGTGAAAATCTCAAAAATGCGCCACTGTAGAAAAGATATGACCTTCGACCGAGATCATAAAGAAAGAGCTCTTTATGGCAAGTTGTTGAGTCGATGAACACAATACTGTCAAAGAAATATGTCGGTTCATTAGCATCGAGTCGTCACGATGTTGGGGTCATCGTGGACCAGTACTGTAATACGAGTTTAAAAACTGTCAATTAATGTCATTAATACCGTCTCCGTGGCCTAGTGGTCAGGGCGTTCTCCTACGGAGCGGGAGGTCCAAGGTTCGAGTGCTACACAGGGCGAGTTCTGATATGGCCGGTTGCCTACCCAGCAGCTAGTTAAATCAAGGGGTACCGATTGCCTTCCTGCCAAGCGCCCGGCATATCGGATAGGAATCGGGAGTAAAGATGTTTATCAGTAAAGTTTTCTTATACGTCAAAACTGGCTGGCCCTTAATCGTGAGGGGTGACACTATAATAAACAAACACTTTTTGAATGCTATAGGATCGAGTTTCATACTTTACTGTAGAAACGCTGTCTTAGAGTATGACCTAACCATAAACAAGTGTTTGTAAAAAGTTGATAATCTATCAATCAAGCAAGTGAACTCCAACTTTATATTGTCAATGTTTTATGTCATTACTTTGCTGTATCATGATTTTTTTTGTTAGGGTTTTTTCGCGATTTTTAACAGTATTTCAGTCATACCACGGATGTCAGTTAACCTACGCACACGTTTACTGGGCAAGCTTAGCCGATTAAAGGGGTTTAACAGTACAAAGTGCACATACCTATGCCAGTAACTGACAACTGCCCTACTTGAATCTGAGATAGGGGGAGAATGGCTGTAGAAGAAATTTCATGACCAAACCCCACACAAATTATGTGGTTGGGCTGGGTTTTGAACTCACGATCCCCGATTGACAGCACAGCGCTCTGCCAACAGAGCTAGCCTGGGCCAGTGCGGTATCATGTCTTACTACTTCAAATTAGTATAATTTGCAATACCTAGAGATATTACGTTTGGTAAAATTCGGTAAAATGTTATAAAATTGTTTATTATATATATTTTATTAAGGGAATATTTCTTGGTTTATCGATGTTTATCGGGCAATAAACAACGATTTTGAGTTCTGATGCGTAGAAATTAAATATCGAGGGCGTTAACCGAGTTGTTTAATAGCCACGCATCAAAACGTCAAAGACTTGTTTATTGGTCGATACACAACGACAATGCGAAATTTATTTTAATTCTAACATGATTTGACATATGTTTTTGATATTGTAACTGGAACTACTTTTTATTACGCTCCGCTCAGAATTGGTACTTCTTTATGAGTTGCTTACGAGTAGTTTAACAGCAATAATATTGTTCTGGTGCTAAATAACTGAAAAATTAATGTATTCGAAACAGGTAACCAATACCCAATCAAACAAACGCCATGTATGAGGAGAATTTAGTATTCTGCAACAGGTACATACGGAATATTACGTTAGTCAATCTTCCAAGAGTATGTATTAGTCGAGTGGTTTGTGTGATGACGTATTCCATCGAGTGTGATACGAAATAACGCAAGCCACGAGACTAATATACTATTGGAACAACTACCAGCGTAATATTCCTTTTATTATATACCACGATAAACTTTAAATGTGCATTTACCTTATGTAATTTGTTTTAAAACTACAATAACGACTAATCATTGTAGGCATTGATTATATTTGTTTACATGACTCTATGTTGACGTCATTAAAAAAGATGTCCATCTATATAATACGGGATCGGAAAAATAGCGAGTAGCATATTACGGGATTTTTTTCTGTCCACGAGCATCACACCGATTGATAAAGCATGTATTTTGTTAAGATTTAAAACACGTATATAATACAGAACGATATTACTTATTTTCCTATAAATTGACAAAATCTGGGCCGGTATTCACAAAGATCCTAAGGGAAATATTAACTCAAGTTGCACTTAAGTGAAAAATTCAGATCAAATTTGATATGTAAAATCCAATAATTTCTGCTTACAAAAAGGTAAACGACTTAACATCAAAGCAATTTTATCTCGTTTAAAAATTTACATGTACAAATAATAATACAGAAAACTGCAACAGACTTAATAAATTATTTGATTTTACGAACTTAACTTAAGTTCTTTCCTATGGAGCTTTGTGAATACAGGCCCAGGATATATATTTCTTAAACATTAAGCTGCGAGTCTTTCCCCTGTAAAGCTGTCTTTATTTTTGTCATCAATATATCCTGGTCGATTCCAAAACCGATATCGATTGATCGATATTTTTCCTCTAATGCGACTACATTTATTCTTTGCTAAAGTAAAAATAACTCTTCGCGCATTGTTCAAACTGGAATAAAGCGGCCTTTACTTAGAAGCAATTAAAACTGACTTAACATTGCACCACAATTTTGAGTCATTCTTTCGAAATGTTTTCATAAAACATTGGCTTAAATGTCAAATATTTACTTAATTAACACATAATTGAGAACGTTTTTTTTTTCGTTCTTTTTGTGTGTTTCAAAACAAAACTGGTTAAGTCAGAATTAACGTTACTAAAATGTGAAAAACTTTGCAATGTATAAGTATCCAATTCTATTTAAAAAATGTTCTATTATAGTTGTTTATCCGCCAACAAACAACGATTTGGAGTTCTGATGCGTAGGAATTATACCACAAGGATGTTCGCCCGAGTTGTTTAATATACGCGTATCAGAATGAAAAATCGTTGTTTATTTATATATAAACAATGAACACGCAAACATCATTTTGATTATGGCATGAAATGCGAACTATATTTTAGAGTTACGGAACAACTTTTTTGAGTTGTTTTATTGTCAATTTAACAACGGAAATTGTTCTTCTTTGTCTACAAAAACCTCTGTGCGTGATATATCAGAATGAATAATATTGCATTGAAAGTAAGCCACGTGCGTTATTTAAAAGTGATTGCAGTATGTATTTAAACTACCCCCAAGATACCACGACGTACAAAGTAAAGTATTTTAAACAAAAAAATAAGCTTTCAAAGTGTGTATGTATAGCTTTTTAAAGTTTATCAGAATAACTAAGTAAGTAGATGTAACACAATGCTTTGCTCATGCATCATCATCTTAATTTTGGAGAGTAACACGTAATGCACGTGTTTAGACGCATTTGTTAATATGTACCATAAACATACAACGTGGATGAGCAGCAACTGAAATCACTTTTTCTCGGGCTATTTGCAAAACTGAGTGTGACAGCTTTTAAGATGAGTGTAATCATTCACGAACCAACTGTGTTTATATGAACATGTATATTAAATATTAAACAAAAAGTATCAGGTACAATTGCACTTGGCTTCTGTGCATTTGCTAAAGCTTTCGAAAAATAAGTTCTTCATTGATGATACACAAGCATATTAGTTTTGAAAATATGTTATCAGAAATTATTTCGAGAATTTCTCTTGTAGAATAGGAATTGTTAGATATTAATATTTATCCATGTTAGACACTAGATTCTAACATGATACTCGCTAACTTGTCTATAAGAATAAAAGTTAATCGATGTTTAACTACCTAATAAATAACGCAAATAAATGTCCCATTTTTGAGCTCAAGTAAAAAAGTAGTCCCACTAGCAAAATATATGTCAAATCATATTAGAATCGAAATAAATTTTGCATTCTCGTTGTTTATCGGCCAATAAACTCTTTGTCGTTTTGATGCGTGGCTATAAAACCCTAATCAGACCTGCAAATCGTTCTTTATTGGCCGATAAACAACGATAAATTGATTTTTTTTTTTAATCTACGTTTTTTTTTACCGGGTTTGAGTATTTGTGTATGCAGAAATTTATCGCGTTTTAAAATCAAACCAATATCGACCCATTTAAATAATTCACCGAACAAACAAAATGTCAGAACATTTTAGTTCTACAGAAATTGCTTAAAATATAAATTCATGACATTAACAAGTTCACATGTAAATATTTTCAATAATGTATTGCTTAAATAGAATTCAAATGCATTGCAATTTAAGTTTCGACCGGAGACAAAATTTTCAAGATATTTGCTTACAATTTAATTCAACAAACACATGCTAATATGAAGCTAACTATCGCATTCAGTATAGTTCATACACTGTTCTCCAAGGTATTGATAGTGACAATGGGAAGAAAATAACGGGTCGCTGGGTTTCTGGGTCGCTGGGTCGCTTTATGATTACAAACCACTCGTATTTGAAGATCAAACGCAAAAAATCAACAACAACTCCTGAACAAATATTAGACTAATTGCGCGATGATCTTCAAACTTCACTTCCTTATTCGTGCACAATCAATTTTATTTTAACCCTTTTTTGTAATTTTTGTAAATTGTGAAATGTAAAAAATAAAAACGTCATTATTGAAATTTAATGCGACTTGAATGTCGCTTCGGATTTAACGTCAATAAATGCAAATTATGTTTTGATAACAATTTAATATGAAAGCAAATTTGAATAATAACACGGAAAATTTTGGTGTACGAAAAGTCCTTATTCAAGGATCAAAGAACGTATACAATCAAAGTGTTTTATGGGGACGGTACAACATTTTTAATAGTCTCATTACATGCATATACAGCGTTGGTATTCACAAAGCATCTTCAGTAATTTCTTAAATATTTTCACTTAAGTGCAAAATTTGAATGTATTATATTTCTTTACTTAATAAACAGATGCATATGTTGTTGATATTTCTCAAATAACATGTTCATAATGATGCTATTTAAAAGTTTTACTTAGTGCTAAAATGTTGCTTTATACAGTTTAGGAAATTTCCATATTTAAGGATAATGATAAAATTTAACTTAAGATGCTTTGTGAATGCCGCCCCAGGTTGATAAAGTAAGAATATCGAATTACAACATATTTAAAGTAGCAAAAAAACAATTACAACACACGTATCACTTCAATTGTAACAACGAAAACGAGGACATCAAACACGCTACATAAACAAAGGGCGATAACTTGAGATGATGATGATGATGATTATGACTCACAGATAAAGAAACAAAAGAATAAGAAGAAGACAATATTGATGTTGTTGATGAACGTTTTGATGTTTATCATTATTTTGGTGATGATGGATGATTCAAACAGAGTGAAGATGATGCTGATAATCATAATAATGGCAACAATGAAGAAGAAGAAGGAGACCAAGAAGAAGAAATCGACGAAGGAAAAGAAGAAGAAAAGGATGATGATGACGAAGTAAAGAAAGGATGATGACGGTGGTGATGACGATGATGATGATAATGATGATGACGACGATGACGGTGATGATGACGGTGATGATGACAGTGATGATGGCGGTGATGATGACGATAACGACGATGATGACTGCATAGCAATTATTCTACTTACGTGCATGAGATGACACCACCAGCGCCAGTAGCACAAATACGCCAAGTAGAATAACTGGTTTCCACATTTTCATCACTAAAAGTTCCTTTTTTATGTCTTTTTTATATTACATTACTAAATCCAGATTCAATGTGTAGTTTTTATTCAAACTAAGAAGCCTGAAAATTGTTGCGCTTATTTGCCGCTAGCCAAATGTTATATGTTTCTTCTTGCATTTATTCTAATTAATACAGTCCTGATACTAGCTCCTTAATACCAACTCCACTTCAACGAGTCCTAATAAACACCGGACCAAAAGCCCAATCACGCGCCAAGATGTCCTAAACGTCCCTCTGTGGCAGCAGACAACGCCCTACTGGATGCGGTTTACATAAGCCCGCGATTTGGGCTTACCCGATACAGTTTACCCGTTCTAAAGACAATTATTCACACAAAAACACACACCGCAGCGCGCTATTTTTCTGAAATTAGCGTATCTATGAACGTAAGTTTTGTATTCTCAAATGTTCCACTGCAATTGGTATTCCCCATTAAATGCGTGCTTTCTGGTATGGTTTTTCCAGCCGGGACAATTCATTCAGTTTCAAAATTATTAAGTTGTAGTCACCCACGGCGTCTGTTCTAGTCATAAATATTTTTCTGTACTTATGTTTGTGATTTTTTTTTTTTTTTTTTGCATTACTTATAAACATAAGTATCGCTTAGAAGACATTGGGAAGACGTCTGTACGATTCGTATCAAGACTACAGAGGATATGTGTTTAATTCCGTGTAAGATGGTATTATATTTCATGAGTGGTCATGGAAACAATATTTTCATGAGTGGAGCAGCCACGAATGAAAATATTTAGTGTCTATGACTTCGAATGAAATAAAATACGACCTTAAACTAAATTAAGCAAATTTTCTTTTTATTTAATGCTTGTGGATGATAAATTAAAAAAAAACAATGCGCGAGATATGCTGAAGCGTCACACGCTTTGTGTATTATGAAGTCATAAATATGATTCTTTAAATGTCACTCACTGTTGTGGTGGGAAAATAGTGCCGTACTTAACTGCGTCGTTATCGCTCAATTATATTATATATTATGTGTATTAAATTTTATTATGTGTTTTCTGTTGTTAAAAATGCCGATGTTTACACTGGCGATTAGGGTATTCTTAATACTTTCAAATAATTAAAAAATAAGAAGTTAAAAGCAGTTCGATAATAACCCGGAGTGAAATGATCAAACATTATCATTTCACTCGACCTAGAGTGAAATGATCGGGTTATCGTTCACTGGTATTCTCCACTCATTCACCGCATAGCATGAAATAAAA
>JAPFQT010000242.1:197500-210000 GCA_027627225.1 Congeria kusceri | reverse complement strand
ACGAAGTAACAAAGCAGTGTTCTGAACATCATAATGACAACTATATTTGCAAATTCATTCGGTATCATTTTAAGAGCCAGCATCAATCATTAAATTATTATTTTATCTTTAAGTATGCATTATCAAATGGAAATACTATTTATTTAGCAATGGCAATTATCAATACAGAATTATCCCCCGAGCTTTATTATTTCAAATATAATTGGTTTCCACTGTATATATATATATATATACATTAAAATAACTGGCTTAATGAAGCATATTTACGTACTAATTTAGATATTGTATAAGTCTATACCAGTTTAACTATTTATTTAAAAAAAAAGAACCTTTTGCAATATGATACTTTTCCTTTAGATTAAATGTCATCTGCCAGCCATCAAGTGTAAGGCTTCAGTCAAACAGAGTGTTGAATATGTGTATGTCTTTGGCATGTATATCAAGAAGAATAACAGGTCTTGCAGTACTGTGTACGCAACTATGACATATGTATTCATAAGTTATGCTCTTCATCATGAGTACATAAGTATAACTTTATCGTAAGATTTGAAGCTTGTATTAACGATTGGTCGTTGATCAATATTCAGCTTTAAGACTATAGACAGACACAATTCCAGCATATACCTCAATATTCAGCTTTAAGACTATAGACAGACACAATACCAGCATATACCTCAGTAATCAGCTTTAAGACTATAGACAGACACAATTCCAGCATATACCTCAATATTCATCTTTAAGACTATAGACAGACACAATTCCAGCATATACCTCAATATTCAGCTTTAAGACTATAGACAGACACAATTCCAGCATATACCTCAATATTCAATCATGGAAGTCGCACAAAACATGAATATGGCCAAAAGTTAAATTAAATCTTCGTTAAAATGTCTTTGAAATAGTTCAATATAGTGCAGTGTACTGAATGTGAATTGTTTGTGCCTTTATCAGCTATTGAACCGTTATCTTCGCCAGCTGTGTATGTGTGATACCGTTCATGTGATGTAGAAACAAATTCAGCTCAGAACGCAGGGCAAAAGTAAGAAATAACTGTTAGAAACAAATGGTAGTTAACTTTTAATTCACTCTTAAATCATCTTAAAAATATTAAGAGCAAAATACTGCACAATTTTAAATACTCGTATGTGTCATTTGTATGCATATAAAAAGTGCTTATGGTATGAAGAAATAATATTCTAGTGTGCCTTATAATGTGTTGTGTGCTAATGTGCCCTTGATAGCTTTGTATTCTAATGTGCCCTGTATAGCTCTATGTTTTAAGTTGACCTATATTACAGCGTAATATTCTAATGTGCCCTATATAACAGCGTTATATTATAATGTGCCGTATTTAGTGTTCTGTTATATTGTGCCCGATATAGCTTTGTACGTGCATAAATAAACAGCGTTCTGTTGTTTATAGCGTTCTGTTTTTATTTGAATGTGCCCAATATATAGTCCTATATAACCTGCTAGTTTAATGTGTGCTATATAGTCAGCTTTTCTATTGTGCACATAGTCTGGTGTTTAAATGTGCGCTATGCAGCCTGGTCTTCAAATTTGCCTTACTAGTATAAAGCCTGGTATTCTTTTGTGCGCTACTGAGCCCAGCGTTCTAATGTGCGATATTTAGGCCTGAGTTAAAATATGCGATATTAAGCCTGGAGTTTTAATGTGCGCTCTTGTTGCTGGTGTCTAATTTGGTGCAATGTATACAGGTGTTCTAGTGTGCGCAGTTTAGGCGGGTATTTATCGGCATTTACATAATTCCACCTTCGCATAGCGCTAATTTTCCATTTGATTTTTTTTCATAGTTCGTATTTAGCCATTGATTTATTTATTACAATACATACTCCTTTAGGACTGACTGCTCTTGATTTCCTTAAGCCACAGTTTGAGCATGTAGCATAATGTGCACACATGTTGATCATTTTAGCTATGGTATTGATTGCAAAAAATAATATTGTGCAATGTCTTCATGTATATGATCTCATTTATTTGTTATTGCCTGTGCATAATTAAGTACTATTTATTGTTTGGTGCACATCATGCTACTGTACAAAGTGCATGTCTATGCTCAGATGTACCTTTGCTTGTTTCTGTTGACATAATTTTCTATTTTTGTTGGTTTTGAAAACACACCCTTTCTGCTTAATGTAAATACAGTGAAACCTGTCCAAACCGAACACTGCGAAAACCGAATCCCTGTCAAAACCGAACCGCTGTGTCGGTCCCGATTTTTTTCCTTCTTATTTTATATATCAAAAAACCATAATAAACAGAACCCTGTACAAACCGAATACCGAACGATTTTATCACACATTTGATCTCAGTCAACCTTAAAAAGCCCTGAATAAACCGAACGGTGTATCCGGTCAGGTGTCACTTCACGATACCGCAGAGGTGTGAACCCGATCATTGGTGACACAATTACACAAAAAGGGGATATTCGTCATGGTGATAACGGGGCAGTGGTACAAATAGCGATCAACTAGTTGGTGCATACAGTAGTCAACTTGTGTAAAACAGATTCATAGTTTGTTTTTTATGTTAACATTTATGTACAGTGTCAAGTTTTAAATGTTTTAGAACAGTGTAATTAATTTATACATATAGTTAGATCACTAATCTCCATAAGCCTAAGGCCTTTACAAACGAGCTAAAATACATATGTTTAAACTCAACAAAGAAGTCAACAATTCGTAAATTATTTAACAGATGTACATAAATTGTTCGTTGAATACATGAACTTTTTTTATTGTTAATGTGGGCGTCGTTTTATGTACAAATACACATTTTGTACTTGCAAATAACAAAAATAATAAACCATAATCAAAGTTACAAATAAACATGTTTTGCCTTATTATATACTCATATTGACATATACAATACAACAAACATTTAAATAGAAAAGGCATTTAATAAAAAAACAACTGAATAAACCGAACACATTTTAAAACCGAACGATCGGCTCAGTCCCAACGATATTCGGTTTAGACAGATTCTACTGTAGTTAATGTAAATTTATTTATGTTCATTTATGTTGTTTTTTTTCTTGCCATGTAAATAATTGATTAATGTGTCAGTATTCGCGTAAAATGTTGTTTCTATTGCGTTCACTTTTGGAACAAAGAACAAGCTATGAATATTTGCTTCTGCAACATTGAAAACAGTTATGTTCTTTGTGTTTGACATGGGATGCAAACACAACAGTTAGAGTTTTGATGTATGCTAACCTGTGTTGATACACTGTTGTTTATAGAATGTTGCACACTGTAAATGAATGGTTGCTCAAATCCTTATATGCGAGACTCTGTATCTAGGCAATGGTGATAAAAGTGCTTTGGAAAAAATCAGTATTCGCATGTGTCTTAATGAGCTTAACAATATCTTAGGCTTCACATCAAACACACTGATGTTTTTGTCAAAGATTATTTTTACCATACTATTGCATACATATTGGAGTCTAATTTTTTATTTGATCGACATTTCCATAGTGACATCTTCACCGAGTGCTACTCTGTCCATGTGGTATGTCCTTTGTGTTTGACTTGGGATGCAAATCTAACAGTTAGTTTTGTTGTATGCTAACCTTTATTGATACGCACTTGATTATAGAATGTTGCACACTTTAAATGAATGGTTACTCAACTCTGTATATGCGAGACTCAGTTTTTAGGCAATAGGCCTAAATCTTTGTTCTATTTTATTGCACATGTGTGTTATTTTAGCAGATGTGTAAATATATACAAAAGGTGCTATATTATGTTCTTTTTTTTTTAATTTATCCAATATTTTAAGTAGTTAAGCAACATAAGAAAATGACATTCACCTTTCATGTTTCACAGCTAAAATTCAAGTGTTTGAAAAGAACAGTATTACACTGCTTTTATGATAAAAGTCTATATTTATAAATATTTTAAACACTGGATGGTCATTAAAACAAAGGTTGACAACATTAAAGCCGCATGTTCTTGCTTAGTTTCGTAGCAGATTAGAGCATACAAGACCGTGAGTAACCAGTTAAAACACGCATTTCAAAGCATAAAATGCCGTTATTGTGATATAAATAAATGAAACGCGTGATAAATGATCCAAGTCGTGGCAACAATTTGTTTCATCACGGTCTGGTACAGCCATATAACCGTCTGAACACTGCAGTAGTATTAAAACATTCTCTGGAAACATCTTTGGTCTTCAAATTTGCCTTACTAAAATAAAACCTGGTCTCCTTTGGTGCGCTATAGAGCCCAGTGTTCTAATGTGCGATATTTAGCCTCACCGTCTGTACACTGCAGTAGTATTAAAACATTATCTGGAAACATCCTTGACAGCTTACTTATATAAAAATATTGCTATACTAAAATATTTTAACATACTAGTAGAATAAAAACACTTGTGCTATAACCATTATCCGTCCATTCGTATTAAGCATTTATCAATCCACAGAGAAGTCTGTGTGACACAAATAGCTTCAAAATAATTCATATACCAATCAGCATGAACTCTGATATCTGTTCATATACCAACCAGCATGAACTCTGATATCTGTTCATATACCAACCAGCATGAACTCTGATATCTGTTCATATACCAACCAGCATGAACTCTGATATTTGTTCATATACCAACCAGCATGAACTCTGATATCTGTTTACCGGTTGATCCATTGCATACATCATTGTGTAACTTAGTTTTGCCGTGACATGCATATCAATAACTGTTGGTAATTTTGTTAGATGTTATAACCTACAAGGGCGAACTCTATACCTGGGCTATTAAATCTTCAAATAGCGAACAACTGTATTGCTTTTAGCGCTTTGATTTTTAACTGGATTACAATTGTATTCTGAAGGAACCAAAATGTTTCCAATTGAACAGGAACACATTTCAAATGATGAAAATAATCCGTCAGAGCTGCTGACGAGATACGAGATCTCGTGGTACATTAGCCTTGAAACTAGGCTGATTTTAAAGAGCATTTGGCTGGATAAATAATTTATCTTACCTATGTTCCCTTGTTGTTAATGTTCGGTAAAATACAAGAAATATCACAACCCATAGAGCGTGATACAACGTATTGTCAACCCTAAAATAGGGTGTGATATTCATATATTACAACACCGGGAGTAAATGTATCGGCATATTTGTCGGGGAAGTGTTTATTTGGTAACGCGTGCATCGAATGTATAAAGCCCGCCCATAATTGTTGCAGAATAACGAATACTTGATTTTCTTCTTTGTATATAATTATATGTCATGTGAGAATCTTCAATATGACAACACGTGCATACTTGCTCCTGAATCGAATGGCCTATGTTCAATCGAACAAGTACAAGTTTGCAACCCACTGCTTTGTGGTTTAGTTGTATGTGTTGCAAAAAATCATATTTGTATATATGTTGTAAACAACGGCATGTTTGGAAAAGTCATATATGTGGGTTGCATATTGGCACGGGTTTGGAAATATCAAAATATTTCACTTGTCCGTTACAAAATGTTACTTGTTCAATAAAGTATAGCTTTTATTAGAAATGTTGCTTACATATTGTGTCTTTAAATAATAAATAAAACACAATTATTTGAATACAAATAATAACAATAATATGATAATTAAAACTTACTTTAACATCATTGTCACGCCCTAAAATTGTATTTCTCCACGGACAACTTGACAGCAAATGTTTTCTTGTCCGATAGTAAAATTACACACGTCGGGCATCGAATTTCCATACCTATGACCTCTTCTAAATGTCGATAATTGATATCTATAAATATTCATTCTTTTAATTGTTTTAGTGCTATATAGCGACACACAAATATGTTTAAAACCATTTTCTGAAAAAAAAGAACGACTGCAATGTGTTATACTATACACACATTAATATACTATACACACATTAATTGTCTCTGTACTGATGTGCAAAATGACTAACGTTGAAAACACGATAAGCTGCAAGACAAATGTTACTAACAAACATGTGACTTATGTACATACAAAGCTCTGCATACTTACGTGAAATTTAGCATTCTCTCTGAAAGAGGATGTTTGAAGTAGAAGTGCCTCAATAAAGAGCCATGACTGCACACTACAACCAGTAAGTCAGAACTGTGAGTGTTCAGCTTAACAAGGAAGATATTATGCAGATGTGAATACTTGATAGCGCGAGAAATCTCCAAGTGAAACGCAATGAGCTACTAAGGTTGTCCAGAAAGTTCGCAGTCTGCTAAAATATTATTTGTTTAGCTTTAAGAAAATGTATAAGAACTGCAGTGATTACAAGTATAATTGGTAAGTTTGTAAAATATATTTAAAATGCATGAATGGTTGACATACACACACCATAACAGAATCAGTGCAACAGACGACGTACGGAGCAGTTTGACGCCGATAACGACGTGAACATAACGTCACTATTTCTCAAAATATTCTCCAAACGCTGAAACTCACTTTATATGCCGAAGTACCCACTTTGAACAGATTTCCCAGTACCATTCGCTGCCTTAATGCCGTATCGTTGATCTGTTCGTATTTTGTAGTTTAGAAAGACTGTAATAAGTAAACGCTGCCCATACATGTTAGAATGTAAACACAGCAAGACTGTGAAGTTTATTGTGGCACTGTCGCGACTCGACTATTCTTAATCCGTTGAACACGGAGGAAGTCGACAGTCATAGATGTATCATCGCATCGATCTGTGAACACGGAGGAAGTGGACAGTCATAGATGTATCATCGCATCGGTCTGTGAACACGGAGGAAGTGGACAGTCATAGATGTATCATCGCATCGATCTGCTGGGGCAGTGTCCTAATGGAACAGCATGTTTTCAAAGGTCTCGGCTTATCATCTCAGAGAAATACAAGATACTGAAAATGAGAAAGCTTTCTACTAATATGCATAGTTTACAGGAGTTCATGCAAACGAACAATGCCAGGTAAACACCAACCCGTAAACACACAGCCG
Source organism: Congeria kusceri (assembly GCA_027627225.1). NCBI lineage: Eukaryota > Metazoa > Mollusca > Bivalvia > Myida > Dreissenidae > Congeria > Congeria kusceri. Next base: position 203,031 of record JAPFQT010000242.1, on the reverse strand, counting down.
ACAAATTTCCTTTACTCACAATGATCATTCTGTCAGCAAGCTTTATTCCGGGATTCATCCAAATCCTGTTAACACCGCATTACTCCGTACGAACGTCAAAAGTCATCATCTCTTCTTTATCAATATTCGTAAGCGTTTGTTGATTCATGGACATAAAATTTCAAGATTTGACACAGAGTTGAAAAAGACTTTAATAAATGATTACGTTTAATTACTGCCCTATTGTTTGCCATTTATGAAGCAAAGCCAATACAGAAAAACTAGGGAAAATACAATATAAAGCTCTAGAGATAGTTTTCAACTCAATTTATGAACAACTACACAGTATAATAGGACTTCCAACTCTTCATTTAAGTAGAGTCGGATACATTGCTTTTGAAGCATACACATGTGTATACGGCATTTCCCCAGAATACGTTCAGGATCTTATTTCTTTTAAAAATTGTAAATTCTCTCTCAGATACGAAAACACTGTTGATGTACATTCTGTAAGAACAACTAAGTATAGGAAAAACAGTTTCCGCTTTGAAGCTGCCCAGCTGTCCAATAGACTGCCTAAAGGTATGCGGTGTTCTAAAAACTATTCCGACTTCAGAAGGCTTATACCCACTTGGACTAATTCCAAATGTAAATGTTCCATGTGAAAATATGTTATCTTTTTTAACATTTACATTGTAGCTAACAATTTTGATGTGTCTGTATCAAACAATAGTCAATAGATTTGAACTAACCCGAATCTTCGTTTAACATTGTATAATTCTTTGCATGCATGCCATATCTGCCATTTTGCTTAACTATGATGCCAGTGTTGCCATCTGTATTTTTTTAATTTTTATAATTTATTTGATCTCATCTCTATTTAGCTTTTCATTCTGAGATAGTAGTCTTCTTATGTTTAAGTCTGCAATATTTATGTATTTTATAGAAGGTTAATATAAATATTAATATATCATTATATTTTAAGCTTAACTAACCAATTAAATTTTATTTTGGGGCTAAACAACTATTTTTTAAGCTTTGTTCCATGTCGGGATATAGCTCAACAAGTTAATGTTGCTTGTTATAATGTATCCTACTTGAAATACAGATTATTGTATACATGTTGTTATGTTGGCATATGTATATATGTTGGTGAGCTTTGCAATAATGCAGATTCACGGGAAATGGACAAATAAAGAAGTGTCTGAATTTTGATTTACAAGTAAAACTATTGAGAACGATTTGAAGTATTTTTGGGTTGTTTTACAAGGACTATGTACGTTGAAACTATTAAGCGTTAAAATATATGGTTGCATGTGAATATGATAATAAGATAATGTTCACGAACGTTTAACGAATGTTGACGAAAATTATTTAAAAACAAATATGCATGAACTTGACAAAACTTTCGCGAAACATGGTTATGTTTTATTGCGAATATCACCTGGCTATCAAGAGAAAAACTCAAATAAGTGCCAACTAGCTTTGGCACTACTGCATAAGATAATCAGAATTGTTTTCGCGAATTATCATTACTTAAATAAGATTCAATGAAAAGTTCCTGCAAGATAGTTTTTCTTGTTTTCAGGATAATTTCCAAACTTTCAATTAAATATTTAGCCTTTAGCGAAGAATAATACGATCTTTAGATCTCATGCAGTACAATGCAATAACGTGACTTTTCCGTTTAATACCGTGACCGTAAGTGGAGTGAGCAACAAACGGTTTTCATATTTTAATGAAAGTTTGAGAACTTTCTTGAAAAAGTACTCAATTTCGTATCAGAAGTGTCTTGTTATCTTATGCAAAATTATGCCACCATAAAATATAACAAAAATAGACAGTATTGCTAGTAATAACTATTTATGCAAGCATACCAATACAATTTGTTTTAAGAATGTTACATTTGATTTTACAACACCAGTCTAAGACCTTTCCGGACAACCCTCGTACAACACCAGTCTAAGAACGTTCCGGACAACCCTCGTACAACACCAGTCTAAGACCTTTCCGGACAACCCTCGTACAACGCTAAAAACATGTTCGGTAAACTGTTGTATAGTATGACTATTGTACTATATGTTGCTTAAAAACGGCTTAACTACCTGAAGATGTGTAATATAAGTGTTGAAACTCTTTCTTTATGAAAAACCCCGGTCTCGTTAAAGTGTTTTGCAAGAACAACTAAGTATAAGAAAAACAGTTTCCGCTTTGAAGCTGCCCAGCTGTCTAATAGACTGCCTAAAGGTATGCGGTGTTCTTAAAACTATTCCGACTTCAGAAGGCTTATACCCACTTGGACTTATTCCAAATGTAAATGTTCCATGTGTAGAAAATATGTTATCTTTTTTAACATTTACATTGTAGCTAACAATTTTGATGTGTCTTTATCAAACAATAGTCAGATTTGAACTAATCCGAATCTTCGTTTAACATTGTATAATTCTTTGCATGCATGCCATATCTGCCATTTTGCTTAACTATGATGCCAGTGTTGCCATCTGTATTTTTTTAATTTTTATAATTTATTTGATCTCATCTCTATTTAGCTTTTAATTCTGAGATTGTAATCTTCTTATGTTTAAGTCTGCAATATTTATGTATTTTATAGAAGGTTAATATAAATATTAATATATCATTATATTTTAAGCTTAACTAACCAATTAAATTTTATTTTGGGGCTAAACAACTATTTTTTAAGCTTTGTTCCATGTCGGGATATAGCTCAACAAGTTAATGTTGCTTGTTATAATGTATCCTACTTGAAATACAGATTATTGTATACATGTTGTTATGTTGGCATATGTATATATGTTGGTGAGCTTTGCAATAATGCAGATTCACGGGAAATGGACAAATAAAGAAGTGTCTGAATTTTGATTTACAAGTAAAACTATTGAGAACGATTTGAAGTATTTTGGGGTTGTTTTACAAGGACTATGTACGTTGAAACTATTTAGCGTTAAAATATATGGTTGCATGTGAATATGATAATAAGATAATGTTCACGAACGTTTAACGAATGTTGACGAAAATTATTTAAAAACAAATATGCATGAACTTGACAAAACTTTCGCGAAACATGGTTATGTTTTATTGCGAATATCACCTGGCTATCAAGAGAAAAACTCAAATAAGTGCCAACTAGCTTTGGCACTACTGCATAAGATAATCAGAATTGTTTTCGCGAATTATCATTACTTAAATAAGATTCAATGAAAAGTTCCTGCAAGATAGTTTTTCTTGTTTTCAGGATAATTTCCAAACTTTCAATTAAATATTTGGCCTTTAGCGAAGAATAATACGATCTTTAGATCTCATGCAGTACAATGCAATAACGTGACTTTTCCGTTTAATACCGTGACCGTAAGTGGAGTGAGCAACAAACGGTTTTCATATTTTAATGAAAGTTTGAGAACTTTCTTGAAAAAGTACTCAATTTCGTATCAGAAGTGTCTTGTTATCTTATGCAAAATTATGCCACCATAAAATATAACAAAAATAGACAGTATTGCTAGTAATAACTATTTATGCAAGCGTACCAATACAATGTGTTTTAAGAATGTTACATTTGATTTTACAACACCAGTCTAAGACCTTTCCGGACAACCCTCGTACAACACCAGTCTAAGAACGTTCCGGACAACCCTCGTACAACACCAGTCTAAGACCTTTCCGGACAACCCTCGTACAACGCTAAAAACATGTTCGGTAAACTGTTGTATAGTATGACTATTGTACTATATGTTGCTTAAAAACGGCTTAACTACCTGAAGATGTGTAATATAAGTGTTGAAACTCTTTCTTTATGAAAAACCCCGGTCTCGTTAAAGTGTTTTGCAAGAACAACTAAGTATAAGAAAAACAGTTTCCGCTTTGAAGCTGCCCAGCTGTCCAATAGACTGCCTAAAGGTATGCGGTGTTCTTAAAACTATTCCGACTTCAGAAGGCTTATACCCACTTGGACTTATTCCAAATGTAAATGTTCCATGTGTAGAAAATATGTTATCTTTTTTAACATTTACATTGTAGCTAACAATTTTGATGTGTCTTTATCAAACAATAGTCAGATTTGAACTAATCCGAATCTTCGTTTAACATTGTATAATTCTTTGCATGCATGCCATATCTGCCATTTTGCTTAACTATGATGCCAGTGTTGCCATCTGTATTTTTTTAATTTTTATAATTTATTTGATCTCATCTCTATTTAGCTTTTAATTCTGAGATTGTAATCTTCTTATGTTTAAGTCTGCAATATTTATGTATTTTATAGAAGGTTAATATAAATATTAATATATCATTATATTTTAAGCTTAACTAACCAATTAAATTTTATTTTGGGGCTAAACAACTATTTTTTAAGCTTTGTTCCATGTCGGGATATAGCTCAACAAGTTAATGTTGCTTGTTATAATGTATCCTACTTGAAATACAGATTATTGTATACATGTTGTTATGTTGGCATATGTATATATGTTGGTGAGCTTTGCAATAATGCAGATTCACGGGAAATGGACAAATAAAGAAGTGTCTGAATTTTGATTTACAAGTAAAACTATTGAGAACGATTTGAAGTATTTTGGGGTTGTTTTACAAGGACTATGTACGTTGAAACTATTTAGCGTTAAAATATATGGTTGCATGTGAATATGATAATAAGATAATGTTCACGAACGTTTAACGAATGTTGACGAAAATTATTTAAAAACAAATATGCATGAACTTGACAAAACTTTCGCGAAACATGGTTATGTTTTATTGCGAATATCACCTGGCTATCAAGAGAAAAACTCAAATAAGTGCCAACTAGCTTTGGCACTACTGCATAAGATAATCAGAATTGTTTTCGCGAATTATCATTACTTAAATAAGATTCAATGAAAAGTTCCTGCAAGATAGTTTTTCTTGTTTTCAGGATAATTTCCAAACTTTCAATTAAATATTTGGCCTTTAGCGAAGAATAATACGATCTTTAGATCTCATGCAGTACAATGCAATAACGTGACTTTTCCGTTTAATACCGTGACCGTAAGTGGAGTGAGCAACAAACGGTTTTCATATTTTAATGAAAGTTTGAGAACTTTCTTGAAAAAGTACTCAATTTCGTATCAGAAGTGTCTTGTTATCTTATGCAAAATTATGCCACCATAAAATATAACAAAAATAGACAGTATTGCTAGTAATAACTATTTATGCAAGCGTACCAATACAATGTGTTTTAAGAATGTTACATTTGATTTTACAACACCAGTCTAAGACCTTTCCGGACAACCCTCGTACAACACCAGTCTAAGAACGTTCCGGACAACCCTCGTACAACACCAGTCTAAGACCTTTCCGGACAACCCTCGTACAACGCTAAAAACATGTTCGGTAAACTGTTGTATAGTATGACTATTGTACTATATGTTGCTTAAAAACGGCTTAACTACCTGAAGATGTGTAATATAAGTGTTGAAACTCTTTCTTTATGAAAAACCCCGGTCTCGTTAAAGTGTTTTGCAAGAACAACTAAGTATAAGAAAAACAGTTTCCGCTTTGAAGCTGCC
>JAPFQT010000242.1:0-192500 GCA_027627225.1 Congeria kusceri | reverse complement strand
TAAAAATACATACTGTTTCTATTTGACGCAACATACTGTTATACACACGTCGTTTTTCTGATGTTATATTTTTACTTTCAGCAATATAATGGCAAAAGGAGGGTTCTGGCGTGTTGGGTCTGATTCTGATAGGCAAAACTGGCTGTACAGTCATGAATCTTCAGTAAGGCAGGATATGTGCGTAGTACTAACTCGAAACCACAAAGGGTGTCTTATTCCAAACAGCAAAATAGCTTGCCTGTGTTATCCTTTAATTATTTAACATTATTTAACATGTTGCAAGTCACGTGTATTATAATGAGATTAACGTTTATGATTTATTACAAGTACAGTTCCTGAAAATTCAAATTAGTTTATTAAAACCTTTGGGTTCCAACTTTAGTCACGCTCATGATTTTGCTACTTGTATGATACCAACATTTTAACATGTCCGAGATAAAGGCCACAAAATTAATGCGCTCCATCGGTTTGTTATGGCTTATTGCGGAAAGTGCTGTTGTCTGTGATCAATGCGGGTCTTTTTTACATTTGGCAACACAGCACTACAATGTGTTTGAAGGTCAATTATAAACTGTAGTAGGGAATATTGATGACCTACATGTTGACTTTGTAGGCTACGAAGCACTAAAATCGATCGTCGGAACCAAAACGGTGCATCAGGTGTTTTAAGTATTTATTTCTGTACATCCATGCATATGTTTCCATTTTCATTTAATATTTTGTTAAAATATATGAATAATGAAACACCATGAGACATCACCAAGAGAGAAACACATGTTAACTAAAACCTGTTCGCTACTAGCAATCTAAGCATTTTTAGTTATAATGTGATCGCCGTAAACATGATATTAAGATGCAACATCACTTACCTGCGAGGAACAATATATTGAAGTACAGAAGATTAGGACTACGTGACAAAACAAGCTGACATTTACAGTGGCCTGCATCTCTATTTAAAATGAGGTCAAACAATAGCCAACACTAATCTATCGAAAGTAGTATATTTAAAGTATGACTTAAAGTTATCTTCGTAACGAACAACGCAACTGACTTTCAACACATTCAAACGTTTTCTTTCTTAAAAAAAAATATGATTCTCTTGCTTTTTCTTTTGTCGACAAAAATCCTTTCTACACTGTTGGCGCTTTGATTATTGATGTATGAATAAATGAAAATGCACTTAATGTGTATATACATCACAGTTTTAAACGTATGTACCTTTAGTAATAACTATGATAGTGCGTACTATACGCTATTGTGATGTTTATTTCATATATTATTTTAGAAATAGTTAATGATTGATTACCGGAACATTTTGTTTATATTTAAATAAAGGTTTTGAATTAGAAATCATTGCAATGTGCATAATGCAAATAACTGATTTGAGTCACATAAAATACATTTCAGATTCTGTGTGAAAAGCATCTGAAGAGAAATGTAGAATCTTGACGTTGATGGTTTATGGTCCGGTGATCAGAAAGAAACAAACTGACTCATACAGGGAATTAGGTAACTTAGCGACTTTACTGAATCGTGGTTTGGTAACAACTATTGGCACCGGGAGTAAGGCAGAGGGCCTGACGTGCTTATGTGAAAGTGATACGGACTATATGCAGGTAATAGAAGGTGTCATCTGCCTGCAAAATGGCATTGGCCGTTGCAATCTTCCAGGGGAAACCACTTTGTTTGTGTTAAATTTGCGGGTAAGTTATCCAGGACACTGTAGACTTATGCTCAACAGCCAAGGTGGACGTATTTCGGATCTCCTGCATAATGCCCTCTGCGATGATGGAAGTGGAGGCGCTCTCTTAAGCAGTGATTTATTTGTTAGTGAATTTTCAAATTAATAAACATTATCAGCAGATAAGGTGCGTCGTGAACGAGCTGGAGCGTCAATACGGTTTTCAATAAGCAGCCATATTCATATGGAAAAAGTTTTTGCACTACGTTGTCACTGCCCCAGCATCCTGCAGAGATGGGCAGACAGACCTCTTCATTGGCCACCGCCGGATATCGTTCAGAAAGTCGTATCCATGGGGGCATTTGTGTCTCCTGTTGGTTTTAAAGAAAGTGAATATAAGCACGTGGAGTGGATAATTTGTTTCAACACTGGGCAAACCGAACTCATTAAAAATCCTAATGATACTCAGACCAAACTATATGTTCTTTTAAAAATTATAGTTAAAGAAGTCTTGATTCCTAATAATAAAGAGGTTACCTCATACACGCTGAAAAACATAATATTATGGCTAGCGGAAAACAACCCTCAAACTTTGTTTCATAAGAGAAGTTTGTTTCACTGGATGCACGAAGGATTGAAAGAGCTTAGAACTGCAATATCTACGAGACAGCTGCCATACTATGTGATACCTGAGAGAAATTTGGACTGGAGGGTGAACAGCAGCGTATATGGGTAGAACCCATCAAGGACATAATGAATGAAGGTCCGAGTATAGTACGGAGATTACAGAAAATACGACAGGCCGTTATCCCGTATCAGGAGCCACTACTGTGGTACAGCAAGATGCGAATGGAGCTGGAGTTGCTGCATCTGGAGTGCGATAAGAGAATACCCCACTTCGTGGATGAGAACGTGGAGACGGATGTAACGCAGACGTGTGAATGATGTAGCAATGGAGATCAATCAGCGACTGCACGTGGAAGGTAATGGCGTTAATAATTTGAAACATTATTAATTAGAGTGTTGCAGTAACGACAATTGGTGTAAATAAAATACGCATAAACAATCCAATTGAAAAACAATACACTGTACTTGTTTTTACATATTGTATACTATACGTATAGGTGCGCGATGGGCCCGTAATGGCACACCCTCGGCAGTAATGGCCCGAGGGCTTCAGCCCGAGTGCCATTGCATCAGCAGACGTTCCAATACGGACTCATGGCACACCATTACCGTTTTGTAACATTTTATTACATTCCTTTGACGCAAATATTTATTTTCAATAGACAAGGAATATATCCACTGCATAATTTCATGCAATTTATCATGCAACTTCTATTCAATTAATGTTTTATGAGTTATTTCTATGTTAAAAGTGAGCCAAAATTGATGTTACTTAATGTGACGTCACGATGACGTTTTAAATGTATTTTGTTTACATTCATACCTGATGAAGACTTTTGAAGTCGAAACGCGTTGTGGTTTGGAGTTTGTTCTTTTTCTCTTTATTTATATGTTACATCAAGATTATTTTTAACATGCGCTCTGCAGCTGTCATTTTACGTCGCTAACTGCAATCGCCGTTAACGACAGCACGAGAAATCGATCGTATGCAAAAATACCCGTATTTCGGCCCACCGGAAGTAGAAAAACCCGTATTTGGCACACCAAATATGTATGCCCGACGCTTTGAATACCGTATCCGGTAAAAATCTACGTAAATGTGTTACTATTTATCGTAAGGGATGTAATAAATGTATTTATTGATAGTAGCATTTAATTAAAAGTTGCCGATTACGGCCTAGTTGTGTTCTTTCATTATTCAACAACAAGGGAAATTAGCTCTAGAATACATTATTTGAAGAATTTAATAATATATGTACCTGACCAAAGTAAACGCATTGAATCATATAATAAAATTATAAAACTATATCGGTATTACTTTTATTTCAATGTCTTATCATCAGTCACACCAACTATCAGTTCGTGTATGTATTATTATTGCATGAATTACCACCGGATGATCCTGTTTGGATTGATATGATTGTAGTTTTATTACACTTTATGTACAGATGCTATATAAAGAATTGATATTCAAGCCTTTCAGTAGTTTGTCACATGTATCTTGAACGGAAGAACCCACACATGTATATGTATAGACGATTCCAGAAAATAGTATTTACGCGCTTACCGCCCTTGAGTACTCTCTAAATCCGCCATTACGGTACTGAAGAAAAATCAATACTGTACAGCTGAGCGATAAAAACAATCGTTTCTTTCTTGCAATATTTACGCTAGTTTTTTGTATTTCTTTGTGGTAATGCCTTATCAAAGGAGTGGTGGAAAGCAATGTGTTGTAGTGGGATGTACGAATAGTCAGAAAAAGCTTCACGATTGGAACATTTCATTGTGTAAAGAACATAACTTCACGATTGGAACATTTCATTGTGTAAAGAACATAACAGTAAACATAAAGACTGTCCGTGTTTACCGCCCTACAAACTCCACTGTATTCCAGCTGACGAAGAAAAAAGACGGCTATGGATTAAATCTTTTAACAGAAAGGACTTCAACCCAGCATCTAAGTCTTTGGTAATTATTTAAACCTATTGTAGTATCTAGTGTACATGTGTATAAACACTATTCTTGTGTATAAAAAACTCTGCCTCAGAGGCTCAGTGAAATATGTTTGAACGACATTATACGTATAGTACTGACGATGTTTATTCTAAGGAAAGTAGAAATAAAAGCAATATGGACATGTTATAGATTCTGTTTGAAAATGGTACCTTGCATGCACTGATAGCAAACGAATAATATATCCTGCCTCCCCTCCCCCCCCCCCAGGGGTTTAAAAATCTGTTAAAAGCCACTCGCCCTGCAGGGCTACCAGCTGACAAAATCAAGTCGCCCTTAGTTTGTACTTTGTTACTTCGTAGTCGCCCTAAGTTTCACAGTCACCCATACCAAGACATGATTTTTCTCCAAATATATTTTGAATATCAACGTTTATTGATATGTTTAGGGAAAGTAAAAGCTGTCAATGAAAATATTACCCCCACGAGCGCACAAATCGATACAGCCTAATCACCTCTCTCCCAGACAAGAACCTGATTCAAAATAAGGGTGCTGATCTTAAAAGGGGTCACCTATTAGCCCGGAGCATTTGAGTCACCAATTCGAGTGGGCGAGTAAAATTTTACACCCCTGCCCCCCCCCCCCCCCCGGTTAAATTTTTCGATCTTTTGTAGTTTCACTATTACCATTGTTTATTGTAGTCATTCAGTAGATAATAATATTTTTCTTTGTCTTTCAGGTTTGCTCGGTTCACTTTGTTGATGGACGTCCAACCAAGGAAAATCCCATACCAATATTAAACATGGGTTATACAGTCCAAGACATGACTACACCTGCAAGAAGGCCACCATTGGTGAGGAAGTCATTGAACATGAATACTCATAGATCAGCTTCAGAGAGCAAACAGTTGTCAACTCTTGAAACATCCTGTACTTCAGACATTCTAACAGCAACCCCATTACCAGCATCTGTATTTAATTCAAATGTCAGCCAGGAATATTCTTCTGTGTGTTGTACCCTTAATCCTGGTCAGTGTTACAACAAGCCAAAGATGGTAGATTCAAGCACCCAGACAATTGACATCGTTGCTTTAGACCACAAGTATGGATATACTAAAAAGACAAGGAATGATTCATGCCAACAAACTTCAGCTGAATTTTCTATTGACAATGTCACTAATGACTCGGATGCAAGGTTTTACACTGGTCTCAGTTTGACAGTACTATTAACATTAATTAAGACTTTATCAGTGTTTGGAAAAAAATTACCTTACAAGCTCAGAGTTAAAGACCAGATACTTTCTGTATTGTTACGCCTCAGACTTGGACTGACTTTCTGTGACTTGGGCAGACGCTTTAATGTTTCTATGCAATTAATGAGCAGTATATTTAATTCATGGATAAGCATTATGGCAAAGCACTTGTATGATAACTGTGTTATGTGGCTTCCAAGAGACACAATACGTAGAACACTACCATCGAACCCATCGAACCCATGATCCTCTAATTTGTAGTTTAGCGCTTTACCAACTGAGCTAGCCGGTCCGCTTATGGCTATGAATATCTACAAAATTCATTAATGTTATGAAAAAGAAAACTGCCTCTGTGGTAGAGCTAGTGAGAAAAAATACCATTTATTATGAATCTGAATGCACTGATCTCTTGTGTTAAACTATGTGTATCATAATTTAAATGTAACACTGATCTACATTATTCATTAAAATGTGTACATTAATATTAATAAACATATTTCCCTGTCAGTGTTACTTTACTTTTAGACCCTACGATATACTGTAATACTGTAAAATATTTGTATCATGTGAGGATTTATTCTGTAAATTTTATGAGTTTGACACTATAATACTACAAGTAATTGGGTAATGGGCTACTATATGTATTTTATAAATGCATGTATATATTAGTGCTAGTAAGAATGAACAAAAACAACAATTTTAAAATCTCACAAAGTACAAGACTTTTACAGCAAATATATACAGTCTTAGTTTCAAGATTAACATCATTTGCAACATATTTTATTCAAATAATGTAAGCAACACAATAATTTTCTTAATTTTAATTTTTTATCAAATCATCATAATTGCACATAACAAATATTACAAATCTTATAAATTATACTAGTTGAAGTGTTAGTGGAGAAAAATAAATAAATAAATCAAATGAGAAGCGAGTAAAAGTGAACAAAATAACTTTGGTTATATAAATCATTTCCTATATTCAATATAAGTAAACAGAAGTATATCAATATTCTGATGCCTGACGTTATTATTTAAAATAGTTTTTAATCTTAAATGAATAATTGAACAGTCTAAAAAATTGTTCGAATCATCTGCCTTACAGATGAGTTTCATTTCAATAGACTGATTTATTTTGAAGAAGTGTTGTGTTCCATCCTTACAGTAATATATATCACCAAGCCATCCACTGTCCACATAGTTTTTCCCATACAAAGATCTAAATGCTTTCATTTGTCTTCCATCATAGGCTTTTTTATGTATCATATAGTCCACAAGGTCTTCATATTCTAACCGTGGCCATTGATTTGGACTGTTCTTAGACCAGCTGGCATCATCTGGGGGTAATCCTAGAAAATAAATAAAACACCATAAACAATATACTTAATCTAGGTGGTCACTAAAAAGGTATTTCAACAGTAGGCCCTTTAATAAAAAATGTCAATTACGTCAATAAGTAATGTATTCACCGAATCAAATATCCAAACTAGATTCTATCCTTACACAAAACGATGAAAAAGTCACTCGACAGTCGGTTGTTTATGTTTACATGTACATTGATCTTTTGACTTGTCAGCTGTCTAACGAGCGAATTCAGTAAAGACACGCCACGAACATATTACAAGGGAGTTCAAACATCGTATTCCGTGAACATAAAAAATTTAACTTACGAATTTCAGCGAGTTTTTCCATAATATTCTGAGAATCTTTTCAGCCAATTGACTTTCTGAAGTTTTATCTATTCTTCAGTACCGTAATGGCGGAGAGGTCACATGACTAACAAAATGGCGGCCGTCAATTTGTCGATTCTGGAATCGTCTATACATATGTCGACTGTGCTGCGTTAACACAAACAACCAATCGACATTTATATAACGGCTAACAACAATTAACGGCACTATAGTTGGATTCCAACTTTTTAGGAACACAAGTTTCCAGTTACAAAACTATATTGTTATAAATGTAGCCACTGGAAAAAATGGAAATAAACAATAAACTCGCATTGTGACCATAATCATTTAAATGGGAACGAATTTCAAAACAAAGTTATGCAGCGACGTATGACTTAGAGGAAATGTTTTGATAAACGTCTTAAAGTAGCTATTGGTAGGACAAGAATTGCTTATAATATGCTATTCAGGCAGAACAAATACGAGTGTCAAGCAACATATACCTTTTTAATAATCAGAAACGAGACCACAATGACCAATCGTGGGATCGACAAAGGGATGTCAATTCAAATTGGTAGCGTTTTAAGTGTAATAGAGTAAAAATATAAAACAGTGAAACGCCCTTTGTTGAATTTAAATAATGTGTTATTTTTCAAATTTTAATTGAATGTCTTTTGTAGTTCAAATGTCGCTAGACCTTTGAATCTAAACTGTTATATGAAATATATATGAAATTTTAAGTTAAAAATAGGGATAAATCTGTCAAAATACAAATCTCAGTTATGGGTATATTTTTACCCGATGCTGTAGTTTATGACAATGTTATATGCCAAGTTTCAAGTGATTATTCTTTGTAGCTTTGAAGTTAAAAGGCTTTGCAAACGAAACTTTAACCAGACAATCGAATTAAAAAAGGGGCATTACTCTTTGAAATTTGTTGCACATGATGTTGGAGTAAAACGTACTCGTAGATTCCAAGTTTTAAATGAATTTCTTATGTAGTATCAATAATAATGTTTAGTGTGCATCAATCATTTTTCATGCATATTAATTTTGAAACAAAAAACATAGATTTTAGTTATGTGCATTATCAGGACTTATTCTTTGTCAGAAAAAAATATACATTTTTATTATAATGCGTTTATGTCAGCTGAGAAAGTTGCTTTCAGGTTCACCTGCTCACTACAAATCTGCTTTGCACCATATTTACTCGTTGGTGATAGCGTTAACATATATACTCTGGATGGTGTAAAAGACCTTAACCAGTCAAATGCTAGTACGTTTCTCGTTATAAACACACTTCTACATACAAAGGAGGCATTTACTTCAAATATGTGAATCGCCAAACCCATGTCAAGGTTTCATTTGACAATACTAGGTCTGCTATACCAAAACTTTTACCAAGTTCAGACGTGGATGCCGACTCCGGGGCAAGTTGAAAAGCTCACATTCTTTGAAATGTCGAGCTAAGAAATGAAATGTACTCATTAAAATATATAATACAGCACAACAGTTCTGTATCGCATGTACATTACTATTTATATAGTTCTTAGATAACACTAACATAGCATTTCTAGTTTTCTTATTAACACACATGTACACATTACATTAATTTCCTTTACCAACAATGTAAACTTCCAGCGCGGATACAGGATTTTGCGTTAGAGAGGGCATAAATACTCAGTAACTGATACAACCTGTCCACAAACCGTTTTTAATCTTATGTGTTGGGATACATATCGTAAAGGTGCGAAATGGCAGAAAATAACACTTTAACGAAGAAACGAAATGTCAGCAAATAAGGATCATTATAAATTACAATTTTATTTTGAATGTATGCAACTAAAGTACATCAAAAATGTTTCGAAATGCTTAATTCGAATATTAAATAATGTTAGGACGAGCGGTTTCCAACCACTTCGAGCAATTGAGGTTCCAGGCTCCAGTGACTGCCTGTCTAGTTATACGATATACATAGGCAGTACTCCAGATAATCTTTAATAATGTCGGTAAATGTAAGCTAACTCATGAAAATTTTGTAGTAAATGTACACTCTTTCCAGAATGTAAGGGGGTAGATGTTCACTCTATCTATGATATGTGGTGGTAAATTTACTTTCAGCAAAATATAACAATACGTGAAAGAAAAAAACAACAGAGTATTATCATAATGATTCTTAAAAATCAACTAAAACCATTTGAATACAATATTAGTAAGAATTCTGAACAATTTAAGACTTGTATTGCTAAATACGAAACATATCAACAGCACATTAGGCCACAGTTAGGAGACTCACCGGACCACCTCATTAAGAGGTTTTAAGAAGACTTTCGGTGGTGACCAGCGAAATGGTCCGATGGAGTAAATTTTTGATAAACAGTAACCACGATTTACATATTTTGTATTATTTTCTCATGATAAAGGTGTTTTGTTTAAGAAATCGATCAACGACATTACCAGTAGGAATGATAAAAGAACACTCGTTCGCAGTTTCGCTAAATTATGTATCAAAATAAAGGCGGTAGGAATGTTATAAACTAAAGACGTTAAAAGAATATGTTTATGTACTGACATTTAATGATCTGAGTTGTTACTACAACCCATTTAAAAGGAGCATATCGACGGCATTTCCATTTTTTCGAATGTATAAGTCGGGAGGGGTATTTATGCAACCATTACATCATGCCTGATGGGTGTTTCAGCCTGCTTGCTGACTGTTCCAACATTCATGTTGACTGTTCCAACATGCTTGCTGATGGTTCCACCGTGCTTGATGACTGTTCCAACATGCGTGTTAGTGTGTTTATTATGACCCATCATAATTACATGTAATATAATTATAATTATAGTGCTATCTTTCTTCCTTATAAATTCTATCATGCTTCCCTTGTCATCAATGGTTTTTTTTTGTTTGCTCAGTAACACCGAGAACGCAATATCCAACCACAATATGTTTAACCACTATGCCACATGCAAGTTGGCAGTAAGCAACAGGCCACAGGCCCTAAGCAGTAAGCGGAATGCGAGATACAAAATTGCAAAGCGAATCACGACAGAAGGTGGCGGTCGTTCGTTTTCCGTAATTGGAATAATTACTTGTCGGAGAAAATTGCCGAAATTATAGGATTGAACAGTCACATAAAATCAAAGTAACTTTGCATTGTTTGGAATGTTCTTTTGAATTTAAATGAATACTACCATTTAAAAGTATCAAACTGTGAACGGTCGTGCATGCATAATAATTAACCAGTACAGATAAATATCGTGCAGTTGTCTTAGTATACAAAGTCTAGATTTTACACATTATTACTTATAAACATTGTACACACATCTATACTAAAGTATACTTCGAACACTTTGTACAACTATATTCAACCATGATACGTATAATGTTTCGAATAATCGAGTCGGCTTTTTAACGTTTTTTATACAGTAAATTCGAGTTTTGGTCCCTATATAAAAATATCTCTACATATCAATGTACCGTATATATTATTGTGACATTATTATATATGCACATAATACTTTTAACTCTGGTGGTAGTTATTTTACATTCATTCCATCACATAACATTGATGTTATCGTGTTTTATGATGTGTATCGTCCCTTTAAATTAATAACAAGTGTTTATCTTTTCATGTTGGAAAATAATTTAGTACATGTTCACTGTAAAGCATAAATATAATTCTAATAAATTTCGTTATATCAAATGTACATAAAGTGTATGTGTGATGTAATGTACTGACTTTTGCAGTTATCAATTTGGTTTTCCGAATCATATGCCGGACAGAACTATATTCATATCTGGATATTTGTTATATTTTAGTATATAAACAAAACAATAATAATTAACAATTATTACACTATGTTTTAGATCAAGGGCGTGTTGTATTATTTTATCATATTTTAGTCAGTTATAGTAATACTAATGCTGTGAAGAATATTTAAATATGTACAAGTAACAAAAGTACGTATTTAATGTCTAACACACCACCGATTTGAAAAGATTCTACGGTTCTCCTGTGTCTCCGAGTTATATTATTGAAGTTTCCAAGCAAAAGACAGTGGACAACTTACTTTACGATTATCTAATCGTGGTCAAATGTTAAATCAATGTGTTTTATAAATAAAGCCAAATTGTTTTGACGTTTTTAAATTTCAGTGAGAAAGGTATAAATGACATATACAAACCGATGTTAAACATATTTTTCGTAAAGTACCGTTATCTATCGTTTCGTTTCGTTTACGTCGTATTTAGGCTGTTCTATATTGCTTATTGCTTATTGCTTAATGTTTGCTTGCAAATTAAATTCGTCTTCTGTGTTAAATGATTCAATCGCGTATTATTCACATTTATATAAATAGTTCACACATCATGGTGTCATTGGTTTGCCCATAATATAAGTACGCCACTAACAGCCATCAACCAGTATATATCAACATGCATGATGGCATTGTCAGCTGGAAATATGACATCGTCATCAAGCAAAATGAAAGTGTCATCAAACACAAAATCTGCGCCAGCTAACACAATGACCATATCAGCAAGCATGTTGAAACACCAATAATGTAAGTTTGGCCTAAATACCTCTCCATACATAACCTTACCTATGTTTCATACACGAACAGCGATCGATCTTCTGCTATTCAATAACTTGTTCTAATATTAAAATATCGATTCATTAATACCTGTATACAACTTTAGTGGTATTTATGTTTGTGAATATTAATGTAAATGTAGAATCAGATTAAAGCATGAGGATTCTAATCGCATATCTAGTGTCTCAATCACGCATCGTTCCAAATGACAATTGACAATATTTGAAAAGCATTGGATCATTGATGCTTTAGGTTTTAATATGTTATAGTGAGTCCATTAAACATTGCCATTAAAACAGTGTATCGTTAAGATTTTCTGTCACTTTCACCTTTGAACAGAACTTATCCGATTTTGTACAACATTGCATTTTCAATCAAATACTTGATAAACAATATTAAAAATAAGCTTTAATGCGGTACACAATATTTGAACTACACTTAAAATATATAGGCATATACAAATACATTTACTGTAACAAATGAATTCATAGAAAGCTATTATATTTTACTTAATTAGTAGCACTAGCCAAAAGAACTACAAAACATTTAAATTAATTGTCATCTAATTTTATAAAACACAACAGTACATAGAACAAATCTGAGCAATAACATGAATCTGAAGTATTTACAATCGCAAACGCAAAAACAAAATGAAACGTGAAAAGTCCACGAAAAATAAAATTTTCGAACAAAATGCATAAAAGTCAGCACAATAATAAACAAAGTTCTGGATGCAAGGTGAAGGTCATAAAACTATGGCTAGGATTCACACTTAAGTACAACTTAAGTTAAGAAATTGGTTTTTTAGTTGTTAATTAGGACATTGCAGAGAACTGACCCTGAACAGAAGTTTGTTTATGTAAGTAAAAATGTTTAACCGCAATAACAAGAGCTCCATCCACTATTGAGTTATTATGCAGAATGCAAGTAATGGTGTCATTGACCTCATCCATCCCCTAATTAATACCAAGCGGCGTCTCTTGATCTTGACCCCACCACAACAATATGCAACCCCATGCAAGGTCTTGCTATAATGTATCTCTATGTGAAGTTGTATTACAATAGCTCAAATAATTATTGCGTTATTGGGCCGACACCTTTTTCTATAAATAACAGTAACCTTGACACCTACCTATCCCATATGCAATCCCAAGTGAGGTTTCAATATAAGGTATATACATTTCAAGTAACATTACTATATCTCAATTCGTTCTTGAGCTGAAAAATCGTAGACCGTTTGTTTTATGTTTAGCAATTGTGACCTTGACCTTGACCCCATCTCCCCATATGCAATTCCCAGCAAGGTCTCAATATAATCTTATCTACATGAAGTTTCAATAAAATATCTACATTCATTCAAAATGTACTGAGTGGAAACCGTTTTTCTAGTAATGGTGACATTGACCTTGAACCTACTCATTCCAAATGCAATCGCGAGCGAGGTCTAGTTATAAGGTATCGACATATGAAGTTTCATTACAATACGTCAATGTGTTCTCAAGTTATTCAGCGAAAACCATTTTTCTATTTTTAGTAATGGTGACCTTGACGTTGACCCCATACACCCCATATGCAATCTCAAGCGATGCCTCAATATAATACATATATCTATGTATGAAGTTTCATTACAATTTCTCAATGTGTTATCAATTTATTGAGCGGAAACCTTTTTTATTTTTGGTAACAGCGACATTCACCCCACCAACCTATATGCAATACCAAGCGAGGTCTCGCTATAGTGTATCTATATATGAAGTATCATAACAATAACTTTATTCGTTCTCGAGTTATAAAGCGCAAACAAAAAGTTGACGCCACCACCCCGCCCACCCAAAAACGACATTCCCCTGTCTCATAACCGAAATTTTGTTAAAAATAATTTTATACATGTAGATCATATAAAAGATACTGAACTTACTTAACACATGAACTTGTAAACAGCAGATTTCTTCGAAAAGTCCTTTATAAAAAATATCAAAGAAGTTTCAAATAACCATATAATTTTTAACAACGTAATGCAACTGCGTATTTTATTTTATTTCTATCAGCGTTCCTGTGATGACTATATCGTCTTTGATATTTCTTATCTATCGATGGTTTCCTTTCTCGTGGTCACTTCCTGAGTCAATAGATCTGCTATGCCACTTGTGTATGAAAATATAAATTTCGTAAACTGACTGGTGTTACTATATACGTGTGTTTGCATGTTATTGGAGTCTATTTAAGGATGTAGTTATTTTCGGATATAACGATATTAATTATGTGGTCCACTGAAGTATACAATGCTTCTTCTTGGATGATAATGACTTTTTCATACATATAAACACAACTACTACCAAGAACTTAAGCAAAAAATTAAAGCGTTGAATATTTAGCAATATAATAAACTGAGTATCATGTGTGGATATCACATCAAAATTTTTTGAAAAATGCAAAATGCATTCCTGAACGAACACTTGCATATATTGCATTACGTTTTAGTTTACTTAGTGCTATATGTGTGCACCTCTCGTCTTTGTGTCATTTGCAACCACCAGCAATCTCGAGTTTGGCGACACGATGAGAATTGACGGAGAAGACATTCCGATTTTATTTGTGCCTACCACAGTCCCGTCGGCACTTATCTGCACGATGGATCCAGTCTTCTCACTGCAAACATTAATACAGTCGAGGCAATTTCAGCTCTTCATGTGAAATCTTGACGGGAGGATGTTTGCCTTTGATGTAACATAAGATGACCACGTTATTGTAATTTTCCGTTATCACTAATGTTTGTTTGCTTTGTAAAAACGCAATGTCGTTTTCGCCTGGCTTATAAACCCGTTCAGGAAGTCTTGGAATGAAGTCCTTTTCTTCCCCACTCAGTGAAAGCATTCGGATCGATCTCTTATCTTCGCGGTACAACACATAACTTCCTTATTCATGTTCGTCGCGGAGGTATATTGCAACACAACATTCATCGATCGTTTAGACGTAATTGTATTATCTGTTCTAAAACTCAGTATTTCAATTTTGTCCCTTTCACTTGTTACAGCAATCGTATTTTTAGACATAACAGCCATACTGAAAGGTATCATATTGCAGAACTGGAATGTGCCTTGTATTGTCATATTTGTTGAGAAGATTACAATCTTTTGATTCATGGAATCGATTGCAGCTATTTGCATGACATTGACAAATTCCGATTTGCAATAGCGCGGTTTTCCGTCGTCTTAATTATTTTGCCTCAAAACAAGTTTTTCAGTTTTTTGCCACTTTATTTTCTTCTGCGGATACCTTTTGTCAGTATTTAACTCTCCAATTTTTCTACAATAAAGCAGTTTCTCAACCGAATCATCGAATTTAATTGAAATTTCATCCTCAAAATTCAAACTTTTGTGCTCACCTATTTTATTCTTGTATGACTGTAAGTTGTTGACCAGTATCACTAGCATTTTGTTTGCTGGCGTTGTTGTCCATGTTCCTCTCCAAATCTGTGATACTATATCGATATCGCTTTTAATGTCATTACAAAATTTTCTTTTGGGATGAGTTTCCTCTGTCAACTCTTTTCTACGCCTTAAGATTAGCTGTCTCACGAACTCGCAGTTCATCAAACAGTTTCAGGACACTGTCTTTCATTGAGTCAATCTGAACAGGAATAGTTTTGGACGGTTCGTTTACTACTTCCAGTCGTTTGTCATATTGTTCACGCAATGTGGTGGCATCGGTCTTTTTTTCTTCTAAGCACAGTGTATGTCATTCGTCCAAAGGGAGCATACGCTTTGGATCGCAGTGTCGATGATCTTCCACTACACATTTTGCACAGCAGTTACAAGTGTGGTTCAGGAAGAACAACTAGTAAGCCATGTCATGTTTGTCAGAAATAGTTTATCCGCTTTTTCGGTTTGAAGCTTCAATGCATGCAATTTCGTGTCTCAACAAATCAACCATGTTGTGAACATCAATTATGCATGATAAACGCAATTTTTTCTTACAATCGCTACAGTGATATTCAAGATCTCGAAAACAACATCTCCCACGGACGAAATCGTAGCAAGAACAATGATCGGAACCATGGTTTGTGCTCTCCGATTTCACTACTTGCTGCACATGCCACCCGTTTAAAATGTTGAAACATTAGCGTATTTAACTCATAAATGTGCAAAGTTGGTTTCCACAAGTTATATTGACATATTATAAAGAGCTGTATAATTACTGAAGCAAAGGTCGATCATCAATACTATATAAGTTTGAAATGTAAGATCAATATGCTGAAGAATGGGTCAATTTTATCCAGTTATCGGATTCCAGTCAACGTTTAGAAATCCATAACTACATGGTAAGTCAACGTATAAATGCTGGCTCATAAAAATCTGTTATTCTCTATATATCACGTCAGGTCTATTTATCGTGTGTGTTGTGCGTGTTTGTGTGCGGTTGTCTTTCATCGACATGTAACCGGTTGAACCTTTTATAGTTGAGTGTAACCTATCGATAATTGAGTCGATCAAGCAGAGCATTTATCACGATTTGTGGGAATAGATTCAGCCATTTTAGTGGCAGTCTATTTAGTCATTTATATCAGTTTTATGAAGGTATTTGTATTTAAATTATGTAAATGTATTATTGGGATTTTAGTCTAGTTGGCCATTGAACAGTGCCTTTGTCGAATATTGTATTAATTGGACAAAATATGTAGTTTTCTCAGACTCTGGTATTTTGTGATGGTAGCCAGGACAACACAATATGCGCCTGCGCAAATCGTATCTGTCATAATGTAAATATCAAGTTACTTGGGGGTATGTTTGCCATTTTATTTGAATAAATCTTTATCAAGTCTTTTTTCAAGAGTCGAAGAAAATGAATTAATGCATCGAATTAACTCATATAAATACAACGTTAGTGGTGCATTGTTGTAAAATTTTACCGTTTTTACGTCGTGTATTGCGCAATTCTACGATCATGGACGCCGCCATTTTTTTTACGTCACGAAACAGGTGTCTCCTTCAATAATGTTATATCATTGTCCATTCAAATTAACCAAATGAAATCACATGGAATAGCAAGTAGGGGGTCCAAGATGGGGTATAAATGTCTTATTTCATTCATATGGCCAAATTTCTCTTACCTATTCAGAAGAAAATATTCATGACTTTTGGATGATGTATATATGAATAATAACTTGAAAGGAATGTAAAAGGAATGTTTTAAGCATTATTTTAATCCATTTCGAGTATCGTGTAACATAGTTTTTTGTTGTAAATCATGCGCTTTCATGCGCTAGCCATTCAAAGATACCCCTGTCGCTGGCCTCAAATAACTCGCATTGGGAGTTGTTTCCCCTGCCAAATACTCTTCAAAATATGATACATGTTTGCTACGTCTTCGCGCGACGAATTCGATTTCTCGCTGGGTTTTAGCCTAATGACCTTATGTCATCGTAAGTAAATGTTATATGTGTTATATTTATAGTATAAGTTTGACAGTTAATTATGTTTTGACAATATTTAATGATCGTTATTGTCAATTTCTCGCTCATTTTATTTTGAGTATTTCGGATGCAACTTACATTCGGATAAATTTTCGTCTGGTGTTTTTTTCCTAAAATCGAATGTTTACCCGTGTATTAAGTTATAAAATAACCACATGCTTTATAGTTTTATTTTGTTGATCACTTCTGTATACTATTTCAGCAGTAAAAACTGGGATAAATTAAAATTCTGTACACATTATCAACATAGTTTTTCAATCAATTAATGAATTATTAAGATTTAGTGGGATTTGGCGTTAATGTTGAAATACATTTTTTGTTTAGATTGTCATGAGTGAGGAACTAAGATTAAGAAGCAGTCAGGACCTTTTTCTGTCTGATTCAGAATCCGAGCTGCAGCTAGCATCTAACTTCACAGAACAATATTCTCCCCTTGAGGATTTGGAATCGGAAGAAGAGGTTTAAATTACATTGGGTTACACTGGATGTTTGTTTAGAAATATTGTTCTTCAACAACTACCTTTTAACCATTTGAAGCTTAAAAACTATCAATAGCAAATAGTGTTATGAATTAGGATTGATGTCAATTATAGAATCAGATTATTGTTATGCATGATTTCCAAAGTAACATTCAGCTCATTTTTAATTCCGAATAATTAAAATGATTTGTAAAATAAAAGAATTTTGGGAGTGCTAAAGCTTTTTTTCGAACTGTTCATATTTAATATTAAAATTTTAATTATATTTCCACAACAAAATTTTTTATTTGTATGGAGTATGTTGTTTTCTTGCTGATATTGCTTAAATTTCAATATTTTTCACACTGTTAGAATGAATTTTTTTTTCATATTTCACTATTATTATTTGCATAAGCATTTCTACTTTAGAGAACATTGGTTAAACTTACATGGAATTAGCAGAAGTGCTATGTTTAATATATTTTTGTACAGCTTTTCATAGAATAATTTTATTCACACATTCCCACCATTCCCATAGGGGTGTTGATTAGGTTATGTACAGTTTTAACATTCTACTAGTATAGAAACTTATCCATTTTAACCGATGTAACAGTTCTACATTCTAACTCTGTTCTCTAACCACTACTAACCTGTATATATTTTGTGTTGCAAAAAGCTTATCATTCATTGAAAAAATCAATTTAGTTGAACAATCAGAAGTGTGTATTTATTTATTTACAAAAAAAAAATCAAAAATACATCATAAATCAGTAATATAAGAAATAATTTTATTGCATTTCATTAGATGTACAATATTTCAGATTTGTACATAAAACGTGCTGTTATTAATTTAAATGCATTTGGATTTTAATATAATGGAATGCATAACATGAAACTTTTTCTTTAATAAAAAGTAATACTAAATGGAATCCAACCATACTTAATTTGATATATATTCTTAGTTTAATTCTAATTATTTTAGTTGATAGCATTGAAAACCTAAGGCTTATAGAGATACTCTCAAGTCCGATTCCTGGGTAGAACAAGTACTTGGTGTCTATGGAGGAAATCTTAAGAACGCTCACAGAGTGAGGATCGAACCCAGGACCTCCTTGTCGCTAGGCGACACCATATCCACTATGCCACCGCGACCTATATATATATATAAATATATTCTTAACAATAAAGCCAACAATTTGTTGTTTCAAAATAAAACATCAGTTACATGTCTGTGAAACATAAATATACCCGTCCTGGTACAACATCAAATACTCCGGTGATCGGGCAATATATACCTACCAACTTATGGAGGACTACCAGGAAAAGATGCTTAAGATCATACAATCATAGTTGTAAGTATTGCTTATATTTATGTTAAATATAACTTAGCTATTACATGCACACATTACTTTCAAAACGTGTGTGCTATAGCGTGTTTATTGTGAAAAACTGACAGACAAGCAGTTGTAATTCCGATTTTTGAAATATCAATATCTTGCTTATTTGGTAACATTTTAAAATCAAATAAAGTGTTTTTATTTTGTTTTAATGTCCTCTTCAAGAATATAATCAGTTATCAGGGATGTTTTTATTTTTTGTAAAATGTGTTGTCCTGGCTAGTGATGGCAACATAATTGTATATTAGCGACCACAATCAAAAACGCCATTTTGTTTTTGCCTTCTACCGTATTGTAAATATTACATTGGAATAAATGCCAGTTTCAACACAACAAGGTGAGTAAATATTACTTTCTCTATGTTCTGTTATTAATAAAAGAATGTTTTCATGTATATTTTGGTAATGAAGCTAGAATATGTTTCAGAAATCGTTTTATGCAATAAGCTTCCGGGTTTTCGGAAGGCATTTTGTCAATATACATGGGTTGCCAATAACCATGATTCTCGCGATATCGTGTTTAATCGTAATTTCCGGTGACATATTTGTAATGTCTGCATATTTGCGCACCTGGCTGCATGGAACTTTTCTGTGTTTAACCACTTTTTTCCAGTACTAATTGCATAAAATTGTTCTCTGGTGGTGGATAAATAGGTATTTTATGACGTCAATATTTACTTGATTTTTGAAGAAATTTTCTACAGAAACGTTGACGAGTGACGTCACGCGCACCTGCTATGTTTAGAATCCGCCCACTGGTTGGCAAAAGGTGGTGCGCATAACATTCGCATATATAGAGAGTGTTGAAAAAACATTAGTTCATTTTCACAATAATTAAATGTTTTAAAACATGTTGGCACATAATAATGTTATAATAAGATATATTGCATTACAGTATGAATCGTTTCTTTTTATAATTATTGTTTACTAATGATGTATTTAAAAGAAATAAAAAAAATTTGCACAATATCCATGTATGCAACACTCATACAAGACAAAGTTGTTGTTCGTGACAAAATAAAATTCAAAATAAAATATCCATTTAAGTTAACTTATTCCAGAATACAGGGCACTCAAGCAAATAAAGATGTAAAGCAATTATAATGGATCATGCCAAATAGGCTTTACGTAATACATTAATTACATATTGAAACCTTACCAGAACCTACACAGGTCAGAAAAACCTTACCTGCTTATATATTTTAATCCACTTTCATAAAAATAAAATGGTATCTACTTAATCTTAATTTGTATGTTTTCACCAGCTTGTGCATATTTCACACCCTACACATCGTTTAATAATTTAATCCGGCGTTTAATTGCCCCTTTGTTTGAGCACAAACTCATTATCTCATTGTGACCAGATACTGCCCAGACAGTTACTAACTAACAACATGGTGTCAAGTTTGATCTAAGTGCCCTAAAATCACAGGTGGCAGACGTACACATGTCTGGACATTTAACAAAATGTATTATACTTCCATTGTATTTAGCAGTCATTTTCATGGATAATATAAATGCCCGAAAATACTGAATTCCTGCTCTTTTATAATGTATTGTAAAAACGATGCTCATTAAATTTTGTAAATTGCTAAGAAATGTTCTGAGAAGCAAGATGTTTAAATCGTTTAAGAATAACATGTTTTATTGCTATTGAAAACCCGATACAATTTAAACATGGTGCAAATTTGCTATAAAACATTTTATTTTTAGAACATATAAAAACACCACCATCTTAGATCGCCAATGATTTAATAAATGTATAACATTATGAGCATCATTAAATAATTATAATATATAACCATAGGCCAAGGCTGGCGCTGGCTGAAAATTTTCTTGAGCCAATTTTTCGCGAGGTTGGATTTGCTTATTCGCGTGGTTACAATCAATAAATCAGGGTAACATTGTTTTGCTACGTAAATATGATTAAACATTAATGTAAATATTAAATCACATTAATAGAAATAAAATAAACAAATCAATAAATGAGGTAAACAACAAGTTCTTTCATATATAAATAGCATATTTATTTTCATTTAATTTTAAAAGAATACATCAAAAGTTAAAGAAAGTCACTGGTCTGCTGCATATAAATGTCTTATGCACATGAAATGAAGTATTGTTCTGTAAGCACTGAAATATATGTATATACCCTCACATCTATGCTACATAAGTCTTTAATCGTTATAATAGAGCATTAAATTACAACAATACATGACAGAATAGATACCGACTTTGTGTAAAAACATTTACCTTTGTCGCTTTGCTAATTAACTCCATTTGTATAATCATGCACAATTTGGTTTTAAAAAAGGGAGTTCCACAGTAGATGCTATATTCGTGTTAAATGCAATAATTAGTAAAATATTAAATGAAAATGGAGACTTGCGTGTGCGTTCATTGATTTTAAAAAGGCATTCGATAGTATCTATAGGAATGGTTTATGGTATAAATTATTTTAACTTGGAATGAGAGGTAAAACATTACGGGTAATACGGGATATGTACTCGAAAGTGCGCGCATGCATAAAAGGATATAAATCGTATTCAGAATTCTTTGAATGCTCTATAGGTTTAAAACAAGGTGAAGTAATGTCCCCAATATTGTTTTCTCTTTTTTTAGAAGACCTAGAATTATTCCTTTGCGACGATGTTAATAGTGGCATATCCATAGATGATCTTACATTTATTGTAATGCTGTTTGCAGATGATATGGTTATCCTTGGGAAAACCCCAACATATCTCCAACATAGTCTAAATCTTTTACAAAATTACTGTCATACGTGGAGACTTGAAGTAAACCCGGACAAAAGTAAAGTTGTAGTGTTCATAAAACGGGGTCCTTTAAAGCTTGATGAAAAGTGGTTTTACAATAACATCCCATTAGAAACTTAGACAATTTCAACTATTTAGGAACTGTTTTTAACTATACATGTAGCTACATACTTAATTGTGAAACCATTTCTGGCAAAGGACTAAAGGCTCTAAATACTCTTACGAACAATATCAAAACAGCCCTTCTAAAACCTAGTACCATATGTTAATTATTTGACGCATTTGTAGGATCAGTATTGAGCTACGGTTGTGAAGTATGGGGTTTTGGCAAATCTGCAAAAGTAGAGAGAATTCATTACAAATTTTGTAAAAACCTTTAAGTAAAACAATCTACATGTTCAATTGCTGTTTACGGAGAACTTGGCCGATATCCACTGTATATCACTAGACACACACGCATTATTAAATATTGGTTAAAAATATTAAATAGCTACACTATTATTATTAAGCATTGTTAGATGATTGCATTAAAGGTAAATCTAACTGGTTAACCAATGTTAAATCTCTTTTAGATACATGTAGTAGTGGTTTCTCATATGTTTGGGTTACCCCCTATCTAGTTAATAGGAATTGTTTCCATCTAGATTTTAAACAAAGACTGCTAGATCAATTTAAACAGTCGTGGTATACTGCTGTCAATAACAGTCGAAGTTTGTGCACTTATAAGCTGTTTAAAATTGATTTTGACTTTGAATATTATCTTGATAAAATACCTTTAAGATATCGTATTGCATTATCTAAACTGAGAGTGTCATCTCACCAATTAAAAATAGAAACAGGCCCACACGGCAATAACAGAATCGAACATTGTAACAGATATTGCACTTTTTGCAATAAAATTGATTTGGAAGACGAATATCATTTTATATGCATTTGTCCTCAGTATAGTGACATTCGGAAGACATATTTAAGTAAATATTACTATACTAAACGGTAAACCTAGTGTGGTCAAATTTATTAGCCTATTTAAATCAAACAATTATGAAACAGTATTTAATTTGTGTAAATATACATACCATGCTTTTAACAGACGAAAAGGTATGATTAATACTGTACAATAGTTGCAATAATTTGTGTTCTCTACAGTTGCATGTATTAGTGTACATAGTGTACATACATTGATTAAGCTGTCTCGTATTTAGTCGTATGTTTTCGTATGAAATCTACAAGTCCCTCCTCTGGGCAAGTACTTTATTAAAACACACTTTTCGTAACTTTCTCTGGATTTTGTTTTTTTGCTATGCGAACTAGAAATAATAAATGTTATTTGTTTTATATACATATTAGTATTATAAACTGTGTATATATGTACATATGTTATAAGGTGTCATGTGACTATTATTATTATTCATTGGATCATGTTACGAAACACACGTATATGTTTAAGTAACGAAATAAATATGTTGAATCTTGAATCTATAATCCCTCCTTTAGTCCTCTCATTAATCCATAAAAACTTTCATTACAAATTGATTGAGTCGCCGCCTGTGTCATAATCAACCACAATCGGGAGCAATTAAAATACAAACGGACGACCATAAACATTGTTTTCACAAGAGCCATTTCCCACTTGACACCAATTAACACCACATGAGGTTAATCCTGACTGTGTCTTATCGAATCATTACTCGCATTATCAGCTGAAACTATTTAGACTGTAAACCAGTCTGAGCAGATCTCGCTCTCGCGGGACTTCGCTACTTTCGTTTTCTTTGTTTTCAAATCTGGTTTTTCCAAAGTTTCAAAGTTGGGGGTTTTGGGGTGATTGAGCCAATTGAGATTTTATTGAGCCAATTTCTGAATTATTTCGCCAATGGCTACAATGGCGACCTATGATAGGTATGTTTTAAAATTATACAACCTTGTTGCACTAAATAAAGACAATAATTTAAAATTTAAGATATTTAAGAAGTTAAATGTACATACCCGATATTTGCAAATTAAGTACAGACGCCTTTAATTGTTTGTTCTTTTTTCGAGTTATAAGTAATGAGTTCATCAAATTGTGTATTCCAATGTGCTAGAAAAATTATAAATCATATTTAAATATTGTCTTTTAACAAGTATTACGCTACAGGTTTTTTTAAGGTTGATATTACATGGCTGATCAGTACATTCGTTGTATGTTACAATGCACCTCCTGCAACTTTATTTCATAAAAAATAACACACATTAGCATAGACTGTGCATTCATAGCATTACTGTTTTGATACAAATTATCAGGATTCGTAAAAACATAATCATTTTTAAAAATAAAAGTTCTTCTATTCGTGTCTAAAGTAAATTTAATGGAGAAGTTATGGCTTCGTTCAAAACATTGAAACTTTTTGTTTAACCTGCCCATTTGATATATTAATTTAGTTTATTATATACTTAAGTCGGTAAATTTTATTTGTAGTGTTTTAATATGTATTTCAGAAATTCCGATCGATTTATCGAGTAAACACATATGCATGTTTTCTGTATCTGTAACCAGCGCTTTTGCCAACCAGTCAGTGCGCATGCGCGAAAAATCACCATGGTAAACAATAACAATCAACGTTCCTATACGATTCGGTCAATGTCATTTCATATCGAGGACGCGAATTTCCCGCGCAAGTGTATTTCGTAAGCTGCGTCTAAGGGAATTTCCAGGTGATACCGGAAGTCGTCAGAATTTCAATTTTTAGCTTTCGGTTTCTTGTCAACAAACACGATTTCAACGAATATTATAGTTTGGGCGTATATTGTACGTTTAATGTATGTTGTAGAATTAATTTCACAGTATGTATGATTCCTTTAATGCCTGATTGGCGACTATATCTGTAATTCATTTAAGGAAATATCTACGTACTTGGAAGTTGTGTAAGTTCAATATATGTAGACTGTAATTAGTAATTACATTTTAATTTTCAAATGGTCCAGAGAGAGCTATATTTATGTTTTGTTAACCTTGAAAAGTATTATTAGTTAGTTCAAATTTTAGTTTGAATACGTTCTTGTAAATTGAATGTCAAATTTTAACTATTAATATTGTTTTATTTTAATTTTCTGAAGCAGTTAGGTTTTGCTGTATCATTGACAAAAACTAAAGTAACTAACCCATTTAATTTAAATTATACTAATTCAAATTGTTTATCGTTTTATTTTCATAAAATGTATATTTATTTTGATGCAAATAATTAAAATAATACTTTGGTTGGAATAGGAATTGTTAATATAATTATGAACAAGTTAACATATATTATGATTTGTTTTATTTTCATTCCTTTCAGTTTTATTATCTATTTATTTTTGTAGCTGCCCTCTGATCATGCTTGAAAATAGTGCAAGTTCTTAAAATCATGTAAGTATCAGTATTTTATTTATTTTCAGATCGATCACAATGAATTCAGAAATTCTGAAAAATGAAAGTGTTGTTGAGTATATCAAGTGCGGTGGCATTGACAAAACAACAAAATATATCATTGAAAAATATGGACAGAATATGACATATAAATCAGTATTGGGAATTGTTACACGTACATATCAAACATTTCAGAATTGAAATACAAGTAAAATGCGTGTAAAGGGAAAAGTAAATTTGGATCGCTTTATGAATGAACGGTTTCAGATTGAGAAAAAAAATATAAATGTCAGTCATAGTAATCGATCTGATCCATTTGCTACAAATGATGATTTGCGTATTAAAGCTGAGGCTTATATGTCTGTGTCTGAAACTCTGGCATCTGAGCTGGATCAAACGAAAAATCTAATGAAATTGAAAGAAGACGAATTAGATTTAACTTTGGCTGAAAAAGCTAGTTTAAATGAAAGTCTTGGTAAATATATTAATAAAACTGAATCGCAGCGAAAAGCCTCAAAACGCACTGCTAACAGAGAAGCATGTTGACGAGAAAATTTTTAGAAATTTGACGCTGACATTGATATGGTTACAGAACATGAATTAGAAATTCAGGAACTTAAATCAAACATATGTGACCTAAAAAATGAAATACTGCAAAGAAATGAAGAGATCAAGAGCCTTAAAGTTATAATTGATGATCTCAATATTCAAAATGCTACTTTGCAGAACATTGAAGATGTGGCCTTATTTGATGAAAATAAAAACTGTTATATGCCAGAGCTTCATGAATGTGTTTTCAGACTTTAGATTTACATGTGTCTTGTGAAAATGTGAGTCAGGTAATTAAAGCTGTTTTAAAACTTTGAAACAAAAGTCCCAATAAACTGCCGTCTGTAAGCACAATTAACAATTGGTCAGTGGAAATGTCTGTGATAGTCCGACGGCCATTGTCTCAGTACGCAGAAAGTGACGGAAACTACTTGCTTTTAGGTTTACGTGATATGGCGACCAAATCAGCATCTTATACACTCGACACATTTAAAGATATTTTAAATGACATTGACTTAGCAAGTAACGGCGAAAATACGGAAAGTCCAGCAAAACAAATTCTTTGTAATATTAAAAATACCATGAGTGAAAGAACGTCCACAGAAACAAAATTTAATTCAATGCTTGAAGAAATTCTGAATATAGGGCCAGTTTATTGCCAGATGTAGTTAAAAATTATAAAAGCATGAATGAAGAGTCTAAACAAGCGATTAGTCAAATGAATAATTATTTCTGTGGCCTCCATACACTAGTGCACATGGCTGATGTTTCACAGCAGGCGATATATGAATCGGAGAAAGAATATTTTGCAGGCAACATTCCTATTGATAATCCTTCTTTTACAAAATCTGGACAGTCCGGAACAATTCGACTGGTACACACAGCCTGCAAGGCATTCGCATGAAGAGGCGATAAGAAAAATGATTGCCATTCAGCTTTTTTGACTTTTATTTCTGATTTTTTTTTTAAATCGAACCAGCTTTTAGGTTTGCCAATACAGCCACTTAGAGGAAATCGTTTTAACATATTATTTTCAAATGCTGGACACGTGTTTTTCTTACAAAATAAAATGCTGGAGTTTTTAACAAAACAAGTTCTATCAATGGTTTAGTGAAGAGTGTTGCAAATGATCTCAAAGAACCTTTTTTTCTTGCTAGATGTAAGGCTCTTGGTCTTATTTCAAAAATTATTGAAACCTAAAATAAAAACTCTAGCCTTAGAAAGCCAAATTGCGTTTTCGCTCAATATAACGGGTGAGTGGCTCGAAAACGAAGCGAACAGCCAGGAAATAATTGAACATGCAAGAAAAGAGGTACCATCCGAAAGAAGGACATTTAAGGAAAGAGAAGAGGGAATACTGGTAAAGAGGATAAAAAAGCAACGAGAGGATTTTCTTAAGAAACAAGAGCTAGAAAAAAGAAGAATTGAAAGGCTAGAAAAAGAAACAACAGATTTGCTTTTTTATGGACTGTGGCAGAACCAACAGCGAATGGAAGAGGAGATTTCCAATATAAATTCTAAGAAAGAAAAGGAGGATGCCCTTAAGGTTCAACTACGATTTAGAAAACATGTTTTTAAACGAGTCTGTAACGAGCCAGGTGTTTATTCATTTAGTAAACTTATTAATGGTAAGCGAACAAATTTGACAGTAAATGAGTTGAAGGAAAATGTTCTTTCGTTAATTGAACATACTTATCAAATCCCACCTCCAGAACAATCTCATATGTTGGTTGGCAGAGTCATATAACATAAATGGTTGGAGAATGATGAGCCAAGATGGTATAAAGGGAGAGTTATTTCCCAGGTGATTGCAAATAATACATTGTTAAATCATTGTTATTAATTTTCATGTGCTTTTAATTGAAAAGCAAATATTGAATGGGAAAAACACGTGAAAAGCACACATCTGATTACGTAACATATTGTATGCTTTATGCTTTCAGGTCCCAGGCTTCCGTCAGTGGTTTAATGTGACGTATGATGATGAGGCCGTATACACAGCAAAGCTGGGTGAAGAATATCAAGCCGGTGATGTCATAATCCGGGAGCAGGATCACTAACACATATTAGAAATAGAAGGCATAACAAAATGACGTCTATTTGAATACGATTGATATGTATTAATAAAACATGTGTGATCATCCTATGTTCGTCCTAATACACCAATCAAATCATACTGGTGAATTAATCAATAATCATCTTAAAATAAATGTCAGATACAGTAGGGAGTATTAAAATTGTCAAGATGTGCTTATCAAGAATTTTTTTTTAATAATGCGGCATTTTATGTGAATAATAGCTTAATATCGCAGTAAACAAAGGGCTATAATTATCTCTATATAATGAATAAAAAATTTGAAATAAACATTATTTATATAAAAATCACTCTTGCTTTTGTATATAATTGATATTACTATTTAAAATATCAATATTTGGCACTGCTTTAACTATAAAATCTAAGTAAATGATAGTATGTGACTTCGGCAGAAAAATACGAAATGTCAAAATTTTAAAGGCCCATAACTTCTGATTGGGTGGTCCGATTGAACAAAAAAAATTACACCTTTTTTTTTCTCTCGTCAAGACCTTTCCAATGATATATAATAATTATAGTTTTTCTCAAGTTTCAAAAATGGCCTGTGGATGCTATTTATATTATTAACAGTCGTAACAATTATCACTGTCTTTAATATTTGTGCACATATGCATTAATATTGCAGTAGCCCAGCACAGGGGAAAGCCTACAGTTCAGGGTCCAGTTTCAGGTGTTGTCGTGAGAGGCCAATCCACAATTGGTATGTTGTTGTTGTGGTAAATGTCCTGTATGGAAATGTACATATTGTTCTAATTGCAATTACTATTGTTCTTATTATGCCGGTGTGAACAATTTGTTTAATTTGTCGAGTTATTGCGATGTAATTCAGCAGATACATTGTATAGACGGCCACTGGATATATGCGTATATTTATTCCTTCATTATCATGATTACATATTTCAATATTATTGTAATTGTATATTTTGTGTATTGCTGTTGAGAATCCGTAATTTATAATAGCAGGGCTCCAGCACGTGATATCAGTGTCTGCGACCTTGACAGATATATACTCATATAAGTATTAAATACTATCATGTTATCAACTGTTTGACGTGAACATGGAGAGTAACTATTAAACGGACATATAATCGAACCCATTGTGTTGTGTAGATAATTTACTATTCATCTATCACTAAAGCACACAATTTACAAATGGCGCCCAAAGTGTATAAACTTTAGTTTCTCTCGTTTAACAACTGAACAGTGATTTTACACTGCTGATTTGTATGATACGATCACGTGCAAGGCTGTGGACATTCTACAGTTTTGACGGGGCAGCTCGGAGTTGCAGTGTGTACATCGTCAAGGACCCTCGAACTGACAGTGGACCATGTGACAATTACATCGCGGTCTAGTGGCCTATTGATTGATCCAGACAGCTGTTTAACCTGTTTTTGTGAGTACCAATAGTGGAAGGCCATTTATTTAGTTAATTGTGGTTGAATTTCTTTATTAAATTGTAAACAACCATTTGGGTACAGTATTTTGTAAATATTTTGCTATATTTTGTTAACTGTTTTATTTAGAACTTCAATTTTCTCAATAGTCTAGGAAAGTGAAAAGGACAATTTGGGAAAGTGTCACTATTGAATGATACCATAGCATATACATAAATAAACCTAGGTGGAGGTTCTTAATTCTAACGAGTCTATAATTATATTTAACTGAAGCATCTTTACTTTTCATAATGTTGCCATCATATTGAAAACAGCACATAGTGTATCATATTATTATTTGTTATAACAGTACTTTTCAGTGGCCAACTAGTTTTATTTCAGATGTGTTGTTTGTCTGGAGGTAGTGACCAGCATTCAGATCACAGCTATATAGCAGTGGTTTAATTTGAAATCTTGCTGAATGCTACACACGCTTGATATACTGGCATATTGACCTTGATGGTAAAATTATTGACATTGAAAGTTTGACCTTGACATGTCTGATTTAAAATTTCAGGAAAGGCAGATTGATTAATTGATTTATAACTGTATTATTTTGCAGTGAGTAGTTTGATGTTTTATACTTGTTGCAGCAATGTAAATTTTAATTAAAACATTAACATTTATTTGCACATTTTCAGATTTGCAGAGGATTTCCATAATTTATTTTG
Source organism: Congeria kusceri (assembly GCA_027627225.1). Lineage (NCBI taxonomy): Eukaryota > Metazoa > Mollusca > Bivalvia > Myida > Dreissenidae > Congeria > Congeria kusceri. Next base: position 162,481 of record JAPFQT010000242.1, on the reverse strand, counting down.
TGTAAGTTGTCTACATTCTCCGGGGAAGATAATAAAGGTGAAGTTTCGTGGGTGCCTTTAAGTATGAAATAGACACACTGTTGCCAGAGGGAACATTCACGGAAAAGCAAGTTATGCTGGGAGTGAGAAGGTCAGTGCGAGGCACAGCCAGCGATATCGTGCGGAGATTAGGACCTGGTACAACCATCCAAGAAGTTAAGAAGAAGCTAGAAGGTACTTGCGGTAGCATAGAATCGCAGGAGTCGGTGATGAGAAAATTTTACTCCTGTACCCAAGGATCTGAAGAAGTTACAACTTATGCATCAAGGCTGGAAGATTTGTACACCAGAGCAGTAGAACTAAAAGCAATCAAAAGAGGAGATGATCAGCTCTTGAAACAAGTGCTTGTTCAAGGATTGAAACTAGAGCTGAAGCATATAGAACAGTACAAGTACGACACAATAGATGAGTACGACAGGTTCAAGATAAAGTTACGAAGATTGGAGAAAGAGCTCCAAACAACACATAAGAAGAAGTCATGCAATGTTGCTCAGAAGACTGAAAAGGAAGATAAGTCAGAGATCAACGAATTGAGAGAGATGGTAAATGAATTGAACAGGAAGATTGAGGAATTGCAGAAGGGGAACACCAACCCAACCTATTATGTTGGCAGAAACTGTAGAAGAGGTAGATTCCAACAACCACCACAACATAGAGGAGGAAGAGGCAGCTACAGACCTAGAAGACCACTAGGCAGTAACACCTTCCGAGGTGCATGGCACACATGCGGTAGCCGGGGACACTTTGCAAGTCTGCCTGAATGACTTGCAGAATGGAAACAGAAATTTAAAAGGGTAAGTGCTCTTATTGAGGGATCGAATGCGGGCGCTACAATAACAGATTCCAAATTAGTAGGAGAATCTAACGAAGCCAACATCTATATTAACGGCAAAGAAACACAAGCACTGTTGGACACAGGAAGCTGTGTAAGTGTTATCGCCAAATCCTTCTACGAAGAACACTTTAAAGGCATTCCATTACAACCATTGCAAGAAATTCTCCATGTAGAGTGTGCTGACGGACAGTAATTACCATATTTTGCAGAAAGCTGACTTACATGTGCCATGGTACTTATGTTTACGAAGCATTGTGTTTAGGGAAAAGAAGTTACAGCAGAACAACAACTGTATAGCTATCGTGAGAAACGCCTTGCAACATCAAGTTATTATTAGACCGAATGAAACAGTAACAGTCCAAGCCTATACAAACAAAGAAATGGATTATCCAGTAACTTCTGCTCTGATCCAGGAGTGTACTGCAAGTAAATTGCCTAGTACTGTTGAAGTGAGTCCAGCATTAATGATGTCTGGAAAGAAGAACATAACTGTTCCCTTGAACAATTTGTCAAGAAACACTGTATGTCTGTCACCAAAAGCTTTCTTGTGCGAACTACAAGCAGTAGAAGTAATACAAGAAGTGCTTGACAGATTTGAAAAAGAAGACAAAGACAGAAAACGGCACAAAGTAGTCACAGAACTCAGCATTGATGAAGAAAACATCCTAGAACCTGATCTGTACAAGTGACACTGATATTGGAAACTGCACAACCATAAAATACCAAATTTATTGTCATGATGAAAGACCATTTAAGCAGAGACACCGAAGAATACCGCCTGGAATGATCAACGAAGTTAGACAGCATATAGAAGAACTCTTAGCATGTAACATTATACGACCATCTAAATCTCAGAATGCTGAACGACAGAACCATAAAGGATTCATTTGCTCTTCCAAGAACTGAAGAAATATTTGATTGTTTGCAAGTAGCCAAGTACTTTACAACTGTAGACATGAAGGCAGGGTACCATCAAGTTGAAATACAAGAGGAGCATACGGAACGCACTGGATTTACTGTAGGACCACTCGGATTCTTTGAATTTAACAAGATGCCTTTCGGTTTGTGTAACAGTCCAGCCACTTATCAAAGGTTAATGCAAGAATGTTTGGGTGACTTTAATATGAAAATATGTGTTATTTTTCTTGATGATTTGAGCTTTTAGAGCATTTTGAGCATTTAGAGTGGTTAGAATTAGTTTTATCTAGATTGCAGCAATGTAACTTGAAACTTAGTACTGAAAAGTGTCATTTTTTTCAAACAACGTGTTAATTTTTCAGGTCACATTGTGAGCAACGAAGGGGTTGAGACAGATCCTGAGAAAATTGACAAGATAAGAAATTGACCAACACCACAAAACTCTAACTAATTACATTCATTTTTAGCATTTGCTTAGTGCTACCGGAGATTCATCAAAGATTTCAGTAAGCTCACTAAACCTCTTTCAGATTTGATCCCACATCCTACAGGTTAGAAAGCTCAACAGAAGAAAGATGCTAAAGACAGGACATGGACAAAAGAAAACCAAGAAATTTTTGATAGATTAAAAGTCATATTAACCACATCACCTATTTTGGCTTATCCTGATTTTCAGAAACCTTCTGAATTGCATACAGATGCGTCAACACAAAGATTGGGAGCAGTACTGTACCAACAACAAGCTGACAATCGGAAAAGAGTCATAGCTTATGCCAGCAGAGCACTCTCGAAGTCGGAAAATAACTATTCTGCATTCAAATCAGAATTTCTAGTGTTAAAGTGGGCCATTACAGAGAAATATTCTGAATATTTGTCACATAATCATTTTACAGTGTACACAGACAATAATCCATTGACGTATGTTTTATCTTCAGCAAAACTAGATGCCACCGGTCAAAGATGGGCTGCTGCGTTGGGAGAATATAACTTTGATATTTTTTACAGGCGAGGTGTGAAAAACACATGCTGACGCATTAAGCAGATACCCACAAGCAAAAGATGTATATTCTAGTGATCGTTTACAACGTGATAATAATGTTGTCAAAGTTATTTGCAATTCTCTTCAGAGTAGTTATTATTATTTTGAAACATTGCCTTGTTTATCTTTAAATGTAGTGGATATAGCTGATAACTTTGGACAACATTGGCTCAAATGGAACTGCGGGAAATTCGAAAAGCCCAACGATCGGATCCTACAGTTGACAAGTGGAGAAGAGCAGTCATCGATAAGACACTCCCACAACACATATACAGTAAGCTAGATCTGAACATGAAAAAGAACTTTGCAAGTTTGAAGATCAAGAGAGGTGTGTTGTTCTGAGAAATTGAAGACCAAGGTGAACATATTGAACAGCTAGTGATACCTGAAGTTTATAAGGCAGATGTGTTGAAAGGTCTTCATACTGATGTAGGACATCCTGGTAAAGAAAGAACTTTGGAACTTGTACGGCAAAGATTGTTTTGGCCTAGAATGACAACGGAGATAGAGAAATACGTGTCACAGTGCAACAGATGTTTACGACGGAAAACTGCTAGTAACACCAGAGCACCACTAGTTAATGTGCAACATATCCACTAGAGCTCATTTGTTTTGACTATCTCTCATTGGAATCATCAAAAGGAGGATACAACAGCATTCTAGTGATTACAGATCACTTCACCAAATTCGCACTTGCTATTCCTACTAGAAATCATACTGCGAAGACTACTGCAGAAGCATTTCTCAACAATTTTATTATCCATTACGGAATTCCAACTAGATTGCATTCAGATCAGGGAGCAAATTTTAAATCCGAAATCATCAAAGAATTATTTAACATCACCAACTTTAAGAAGACACATACATCCATTGACCACCCCCAAGGCAATGCCGGTCCAGAAAGATTCAACAGAACACTATTAAATATGTTAGGTACTTTGGAAAATAAACAATATGTTAGGTACTTTGGAAATGAACAGAAAGGCAACTGGAAAATACATAAACTCATAAGTTTACTCATACAACTGTACTCCACCTGAATCAACGAAGTTTTCACCTTTCATATTGATGTTTGGACGGAAGCCAAAATTACCATTTGATACTGTATTTAACAGATTTCAAGAAACATCAATCAACAAGACAACTCAAGAGCATATTGATGATTTGAAAGATAGAATCAATAAGACAAGAGATATTTTTGAAAAGCATATTTCTAAAACCAGAAGCAGAGTTATGACTTGAAGATCAGAGGTGCTAATGTGGAAGTAGGTGACTAAGTTTTAGTGAAAATATTGGCACACGGTGACGGAAAGCACAAGCTGTATGTGATAACAGAACAACCAAGAGAAAATATTCCTGTATTCAGGCTTAAAGGTGTGGAAAATGGTAGAGTTAAAACTTTGCATAGGAATCATTTGTTTCCAGTGCAAACTCAGGGAAATCATGACCAGGCAAGTCAGCAAGAAGTGATTGACCCAGTGCAGAAAACTGCTGTTTATCAGAAGGATGCATCCAAAAGTAAATTGTTAGATTTTGCACAGAACGAACCGTCACAAAGCAACAGTTCTGATGAAGATAGTGTGAGTTATATACATGTTCCGAGAACAAGTGTAAGTGGGGACGCCCACAAACTCATAGTAAACGGGAAAAGAGAACGAGTCACAGAGTCTAGTGATGTTGCATACACATCGCCCACACATGATAGTGATGTGTGAATGAGAACAATGAATGAGGAAATCACAGTTGGGAATAGTCTACCCTCTGGAGAACAAGAAGCCGAGAGGAATACAGATGTAATTGAGCTGCGAAATGAAGAAAATGAATCCAACACTGAAACCGAAAATGAAACCATGCAACCAACAGTAAAAGTAGAGAATACTGACAGAGATAATCTGAACATGAAATCACTCAAGACCCTACAGTGCAAGAACAAGATGTGAATGATACAACAAGAAAGAAAAGAAGGAAATTACCAGTACAACATACAAGAAAATCAGAACGACAAAGGAAACAACCAGCGAGATATGATGATTTTGACATGTTTAGTGTCGTGAACAGACCTATTGATAGGAGATTTCAAGCTTCTGGAATTTTAAACAATATGGGCTTTGACTTTGCTAGAAAAGTAGTAGATGCTATTATGAAGTAAAATTTTATTATAATCTGTACATATATATTTAACCTATTTTAGAGTACACAATTCATTTAGAGGGGGAGAGAAGAATCGTGAACTTAATTCATATAGGAATTGTTAAATGTATGTTTTTCTTTCACAGAAAGGAAGCTGTATTAGTGCAGATATATGAATAGTCAAATTATTGCTGCATTAATGTGGTTTGCAAGTTTTGTCTTATATTCTGTTGTAAATATTTAGTACATGTTAATTTCTAGTGCTATAGTACATATAATGATTTTAAAATGTGGACAATCGACTGAACTCATGACTGGCTATACAAATGTTATGACTATGACGGGACATCATTTTCACAGGGGGGAAATGTGTAACCGGTTCAACTTTTTATAGTTGAGTGTAACCTATCGATAATTGAGTCGATCAAGCAGAGCATTCATCACGATTTTTTGCGGGAACAGATTCAGCCATTTTAGTGGCAGTCTATTTAGTAATTTATATCAGTTTTATGAAGGTATGTTGTATTTAAATTATGTAAATGTATTATTGGGATTTTAGTCTAGTTGGCCATTGAACGGTGCCTTTGTCGAATATTGTATTAATTGGAGAAAATATGTAGTTTTCTCAGACTCTGGTATTTTGTGATGGCAGCATAATTTTATATTATTAACAGTCGTAACAATTATCACCGTCTTTAATATTTATGTGCACATTATTATATTAATATTGCAGTAGCCCAGCACAGGGGAAAGCCTACAGTTCAGGGTTCAGTGTCAGGTGTTGTCGTGAGAGGCCAATCCACAATTGGTATGTTGTTGTGGTGGTCAATGTCCTGTATGGAAATGTACATATTGTTTTAATTGCAGTTACTATTGTTCTTATTATGCGGGTGTGAACAATTTGTTTAAGTTGTCGAGTTATTGCGATGTAATTCAGCGGATACATTGTATAGGCGGCCACTGGATTTGCGTATATTTATTCCTTCATCATCATGATCGACCACCAATAATGCTTCCCGAGTATCGCTCTTGACAGCGTCCGGATAGCGTTACGATACTAATAATTAAAACAAAGTCGTGACTGCCGGGAGGTTGTCGGGACTTTGTCGGATCGCTTTCGAGAAAATTAGGACTCTGTCGAGACGCTATCGTGAGGCTGTCATGACCATATTCGATCTTTGGATCAAACATTGAATTTTGAGTCCCGGATCTCAGAATATTGTCCCGACTTTTGACATAATTGATTCGGGACGCTGTCGGCTCAAGAACGGCAGGAAAAAACGGGAATGCGTGACAGAGGCTTAACCCGTCGCTCTAATCACAAAGCAAATGATATAGTTTTTAACTTTGGTTGAAATGATTGTGGTGCAGTATACTGAATGTGAATTGTTATCGCATGTTGATATCAATGTGTATAGCGCATGTATCAATGTGTATAGCGCATGTATCAATGTGTATGGCGCATGTATCAATGTGTATAGCGGTATATCAATGTTGTTATGTGGGTCTTTACAGCCAGCTGTGTGCAAGTGATGACGTTCATGTGATATAGGAACAAAGTCCTCAGCTACATACCCTTCTCATCAGCTCAGTACGCAGGACGAATGTGAACAGTCGGGAATAGATGAAAAAGCAGGTAATTAATTCTTAATTTACTAATAAATCATCTTTAGAATGCTAAGTGCAAAATACTGCTCATTCTAACGAATAAATATGTTTATTTTGAATGAAATTAAGTACTTAAAGATGTTAAGAAATAATATTGGAATGTGCCGTACATAGCGTTTGTTTCTGACACGCCATTAATGTGCTCTATACATAGTCCATATAGCCAGCAGTTCGAATGTGCCATATATAGCATAGCCTGGTATTCTTATGTCGGTTATTAGCCTGGAGTTCTGATGTGCGCTATACAGCCTGGTATTCTTATGTCGGTTATTAGCCTGGAGTTCTGATGTGCGCTATATAGCCTGGTATTCTTATGTCGGTTATTAGCCTGGAGTTCTGATGTGCGCTATATAGCCTGGTATTTTTAGGCCGTTTATTAGCCTGGAGTTCTGATGTGCGCTATATAGCCTGGTATTCTTATGTCGGTTATTAGCCTGGAGTTCTGATGTGCGCTATATAGCCTGGTATTCTTATGTCGGTCATTAGCCTGGAGTTCTGATGTGCGCTATATAGCCTGGTATTCTTATGTCGGTCATTAGCCTAGAGTTCTGATGTGCGCTATATAGCCTGGTATTCTTATGTCAGTTATTAGCCTGGAGTTCTGATGTGCGCTATATAGCCTGGTATTCTTATGTCGGTTATTACAAAAATATTAGCCTGGAGTTCTGATGTGCGCTATATAGCCTGGTATTCTTATGTCAGTTATTAGCCTGGAGTTCTGATGTGCGCTATATAGCCTGGTATTCTTATGCCGTTTATTAGCCTGGAGTTCTGATGTGCGCTATATAGCCTGGTATTCTTATGTCGGTTATTAGCCTGGTGTTCTGATGTGCGCTATATAGCCTGGTATTCTTATGTCGGTTATTAGCCTGGAGTTCTGATGTGCGCTATATAGCCTGGTATTCTTATGCCGTTTATTAGCCTGGAGTTCTGATGTGCGCTATATAGCCTGGTATTCTTATGTCGGTTATTAGCCTGGAGTTCTGATGTGCGCTATATAGCCTGGTATTCTTATGTCGGTCATTAGCCTGGAGTTCTGATGTGCGCTATATAGCCTGGTATTCTTATGTCGTTCATTAGCCTGGAGTTCTGATGTGCGCTATATAGCCTGGTATTCTTATGTCGGTTATTAGCCTGGAGTTCTGATGTGCGCTCAGTATACTGTTGTCTTCGTGAATGCAATCTATTATATTGGTACAGTTTGCGCATTATAGCCAGGTGTTCTATTGTGTACAATATGGCTTCATATTCCAATATGCGTTTGTTAACATGGTGTCCTGATGTGCGCTATAAAACATGTTGCTATAATGAACGCTCTTTAATATGGTGCGCGCTATTAAGCCATGTGTTTTTATATGCGCTATTTAGCCTGATATTCTAGAGTGTACTAAATTACAAATTCGGTGGTTATTCTATAAAACGCTATCTATCCGGATGTTTTTATAAGGAATATTTAGCGTTATATTCATTTGTTCGACGTGGTTTTAAGATAAAAACATCAACATCACTGTATATAAATATGTTAAACTTCGTTTTCAGCGGTTAACAATTCTCTATTACATATACAACATAATGTATGCTAATTTTAACAGCCTTTCTATTATAATTGTTTACTTTAATTAGTTTTCAAAATACAGTATTATGAAATTAATTTTTGCATCTTGACAATATTTATGTGGTAGTTAAATCAAAATAATATTATTTATCAAAATGCATACTTTTTCTATATGACACAACATGCTGTTATACACACGTTGTTTTACTGATGTTAGACATCTACTTTCAGCTATATAATGGCGGAAGGAGGGTTCAGACGTGTTGGGTCCGATTCTGTACTGTACAGTCCTGATTCTTCAGTAAGTGTAGTAGTAGTAGTAGTAGTGGTGGTGGTGGTGGTGGTGTGTGTGTGGTGGGGGGGGGGGGGTTGGAGGGTGGAAGGAGTAATAGCGGTAGTATTAGTTGTTGTTGTTGTAGTTCTTCCTGGATTAGAAGCACCAAGTTTAGTACAGTAACTGATGGGTTTGGAAGTGCAATTCGCAGATCATGTACCACGGGAACTCCGCGTATTATTATGCAGGCAATGAATCACTAAATCGAAACCACGAATAGATCACCTTCATTTTTTCTTACCCTTTTATTTTTTATTTGCATGTTACTTTTTCTACAATATGTTTCACTTGTGGTTGATAACAAAATTCCTGAAAAGTCAATGTATTACAATTTTATTTCAATTTTGAATAACTATCCTTTTCACATCAGGTTTTTCGAGTAATAGAATTGTGTACATGTATGCATATGTTGACTTTTGCATTTAATTTTTTGTTCAAAAACCTGTATTTTCTTCAATAAGAAGCAGCAAACATTACCTGGGAACGGCATTTTTTTAATTGCGCAAGTTAAGGGCTACGTGATCTCATAATCGTGGTCTTTTCAGTGGGTTGAAAATCGTTTTTCAATCAGGTCAAATACTAGCTAATATTAATAGATCGAAAGTATTTTATGTAATATGATTTTATTTATTTTGTAAAAGCAATGACATAACAAACATCCAACATCATTCACAAGTTTTCTTTTCATTTAAAACATTCAACATTTACATGCTTTTATTTTATTTTATCGACATTAGTCTTTCTAAATTGCCAGCCTTTTAATTATTGAAATATAAATAACTGTAAATGTACTTTATATGTTATATATGAATCTATATTATAAATGTATGTACATCTAGTACTAAGTATTGAAGAGCGTACGCTATGCTATTGTGCGGATGATATCATATTGCTTAAGAAATAGTTATTAATTGATAACCGGAATATAATGTATTATGTTCATATTAGTTTCATTTTATAAAAACCAATATTGAAAAATCATTTGAAAAAAATTAATTGAGTGACTTGAAATACATTTCAGGTTCATTGTGAAAAGGCATCTGAAGAGACATGTAGAATCTTGACGTTGATGGGTTATGGTCCGGTGATCAGAAAGAAACGAACTGACTCACACAAGGAATTCGGTAGACTGGAGACTTCACTGAATCGTGGTTCGGTAACAACTATCATCACCGGGAGTAAGGCAGAGGGCCTAACGTGCTTATGTGAAAGCGATACGGACTATATGTATGTAATAGAAGGTGCCATCTGCCTGCAAGATGGCATTGCCAGTAGCAATCTTCCAGGGGAAACCACGGTGTTTGTGTTAAATTTGCGGGTAAGTTATGCAGGACACTGTAGACTTATGCTCAACAGCCAAAGTGCAATTATTCCGGATCTCCTGCATAATGCCCTCTGCGATGATGGAAGTGGAGGCGCTCTCCTAAGCAGTGAATTATTTTTTAGTGAATTTTCAAATGTATTAACATTATCGAGAAATGAGGTGCGTCGTGAACGAGCTGGACCGTCAATACCGTCTTTAGTAGGCGTTTTTCATAAAGACAAAGTTTTTGCACTACGCTGTCACTGCCCCAGCATCCTGCAGAGATGGGCAGACAGACCTCGTCATTGGCCACCACCGGATATCGTTCAGAAAGTCATATCCATGGGGGCATTTGTGTCTCCTGTTGGTTTTAAAGGCAGTGAATATAAGCACGTGGAGTGGAGAATTAGTTTCAATACAGGGGAAACCGAACTAATTAAAAATCTTAATGATACTCAGACCAAACTATTCATTATTTTGAAAATGATAGTTAAAGATATCCTGATTCCTCGACATAAAGAGGTAACATCATTTACGCTGAAAAACATAGTATTATGGCTAGCGGAGAACAACCCTCAAACTTTGTTTCATGAGAGAAGTTTGTTTCACTGGCTGCACGAAGGGCTGAAAGAACTAAGAACTGCTATATATACGAGACAGCTGCCATACTATATGATACCGGAGAGAAATCTGATGGCAGCCTGTGGACTGCAGGATGAGCTGCAGCGTACCTGGTTAGCAACTATCACAGACATAATGTATGAAGGTCCGAGGATAATACGGAGATTGCAGAAGATACGACAGGCCATTATCGCGTACCCGGAGCCACTACTGTGGTACAGCAGGATGAGAACAGAGTTGGAGATGCTGTATCTAGAGTACTTAAAGAGACGCGCCCAATGCATGAAGGAGAACGTGGAGACGGATTTTATTCTGGAGGAAATACTCAGACGTATGAATGATGTAGCAAACGAGATCAATCAGCGACTGCACATGGAAGGGAATGGCGTTAATAATTTGTTCCAGATAATAACCCGAGTGTTGCAGTAATGACAAATTATGTAAATATAGTACGCAGAAACAATCCAATGGAAACACAATACACTGTACTTGTTTTTACATCTTGTATACTATACATGTATTTATTGATAGAAGCATTTTGGTACATGTTGCCGATTTTCGCGTTTTAGGGTTGTTTCATTATTCAACAACAAGAAAAAGTAGCTCTACAAATGCATTATTTGAAGAATTTAATATTATAAGTATATATGTAACCTAGTCAATTCAAACGCATTGAATCACATAATTAAACTTAACCAATTTTGCAAAACAATTTGTTTTGTGAAATAAACACGAGGCCTAAAAGGATCAGAAACTCTTCTGGCCACAGTGCTACTTGGTAGACCAGTATCATCAATTAAACAAATTTAAACAGGACGATCAGAAAGAGCTTCATACAAAATATAAAGGGCTTAGGTCTTTTCTAGTAGTTTTTGACAATAATGTTTTTTAAGTTTTTTCCACATTGAAGGTCTATTAAAAAAAAATTCAGGCCCGGCGCGGACCAATTTTAGCCAAGATACAATATTTTCTACAATTTTGCTATATGCATATATGGCTATGATTCAAAACTTTTCGGGGTGTTCCTATGAAAGTCTGTGTACAAAATATTGAGCCCCGGGCCGTGGCTGTCTTTAAGCGGCAACTTCCGTATATTGGTAAGAGGGCTATAAGGTGATGCGTCATACCAAGCTGTATTCCTTTCGTTTAAGACAATATGGAATTCGAAGTTTTTTCCTATACAAGTCAATACAAGAATTAAGTCCCGGGATTGGGTCATTTTTAGCCCAAGGGCATCATATTAAAAACTATGGTAACAGACCTCAAGGCAATTCTACAGACCTAATATTAAGAACATAGACTTTGATATTTAAGACGAGCATATTTTTGAAGTTTGTTTCCGCTTAAAACACATGTCAATATATTAAGCCACAGTGCGTCGTCTAGTTTTTGGCATTTTAATATTTTGGCAAAGGACTACATGTATAAGATAATGCTACATACTAAATATAAAAGGTCCAGGGCTTGTAGATTTAAACCAGTCCATAAAACACGCGGTAGTACCGGCTTCTTGTCAGCGTATGTGCCCATGTTCACCGCAATAGATATAATAAAGACAATGGGAATATAAACCTTGGTTGGTGAATGTAGTTGTTTGATTATCTAAATACTTCATGTTACCGGTACATATGGATTTCAGAGGCCATAAAGAGTTGGCACAGAAAATTTCATGATCAAGAACGAAATATTTTTCAAATATGCACGAGTTAAAAGTCGAAATGCGTGTCAAATAAATGACTACTTTCGAGTTCAAATATCTTTTTGTTAGGAGTTTAGTTCTCAAAAACTATATCGGTTGACCTTTGTATTCAAGGTTTCATTAGCAATCACACTAAACTCAGCACGTTGCATATATTAGTATTGCATGAATTAGCATCTGACGATCATGTTCAGATTAATGTGATTGCACTTTCATTACACTGTATGTATATATGATAAATAAAGAATTGATACACACGTGTTTCTTACCTTTTATGGTTAGTGATACATTTGACCACGAACATTCTAATTTGAAAAAAAAAAGTTACCTCATCTTGTCTACGGAATGGGTTCATAACTGTGGTCAAGCATTTTGGGTACCAAGTCAATACTTCCAAACGTGATGTTAAATTTGACCTTAAGCAAAATTTCCAAGTTGAAACAAAGGGCAATTACACAAACAAAATCATTAATAAAGTGACCTGCTCTTATGTACATAGTAAGTTCATCACTGTGATCAAGTACTTTGAGGTTCAAGTCAATTCCTCATGTCGGTATTGAAAAATTGAACTTCAAGCGAAAATTGTAATTTGAGAAAAAGGGTAATGACTCCAAGAAATTCCTTTAAAAAAGGTAGCTCCTATTGTCTGCAAAATGGGGTCAGCACCATAAACAAGTATCTTGAGTTTCAAACTCAATTTAATGTATTTGAAAGTTATTGAGACATTAATATATTTACCAAAAGAATTGAAAAACATATTCCAAGATGTAAGTCCAACCATGGACAAATAAATCTGGAAATACAAATCGACAATCGCTCTAATTTTTGTTTCGAAAAAATTAGCAAAACATGAGGATTGACAAAAAAACATTTTTATGGCGAGAAATGAATTTTGGTGCGGTCTGTATATTTTGAGAATGTGGCAAAATGTCAACGCTCAATTACACATTAATCTCATATAAAATCGCTCAATTTTTAAACTCGTCCTCTGCCTAAAGTATGTATTCCTGTTTCAAAAAATGTTTACAGTGAATATTTTCACTTTAATACGAATGAAGGCTTTCCTAAGGTTGTTGGTGTATATGGCCCTTGGTAAGTCGCAGAAATTGCTCAGTAAATTGCACGTGCTTAAAGAGGCGTGTTCACATATTAAAAAAAATTACATTAAAGGTATCATTGGAAAAACTAAGCATCTAAACTTAAGAACACAAGTATTATAACAAGACAAGCCTTTACAAACATTGTGCCGCCACTGGGGATCGAACCTACGACTTCCGGATCGAAAGTCTGAAGCGTGTAACCGCTCAGCCAATCTTGTTTACAGTGTATAGACATGTCCGTGCAAGTTTAAAGCGATTCACGTGTTTTCACAATTTTGAAGAAAACATCAGAAGCACTCCAAAATATTCGTTCGTTGCAAACGCCTAATACATTTGTGCATTTCAACTGATGATTACTCCTCAATGAAACGTTATTATTATTAAATCCAACCGTCCTTCCGTATGTCCGTCCGTTAGTCCGTCCGGTGTTTAGCGTGTTTTTGCTATAAAGTCCAATATTTTGAATGCTATCGAAGGCTTTTACTTGAAACTTCTTTATAATCAACATCTCATCCAGAGAAAGCAAGCCTCATAACTGTGTTTGTTGTTGACCGATTAATGTCCCTGTTTTTAAACTTAAATACTTTGGTGATAGTTGTTGATAAAGTCCAAGAGTCTGAATACTATCAAAGGTATTTACTGGAAACTTTAAATAACTTTACTATCAATGTCTCCACCATGGAAAGGAACCCGTATAACTCTCATTTGTGTTTTGGCAGGTTTATGCCCTTATTTTACTTAATAATTTTGGTTACTTTCTAAGTCTAATCCCTTGAATAGTATCAAAGATACTAAATTGAAACTTAAAAATAGTTCTAAGCTATCAGTGTCGCCACCCGGGAAAGCAACCCCTAAACTCTATGTTACGCTTTGATAGATTTATGCCATTATTGAACTTAAATAATTTTGGTAAGTTTTTCATCAAGTCCACAAGCTTGAATATTATCAAAAGTATTTAATGAAAACTAATAAACTTATTATCAACTTCTCCACCAGCGAAAAGTAATCCCCATTATTCTGTGTTCGTTTTTGACAAAGGAGCATTTGGGAGCATAAGTCACGTTATAGTGACAACACCTGTTTTCAATATATCGAGGGTTGAGCATGAAACTATTGTATTTGCTTAACATTTCTATATCAGATACAATAGTTTCACGCTCAACCCCCGATATGTATACGTCAGTAGTGCTATATTGCTCCTGTATGTACGGCCTTCTTTTATGTTTGGAATCTGTGACAACAACTTTAGAAATTATCAATTCATCAATCTGTGAACAGGTCCCGTTAAATGTGCACTAGTCAAATCACGAACTGACGGCGATCGCGTCTTTTCTCGCTCGTTCTAAGATAAAGTGATCTCTTGTCTCGAATAGATTCAGACATTCAGTAAAATGCATAAAGAAAAGCACATTTGTTCTTCATAATTTATTTCAAACAAAATCTAGTATAATAAATCAAATAAAAACATCGGCTTAGCAAATGATGTTATGTACAATAATATTAATAAATAAAAACACGACGACGCTCATTTTCATAACATTCTCCTTTACAATTGATAAATGCATATGAAAGTTCATTGCAATATAACAACTGATGTAATGTGCTCAATACATCAGTAGCACGTTTAAACACAACATGCACGTTTAAACACAACATACACCTTATTTAAAATATAACGTGTAACTTTAGTAAGTCATTCGCAACATCAATTTAAACAAGTTTTATTCCTAATATCCATGTAGATTTATTCCAATGAATATTAATTTACATTTATTCCTATTCATATTTATGTATATTTATTTCTAATATTATTCATGTAGATTTATTCCTAATAATAGCCATGTTGATTTATGTATTTATATTTATTTCTAATAATAATCATGTAGATTTATTTCTAATACTATTCATGAAGATTTACTGCTAATAATATTCATGTAGATTTAAGTCCCTAACATGTACAGTCTACTATGCAATAAGCTCCTACAAGCAATAACATAACAATTCGCCACCTTACACGGATTACACCGGCCTATCTAACGTGTTAAAGAAGCAGACAGACCATCGTAATACTAAGGTGGCAATATCAACGATCAGAATGGTCTACTCAAGCGTACACATAGCATACATTAGGATTCAAAACAATGGCCACAATGATGAGAAACACTTGTTTAGTTTACCTTATGTTCAATGGCACAAATTGACTTCCACATTCATCTGTTGTTTAAAAATCATATCGCAATTTTAACATTCACAATATTATGAAATTAATCAATGTTAGACAACTGTGGAAAATCCTGCTGCAAAGTTGCTGTGACATCATAAAATAAATGTAATATCGCAATTTAAGTTTAGCCATGAAAAATACTAAATCTACCACATAGTAACACTTTCATCTACATGTTAACAATGAAATACATGTAATAATGCAAACTGGCAATGTTTCATTTCAAGTTGGGAATCTTATTACCAATACATATGAAACTACACATATTCATACACAGCTTTCGACAAAATTCACTAAATTCATTGAAGCATTATACAAATTATAAAGTTACTTTAGTCTTAAATTGTTTAATTTAATATACACTTTTGCAAAACAATATTTTATTCAAAGTGAAATGTATGTTTCCGATTAAACCAATTTCCAGCAAACTATCTTGAATGTTCACTTAAAATATAACATAAGATTAAGACTTTCGGAATTTTGTTTACCAATATTGTACATATAACAATATTTTTAGTTTTCACATTCTTATGACATGGAATGTAGCTGGCAATACTGTCATAAATCAGCATCTGAATATATCCTTTATTAGAAATGGAATGATTTTTGTTTTTGAAAATGTGTTATACACACATAGACTTCTATTTGTTATCATAAATACCATTTCACCAACAGGATGATTCTTAATACAATGTGATATTTATAGTCACAAATTGCAACACTAGATTTTACAATCAAAAAATGAGACAAAAAAAGGGTTTTGATTACTTTAATATATCAAACTTGTATCACAATTTCAATAGGAAAGTTATTGTGCAGAGTTAAATACAACATACAAGAAAAGATGAAATATCACAAGAATGAGGCGAACCAAATTGAGACATTCAAATTCTCAGAAGATGGGAACCAGCAAGAATATTGATCATGAATGAGACACTCTTACCTTTCATTGACCTTCTATTGAGCTTTCATTAACCAATCAAACACGACCTGAGACACACGTCCGCAAATCACTACAAACTAAATGCATAATGAATATGTTTAACACTAAAGTCTAACCAAGTATTACATCATGTGTTTTAACATCTTCCACAACATAAACAGTGTACCATCATCTAATATATATATGTGGCGCGTCGTGGGAAAACCGGACTTGATGCATGTGCGTAAAGTGTCGTCCCGAATTAGCCTGTGCAGTCCGCACAGGCTAATCCAGGACGGCACTTTCCGCCCACAGTGATTTATGTTTAGAAAATACTTTCTTGAAACAGAAAATACCATAAAAGCGGAAAGTGCCGTCCTGGATTAGCCTGTGCGGACCGGGACAACACTTTACGGACATGCATTAAGACCGGATTTCTCACGACGCACTACATATAATGTATAACACACCACATATCATGTATAACATTAAGTACGACACAGTATAACATCAGGAATAACATAACACTATTACATTTTTTATCTCTGTATCATTGCATGCATCACATCATGTATAATATTACATTGTATTACATTTTTTATCTGTTTATCATTGCATGCATCACATCATGTATAACATGTTATTGCAAGTCATTACATCAGATTTAATCCCGTATAGCGTCATGTATAACATGTTACTACATGTCATTACATCAGATTTAATCCCGTATAGCGTCATGTATAACATGTTACTACATGTCATTACATCAGATTTAATCCAGTATAACGTCATGTATATCATGTTACTACATGTCATTACATCAGATTTAATCCCGTATAACGTCATGTATATCATGTATATCATGTTACTACATGTCATTACATCAGATTTAATCCCGTATAACGTCATGTATAACATGTTACTACAAGTCATTACATCAGATTTAATCCCGTATAACGTCATGTATAACATGTTACTACATTACATTAAAACTGCAGTCCATATAATATAATTCAATCCATGTTAAATTGGCATTAGTTCTAATGAACGTTAGTGGTATTTATTCCACTGAAAACTGTTTCTTTTTTAAGAAAGGCATTTTATACTGTCTATGTTTGAAATGCTTGGTACGAACGGAATAGACGATAATGTACATGCTGATTTACTCTAGAGGTATCACCAGCTATCGCTTACAGAAACTTTACGACAAAAAGTTACCTAAAGGTTATTATTTCATCGATTTCAATGCGTTTTTTTGTATTTTGATCGGTAAGATGTCCATTAGAAGCGATTTCTGAAAAGTTTTATTTTTATTAACATATTTCTGTACTGTGGCTTTAAACTCAGCAAATATTGACCGTAACAACTTTTCAATGTAAAATATATCTCAAAATGCTCGAATGATTTATGTTTGCATCAAGATTTTTATTAACTCACATATTTCTAAGTAATATACTTAAACGGATATTATAAGAAAGTGATGGTAAAACATTAATAGATCAATACTGATTTTCATATACATGTACATGTGGCTTTTTGTGCAGTAGGAAACTTCATTCAAGAATATCAACACATTTTATGGGCGGCAATAAATGCACGGCTTAAGTAAGATTTTTGCTGGCAACAACAACAAACATCAACATAAACACAACATGAGCTTTTAGGCAACAATAACAAACATCAACATGAACACAATCATTCATTCAACATGAGCTTTGAGGCAACAACAACATACATCAACATAAACACAATCATTCATTCAACATGAGCTTTCAGGCAACAACAACAAACATCAACATGAAAACAATCATTCATTCAACATGAGCTTTCAGGCAACAACAACAAACATCAACATAAACACAATCATTCATTCAACATGAGCTTTCAGGCAACAACAACAAACATCAACATGAACACAATCATTCATTCAACATGAGCTTTGATGTTATGGGCGGCAATAAATGTACGGCATATAGAAGATTATTACAGGCAACAACAACAAACATCAACATGAACACAATTGTTCATTCAACATGAGCTTTGATGTTAGACTAGTAAGCAGCCCTCGACTGTGACAGTATTTGAATGAAATGAGTACAGGGCTGGTATTCACAAAGCTCCTTAGGATAAACTTAAGTAAATTCCTTATATTCCTGAAATTCCTCAACTCTCTGACTGTTTCATGTACAGGTCTTTTAACATTAAAATGCTCTTAACTTGTAAATATTGCTTATATGTCTAGTATTGCAGCTTTCTTTGTACAGAATTCATTGGATTTCACATCGAACATTTTATCTGAAATTTTCACTTAAGTACAACTTAAGTTAAGATGATTTCCCTTAGGAGCTTTGTGAATACCAGCCCTGAAATATGTTTCTTCTTTTTGCAAAAACTGTAAATGCTTATATTAAAAACACTTATATGATTATTATAAATATTATAAAATAGCATTTTAAGTTAAACCTTTTTGAAGCTTGATTGTGTCAAAAGCAATAAGCTTATGGAAACATTTTTGAGTCCGTTGCCTGGGAGAACCAGTACTTGGTGTCTTGTGAGAAAGATCCCTTCAAACGCTCCCGGAGTAGGGATCAAACTCAGGGCCCGTATCCACAAAGCTCCTTAGGGAAAACTTCAGTAAATTTCTTAAAATTATAAAATTCCTTAAGTCTGCGGCCATTTCTTGTAAAGTGTCTTTTCTGATAAACTGTTTTATTCTGGTTAAGAATCAGAAAACGCTTCTAATGGTACCATATTTAAATAATACAAAAGTTTCTTTTCTGTTCAACTGTTTTATTCTGGTTAAGAATAAAAAAATGCTTCTAATAGTACCATATTTAAATAATAAATAATGATTTTTACATAGAAAATGGTATTTGAAATTTTGACTTAAGTATAACTTAAGTTAAGAATTTCCTTAGCAGCTTTGTGGATATGGGCGCAGGGCCAACTATAATATAATATAAAATATAGTATTTTGACCAATAAAAAAAACGTCTTTAAAGTTCATCATAATTCATAACAAATAGTAATCACTTGTTTGCCGACTGTTTATTATACAACAGGTTAACTAACACTTTTTATTGATATTTGATTCACACTATTCACTTTGTGTCAACTTAATATTCAATATTTAACATAGAAAAAATATCCAGTTTATGATAATTCTTCCCGATGAATAACGCATAGTTCACGTACATATGCGCACACAAAGGGAATAGCTTCATACACTGTGGTGAGTGCGTATATTTTAAATGCAAGTACATTCGCAGGAATGTAGCGAAGACAATCTTGGATACGACAGAATCTTTCTACTTCAAACTGTTATGGTCGATGTAAAATGTTACTTTTAATGTGTATTTCTTCCTTTACTGATAGCATACCCTGACATTATGATGGAGTCAGTGAACAATGTTTGATTACTATTTTTAATAATATTAAATTGATATTACATATTATTATTATATTATTATTATTATTTATATTGATATTACATATAATATTACATGTTCAAACAAAAGTCATTATACTTCATTGACAATACAATAACAATGCTAGTTATTTGAATAAGATATTTTTATACCAAATTCGTGTTGAGGCCTTGAACGCTAGTACTGGCTATTGTTTTAAGATGTATACGGTTATATGGTATGTATAATTACTACTGATGAATTAAAGGGCATATTGACAGTATTTCGAAAATTCCTATACATATTAAAAAAGAAAATTTCATATATTTTTCGATTACTAACAATCTATGGATGGAATCGTTAAAAATAGGAATATACACATGCACGAAGACAAAAATGAATTTTGTCTTGGCACAGTTCCAGTAGAATTCAAAATCACGCCTACAAAATTGCTTTCTTTAAAGAAAACATTCCAGCGCTATGCAACGATTATCAATGGTGCATATGTGCGTGATGGTACATCATGTACATTTCATTCATATTCATTTTACTAATACTACAAATTGTTTAAATAATAAACAAATATACATTTGCCACCTATTTATAGAAACAATGGCATCATATTAAATAATGCTTCAAATGCTTCAATATTTATATTCTTTAAATGATTTTTATTTCAGCAAATGTCATTGCCAATCTACCGTCAATACGCCCTTTTAGTTAATGGTTGGAAACATATCACACTACGAAAACGTGTATATCAATGCTAGTTTTACACTGGAATGATAGTATGTAGTATACAAATAAATGATGTAGCCATCTTGGAAAGATCTACACCATTTACATTTTCTACAATATACCAGTAGTTCAAACATATGGATTATTTTCACCTAGGGAATATGAAACACTGGATTTTTACTGTTCTACAATTTATACATCGGAAAAGCATAAACAATTATGAAATCGTAACTTTGAAATACAAAGTCTCTAACAAACAATACATAACAGAATAATAAAAAAACACACTATACTATGTGCCTAAATAACTACACAACTGCTATGGTGTTTTGATTATGAACTGTCTATTGAAATATTTAATTAGACTAACTGCAATAAATGTATTATGATTGTAGAATTGATGTAATTGTCAACAAACAATAAACCTAAACATATAGGAAATATTCAAATAAACTATACTTTACTGAAAGATAGTGTATTGCTATAAGTGAAGATTGTAAACGTTTGGTAAAAAAGGAGTTAACAACATTTTAATCTGACTGACCTCAATGGTGTAAGAATCTATTTGCAGAATCATTTCAACTTTATTACCATTTTCAACAATTAAAACGGACGAAACCTCACTTTTTATTCTCCAAACATTGCAAAAGTGTTTTATTGCAATGAAAGTGTATTTTTTGGTCTAATAACTAAGTGCCACTTTTCAACAATGAAAACACTCTAAATCAAACAAAATATAAAATTACTGGACCATATATATTTGACAGACTGCAATTAAGTGTAATATTTTGTAGAATCATTGCAACTTTGTGACATTTTAGGTCAATATTATATCGGTCTACACCTAACTCCTTTCAACGAGTTTTGCTATAGAGAGCTGCTGTGTCGGACTACACCCAACACCTGACGACGAGTTTTGCTATAGAGAACTGCTGGGTTGGACTTCACCTAACACCTAACCACGAGTTTTGCTATTGAGAGCTGCTGTGTTAGACTACACCTAAAACCTAACCACGAGTTTTGCTATAGAGAGCTTCTGTGTCGGACTACACCTAACTCCTAACCACGAGTTTTACTAAAGAGAGCTGCTGTGGCACCTCTATGGTCTCCAGGGCGATATTGGAAGGGTTGAAAGGGAAGGTAACTGAGTAGGAGAACTTAAGGTCCATCAGCAGCGAGGTGTCAGTGCTCTACCTTTCCTTCAGTTTCTGTTGAATCTTGCGGATGAAGGAGATCGGGACGCGCTCCTCGACCATTAATTGACCAGAATTATGTTTTAATTGTAAACTACATTTACATCGACGTATCACCTTCATGATACATACAAAATCTAAATGATAAGACTAGTGTATAAGAGTTCTATGTGTATAATATATGACAGCAAATTCTGAAGTTTATTTAAACTGAATGATAACAATATAATAGGTTATTCGAAATTCGTGTGTGCCCTCTTTATATGCATTGTTTTACCAATTTACAAGTTTCTTTCAGATTGGAACCAGGAATTACATCACCAAAGGTGATTCTTTATTTTATTTGCATTTACTACATAGATAATGTGTTATTTAAAAAAATATGTTATCAACACAAACGTTTATGTATAGTCAATTGAACACGAAATTGTGTAGATCGACTATAACAATGTTGTCATTTATCTTCGTTTTTTTAATATAAACTACTAAATAATATTCATTGCCCGATTGACCATTATTTGCTTAACGGGTTAAAGGAATGCGTTCTCTGTAAATGGTTTGTTAATGACATTGAAACGGACTGTATTTTATCCGAGAAACTGTAACTACGACCAGATGTTAATTATATAGATCGTGTTTACGAGTAACGTCATGGACACTCCTTACTATGTTGGATGTCGCATCTTAATGACTTTGAATTGCAACCCAGTGGTATCATATGACACATGCGCACATGTTATATAAACTTACTAAACAGCGTGGTAGACATTACTGTGGCAAGACTGATAAGAATTACAACCTACCAAAATCAAAATAGTTCCAACAACTTAATCAATATATATTTTGATCATGAATAATTTTTCCGATGTGAACGGGTTAGATAATACAATGCAGAAAGTATAATAGTGAAATATTAAGTCTTCACATCAGTAATTAAGTTTTAACATCTGCATGCTACATACGTTATGTAGGATTATTGTTTGTATTTGATATAATTTCGTTATTTAAATAAATGTATGCATCTAAATATGAATGCTTGGAATTACCGTTTGAAGGTGGCGGCCAAAGTTATGATCATTTATTCTATAATTTGTGCGTGTTTTGTGTTATGCGTTATTGTCTGTGTCGTACTGGCAATCGGTCACTTTCCTTACATTACGAACCATAAGAAATATTCATAAGGGTTTCACTCCTACATAAAGAACCATATCATATTAATAAGGGTTTTTCTCCTTCTAATGCGTCAGGAGTTTCATATATTTCAAATGAATTCTTATATAGTATTAGATGACCAATATTTGTAATTATTGATTGTAAAATGAAATTACATTTTGAAAATTACTGTTTAATGAATATGTGTTCAGTTTAGTATGAAGTTGTTGTTTATGTTATGGTTTGACATAGCAAACACATTAAAACGGGTCATGCTCTGACAACGAAATCGTTCGACATTTTATGTCTTACCAACAAAAACTAAGTAGCTTAAGTATATGCTACCCTATTTGAAGCATCGACTGGCGCGATTGCATAAGTTGTTCGTAATATGTGTGTTGTGACGATTGTAGTGGTATATAATAAAAGTATATAATAAAGGTATATTACGCCAGACAATAATTAATGTGGTTATAATTTATGTTGATAACATATGAGAGCAAAATAGAAGAGCACACGACATACACAAATGTGCAGAGTGTTACCGTGTCATTTGTCAACAAATATCTATGCTAAGAGATCACTTGAACAGACACTCACAAACTTAATCTACAACATATCTAATTGTAACATACACCTTACATAAATACATGTGTTAATAATTCGTTTGATACTGGTTTAACTAGAAAACGGCCATATAAGGCATTACATTCGAGTCCACTGTTTAATCGGTTGCGTAACTGGAAACCCCCAATCGCGTCTTTCTTGTTTGTGTATGTTGTTTCTGCACATGATGTTGGTCTTATTGACTTTCAATATTTGTAGAACACGAATGAGTAGCTAGTCAAGCATGTCAGAAATATTTCACATAGACCTTGGGTGATGAATTGAGTGATATACATGAGCGAATTCTTTTATTTAGATAATTTTAACTTCGTAATATTTTATTGTTATAGTTTTACAAATCACCAGTCTAACATTTTTTTCAAAATATGGAATATCAGTCATTTAGTATTTCGAGAAACATTGTTCTTTCACCGAAGATTAATGTGTGTTTTTTTTTCGTATTTACCGGTTTGATACCTGTAGGTTCTGATGAACTGTTTATTGGAGACAAGAAAGTAGTCAGTGCGTCGTATACCTGTTGATTCCTACAATTTGCAACGTATACTCAATATAATTTATGTTCAAGACGACATTGATCAATCATTACAGTGTATTCAAAGCTTCCTAGCAATTCTCAGAGGAGAAATGTACATATTATGTAACATTGTTGAAGGTTATCGTACGTGTACCAAATATATACAACTATTATTTTTCTGAATGTTGAAAACACCTACCTCCGACTTAGATCTGCAATAAATATGACACACCTTAGATTATGACATGTCAGTGAATTCATAAGATTTGTTTTTTTTATTAAACGTTAACTAACATTTTGGTAATTAAATACAACCAACATGGTAGCTCAAGAAATTATGATACATTTTCAATTGAAATTGTTGATTTTTATATAAATTGAAAGTTATTTACCTAAAGTTACATACGGGCCTAGGTTTACTTCAGAAGTATTGTTCTCAACATATCACAATTCAACAGGGTCCATGCCATCGTTTCTAAACGTAAAAGTCCATGACAATTAATACCAAATTTAGCAACTGATAAGAAATTTGTTACACATGTTAAAGAGCCCTGTCAAGTGTCATTTAACTTTATTATTCCGACTTTATAAATGGCTGGTTAAACTGTGCATATGATAGCACTGGAGAGGACGTGAATTTGTCCTCGATTGTCTGATATGCCTGGTCTTGAGCTTCACCCCATGACCAAACAGCTGATTAACTGGTCTTTTTAGAGCGTTTTTTGTTCTTGCTGGCTCTGCCAGGGGTATCATGGCCCTTCAGAATGTTGTTGAGAGGTTCAACAATTTTAGCATAGTGCTCTTCATACCTTCTGTAGAAACCAGCAAATCCAAGAGCTCTTTAACGTTTTTGGCTATAGGCCACTTTGTCACAGCACTGCTCTTTTCTGGGTCAGTGGAGATACCGTCTTCACTGATCACATGGCCTATGTAAACAACAGAGGGCATAAAGAGCTCACATTTGGGAGGCTAAAGCTTCAAACCATTTTCAGCAAGACGTGAAAATCCAGATTGGAGCCTTTCAACATGCTCCTCAAACGTTTTGGAATAGACCAGAATGTCGTCGAGGAATATGAGACATGCTTTTAAGTGCAAGTCCCCCATACAGCGTTCCGTAAGTCGCAGAAAGGTACTAGGAGCATTACAAAGTCCAAAACCCATTCGGTTCTATTAATAGAAACCTATATTTCCTACATTAAATGCAGTTTGGGGCTTATCTTCTTCCTATAATTCTACCTTACAATAACCTTACCTCAAGTCAAGTTTGGAAAAGTATTCGGCACCAGAAAGACTGCTTACACTATCATCAAATGTGGGTAGATTGTATGCATGTTTCCTTGTTTGTGCATTGAGCTATCTCCAGTCAATATAGAACAGAAGCGATCCATCGCGCTTCCTTACCGACAGCACATTGGAGCTGAAAGGTGACTCAGACTCAAGAATAATGGCAGTATGCGTCTATAAGACTGCTTGAAGGGTGTTGGATCTTCTAACACATTTTTCCAATTTCCTAGGATTTGTCGGACCCTCTGTAATTGCTCGGGTGTGATATTATCAGTGTTTATGTTAAATCCCAGGTCATTGGTACACTGATCTACAGGTGTTTCCTGTTGAGAGTCATTCTGAAGACTTGAGGACAAATTATATATGACCTCGACTTCACTGTCATCATGGGAGACAATGTTACGTACAAGCCTGATAACATTGGTACCCACAATAACAGGAAAATTTACATTAAAAGAGTTATCTTTGATAACTAAAATGTCAGGTTGCTCACACATGGATTTCAATCCAGTTTCTGAAATAGTGGTAACCATGGAACCACAGTCAATCAAAGCTGTGAACGGAGAACCATTGATACTTATTTAGCTATTGTTTGGTTCCCCAACTAATCAAGGATGCACATTATGTTGGCCATTTTTTCACCAGCCTCTGTTTGGCCTGCAACAGAAGCGGTTTCGCTTTGAGTGAGAGGTTTTGCTGTTTTGATTAGCAGAAGTATTATCGTATGTACTTCTAACACGGCCTCTAAAACCCTGGCCTCTTCCACGGCCTCTAAATCCCTGGCCTCTTCCACGGCCTCTAAAACTCTGAATAAGAATTTTGATTTTCATACTGAGGCTGAGACTTTACAGTACCGAAAACATTTTCCAATAATTAGTCAAGCTTTGTGGTAACAGTGCTATACTGATTTTTAACCTTCAATTCCAAAGGTTTTAATCTACATTCCAAATCTGAGGAATCAGCTGAAACATGTTGTTGAACCTTTTAGAAGATTTTATAGGCTGAGCAGATGCTGTATTAAGGGACATTTCATGTTCTACTGCCATTATTTCTTTAATCAAATGCTCAAATGACAAGACAGTATCAAACTTGTGTCTAGTTTGAGATTTGAGTCTATCTGAGCAAAGGGATGTCCAAAATTTACAGCGCAACATTACGTTTCTGTATTCAGGACTTAGTTGGAGAGTTTCATTCGAGCTAGTCAAAATGTACTCAAGTCTGCAGGCAAAAGCTGTTACGGACTCATCAGGGCGCTGAAAAGAATTAAAAAATGCCTGCATGACATTATTGTTGTCAAAGGAAAAGGCAAACAAAGTCCATTTCAAACAAAAAATTGTCAACTCAAGCATTCTCACCCAACGAAATCACGCATCCCCTGGCATGTGCTCTAATCGACCTTCTGCTTGCCGGTAAAGTAACTGGTGGGGTGATATTGTTTGCTTTTGAACATTTTTCCTCAAACCGCCATTCATTATATGAGACCTCACCCTTTGGACACGGCTCTTCTCCTGAAAGCATCGGCAGCTTTGGTAATGAGGACTGAACATTTGCATTAGACAGGGAATTCTCCTGAAAACTGGCACCTAGTTAGCCTGTGCAACAGAGGACTATTGATATTAATGTTTGGGAATTGCAGATGGTAGAGCCTGTTCAGTTTTCACAGGAAGAGGCGTTGTTGAAATAATGTCAGGTGTATCTTTGAATTTCAATGTATTCTGGGGTTTATCAGACTCCGGCTTGAAAATGTTATATCCTGATGCTATCAATTTATCAAACATGTCTTGCTCAGACATTTCAACAGCAATAACATTTGTTTAATGAGCACCTGCTTCGTCTTCAGAGTCAGACATTGATACACTGTTCAGTAAAAATAAACTACACAAAAAATTCAATAATTTAAAATAAACAACCGAGCAGGGTATGTACAATATTCTCTCTCTCAAAGTGACAGTGCTGTAAAAGTAAGCAGTTGTTAGTGTAGCAGGAATTATTGTTTTCAATAATATTGATTTTAATTATTGTTTATCTGGTTTTCAATTTAATTTATATTGTATTTGTAACATTTCTATTCTTGGTACCAGTCTATTTTGATCTACATTTAGCAACTGGCCATTTATTCCTAATGGACTTCATGATGTTTTAGTGATGTCAATGGGAGGCCCATACATTTATTGATTTGGTGTTAAACTAATAGTATAAACTAATTATACTTGTGCTTATATGTTTAAATTAATGCAGGGCCTCTATGTTCTAGTTTAAAAGCATGAAATTCTCAACTACTGGTTTTACGGGTATAAAAGCCTGTGATTAGGCAGAAACTATGCTTTTGCTCACGAACACAAAAGGTAATGTTTTCCTCCGTTACCGAGTAAAAGTCATTCCGTCCCATTTATTATTTTATTAAACAGATTACTTTACTTTTAGAAAATTTAGGAAATATTTAGAATTGAAATGTACTTCTACTTAAATATAGATACAAGTTAAACTGTCAATAAACTACATGTCATGATATAATTGTTTCTGTTATATTTATCAGAAAAATCCTGGATAATACGGCCAGTAAAAGCCGAGGGTAAGCCTGTTACATTAGTATATTTTAACCTACTAGTATAAGTTGTTATAGCATTAGTAATTTGGGCCAAATAAATTTACATTAAACAATATTCTGCAAAATAATATTTTAAAAATCTAAATTCAATTAAAAATGAAATGCTCTACTAGATCTATTGGTGAACGACCCTAATATAAGGATTTAATTAATTTTGACACCAAACACTTACAATTCCATGTCAGTTGTCAATAAACAAGAAATTAATCACAGTGATGCTCAAAATTATTTACAAGGTAACACTTTCACACACACAAATATTTAAAATATAGACATTTTCTTTACATTTATCAAATATTTACATCAAAGCTTACTTTTGTTTTAGTTTTACAACAACAACGTGAAATACACAAAAACTGATGACGTCAAAAGTCAATAGGGTTATTAAAATTCTAATCCTCAAATCTACTCAATTATGAACTATAATTGCACATTTTTTGAAAATTAAAGTATAATTTAACTACTTTAATTGATTTAAATCAACAAAGCACATGAAATACACTTTAGAATAATAGTTCAAAATTTAGCACACGATTTCTAAATTTAGACAATCACATGTACCAACAAACGTAAAATGGACATGTCCAATAATTTTACTTTATTCTTAAAACAAAAATTGCCTACAGCCAAAGAAAATGCACTTAAACTGCAGAACTGTACAAAAAATAAATGTATTATTACAGAATAATTCAAATGAAGGAATTTAACAAACATGTCCGAGATCCGAATCGTTAGTTATTCAAAACGAAAGTAGAATGATACAAAACATTAAATCTAAAATGTAGAATTAAAAGGCAAAATTGTACTTACAGCAATTCCTGATCAAATTATCCCAATATCCATTAAAACACACTAAAACACTAAAAATTAAAACACTTAACAAAAATCCGTCCATTAACTGGTACAGTTCACCATAGAGAGTCTACAGTCACTATAAATTAACATGTACGCGTGATACGATCCTAGAGTGTCTAATGTAATCACTGGAGGTCACTGAGGGAATCGCTTCTGTTATGGGCTGGAACGCAAAACTCGTCCGGACTTGAACGCACTTCTGGTCTGGGTTTAAACGTACCACTGGTCTGGGTTCAAACGTACACTGGTCTGGGCTCAAACGTACCACTGGTCTGGGCTCCAACGCAGAGTTCGACAAAGTCTACAGCAAGTCGATGTTTTTGCACACAGTTGGAGAATGTCAAATTATACTGTCTGGCATACAGCTCGGTAGCTGCCAACAAGGTGGAATACTACTGTTCTCTGTTCTCTGGATTTCAGGACAAATAAGCATGGAACTGGGCTAAAATCTCGTTCCAAAGCTTGACACTCTGTGCAGCTTCGGTGTACAAATGCCTGAGTTCCAAAGTACTGAATCATTCGGGTCGGCAGTTGGGAATCCGCCGTTGTATTCCTTGGGTTCTCTAGGTCCTGACCATCAGTCCAAAATCCCGTTGGGCGCCATTTGTAGCAGGGTGTGATATAAAACCACTCATGGGTATAGTTTTACTTTTTATTCGTTGGTTGCTTAGTTGCATTATACAAATGATTCAAATGATCCAAATGATACAAATGATCAAATGATCCAAATGAACCAAATCATGGCCAGTGACCAACCCCAATATTTTTAATATAAAATAAGTTACTTTATAGGCAAATGGTAAATGCCAGAGACCTTACCAAAGTCAAAATAGCGAATGCACTAAGATTGAAAAATCTATTACACCTATTGTTTATTGATTAACGCATCTCACTATAAAATCAAGGGACGGACATTAGTAAAAACAGTTCACAAATATTCACTCACACTGATACTCTTCACTCTCTAATTGGATTAGTGGTAAGTAAAATATCAATAAGTCTATTAGTGAATACCCTGTTACAAAAAGTTAATTTATCATATGTCATAGTAATTGTTTACGTTATTATATAACCTGCGTCAGTAACATTTGGTTTGCTGGATACTGTTTATTGCAACACCACCGACCCTCCAAGTAAAACTGTTTACACATACTAGCTCTATTTGCTGTCGAATTTCGTGGCGATGCAGATTAAATCCGACTGTTTACAGGTTACCTACCGCGAGCTGGAAGATATATTACATAAAATACGAGGAACTGCGTGCTAGTTTCGTAGTATTTAAATTGTAAACACCAAACTGAACAAAGTAGGTTCAAATTTCAATTATTTTTTGAAAATGTTTATATGTTATTAGCTCATAATGCATTATTTTATGTTTGCTATCTCAAAACTAATCTTCTAATGTTAAATATAACGTGCATGACATTGTTAGTGCCATAAAAATGTATAAGCCCGTGATATCCGTGGATGTGCAGGACGGGCAGTTTTGTACACGATACTTCCATAACCCGTTGCTTCACAATCATAAACGAATTATACAGGTTTTAACTTTGGTAGCGTTATATTCGTTAAAATGTCTGTGAAATAGTTTAATATAGTGCAGTGAACTGAATGTGAATTGTTTGTGCCTATATCAGCTCTTGTACCGTTATCTTCGTTGCCTACAGCCAGCTGTGATACCGTTTATGTGATGTAGAAACAAAGTCCTCCAGCACGCCCTGTTCTCATCAGCTCAGAACGCAGGACGAAAGTAAGAAATGCGGGGATAACTGAAAGAAAATAATGGTAGTTATCTTTTAATTCACTCTTAAATCATCTTAAGAATACATGTAGGTTTAATTTGTATGAAAGTAAGTTAGTGCTTATGGTATAAAGATATAATAGTTTAATGTGCCCTATAAAGTGTTCTGTGCTAATATGCCCTTGATAGCGTTTTATTCTTATGTGCCCTATATAGCGTTATGTTTTAATTTGATCTATATTAAAGCGTAATATTCTAATGTGCCCTATATAACAGCGTTATATTCTAATGTGTCGTATTTAGCATTCGATTATACTGTGCCCTATATGGCATTTTATGTGTACACATATACAGCGTTTTGTTCTTGATAGCGTTCTGTTTGTATTTGATGTGCCCAACATATAGTCCTATATAGCGTGCTGGATTAATGTTCGCTTTATATTCAGCAATTATAATGTGCACATTGTCTGGTGTTTTAATGTGCGATATTCAGCCTGGTCTTTAAATTTGCCCTTGTAGTATATAGCCTGGTCTTCTTAGGTGCGCTTTAGAGCCCAGTGTTCTAATGTGCGATATTTAGCCTGGAATTCTAAAGTGCAATATTTAGGCCTGTGTTAAAATATGCGCTCTTGTTGCACGTGTCTAAATGGGTCCAATGTATACAGGTATTCTAGCGTGCGCAGTTTAGCCGGGTGTTTACAGGCATCTACATCTTCGCAGAGTGCTACTTTTTCCATTAGTTTTTTTTTTCAAAGATCATATTTAGCCATTTATTTTTTTCATTACAACACACACACCGTTTGGACTGACTGCTCTTGATTTCCTTAAGCCACAGTTTGAGCAATGCGACACATGTTGATCTCTTGAGCTGCGGTATTGATTGCAAAGATACTATTGTGCAATGTCTTCATGTATATGATCTCATTTATTGTTAATGCCTGTGCATAATTAAGTAGTATATATTGATTGGTGCACATCGTACTACTGCAAGCATTAAGTGCATGTCTATGCTTAGATCTACATTTGCTTGTTTCTGTTGACATAATGTGCTACTTTTGTTGGTTTTGCAAACACGCCCTTTCTGCTTAATATAAATAATTAACGTACATGTATTTATGTTCATTTATATTTTTTTTGTTCTTGCCATGTAAATCATTGATTAATTTGTCAGTATTCATGTAAAATTGCTTTTCTAGTGTGTTCACTTTTGGAACAAAGAACAAGCTATGCACCATTGCTTCTGCAACATTCAAAACAGTTATGTCCTTTGTGTTTGACTTGGGATGCAAACCCAACAGTTAGAGGTTTGATGTTTGCTCACCTGTGTTGATACACAAGTGTTTATAGAGTGTTGCTCACTTTAAATGAACGGTTGTTCAAAGCTATATATTCGAGACTCAGTATGTAGGCAATGGTGATAAAAGTCCTTTAAAAAAATCAGTCGCATGTGGCGTAATGAGCTTAACAATACCTTATGCTTCACATCATATATACTGCTTTTTTTTGTCAAATACTATTTTTTACCAAACATTGCTTACAGATTGCAGTTTAATTTTTGATTTGACAGCATCATCTCTGAAGGAGGATATTTTGAAATATTTGAATCTTTGAATTGTTTTAGTGTTATATAGCGACAAATAAATATGTTTTAAACCATTTTCTTAAAAATTAAGTAAGAACGACTGCAATGCGTTATACTATACTATATAAACCTAAATTGTCTCGTTTCTGATGTGCAAAATGACGAACATTGAAAACACGAACAGCTGCACCATAAATGTCACTAACCAGCATGTGATTGCTAAGGCACACACACAGCTCTGAATATTCACGTGACATTTAGCATTCGCCCTGAAGGAGGAAGTTATGAAGTACAAGTGCTTCAATACAGAGCCTTGCCTGCACACTTCAACCAGTACTTGAGACATGTGAGTGTTCTGCTTAATAAGGAAGCTATTATGTAGATGCTAATACTTGATAGCGTGAGAAATCTCCAACTGATACTTAATCACATACGAGGGTTTTCGGGAAAATTCGTAGACTGCTCAAATGGTATTTGTTTTGCTTTAATAAAATATATAGGAACTTCATAATAAAATTAATCAAGTATAATTGTTAAGTTTGTAAAATATATTCAAAATACACATGAATGGTACACATTGGTACACCATAACTAAATCAGTGCAACACACGCAGTACGGAGCAGTTTGACGCCGATTAGGACGAACATAACATCGCTATTTCTCAAAATATTATCCAAACGCTGAAACGCACTTTATATGCCGAAGTACCCACTGCGAACATATTTCCCATTACCATTCCCCGCCTTAATGCCTTATCTTTGATCTGTTTGTATTTTTGAGTTTAGAAGATTGTAATAACGTGGCCCACACATGTTAGAATGTAAACTCAGCAACACTGTGAAGTTTATAGTGGCACAGTCGCGACTCGACTATTTTAAATCCCTTGAACACGGAGGAAGTCGACAGTCATTTCCCAGTACCATTCCCTACCTTAATGCCTTATCTTTGATCTGTTCGTATTTTTTAGTTTAGAAATATTGTAATGAGTAAACGCTTCCCATACATGTTAGAATGTAAACTCAGCAACACTGTGAAGTTTATAGTGGCACAGTCGCGACTCGACTATTCTAAATCCGTTGAACACCGAGGATGTCGACAATCATCGATGTATCATCGCTTCAATCTGCTGGGGCAGTGTCCTAATGGAACAGCACTTTCTCAAAGGTGTATTTTTTTGGAATGAATAAGATCTCGGCGTATGATCTCATAGAAATACAATATACTTAAAAACGCTTTCTTATAATTTGTATTATTTAATGTGGCTAAGTTCAAGAAAACGAAAAATGACAGGTAAAAACCAACCCGTGAACACCCTGCCGGGAAATATCCTCTAATCACGTTTATCAATGTTATCGTTTGTTTATTTATGATCATTAATTTTTTAGATTTTACACAGATTTGAAATAGACTTTAATAATGATGTAGCGTTAAAAAAATGCAGAATCACGGGAAATTGACGAAAAAGAAAGTGCCAAAATATTGACTTACAAGTAAAACAATTAAGAACAATTTGAAGTGTTCCATACTTCAGGTGTTGTTTTATAACAATTTGGCGTCAAACTATACTGTGGGATATCTCCGCATATGATAACCAGATAATTTTCAAACAAGTTTTACAACATTTCACGAAATTTATTAAAAAAAACACTTTCGCACAAACTTGAAAAACTTTCGAGTTTGATGTTTTTTTAAAAAAAATAACTCGTTATCAAGAAATGAAGCTAAATAAGTGACCATTTCTGCATTAGAAAATCAGAATTGTGTTCGCAACATATTATCACTTATCGCAAAAATAAGATTTTCATACAAAGATACTCCGGCAAGATAGCTTTTATTTTTTCTGGGAATTTTCTAAACTTTCTAGAAAATATTTAACCTTTCTCGAAAAACATTACGATCTTAAGATAGTTATCGTATGGATTTTTAGGCATAACGTGGATATTTTTATTTCGTACCGTGACTTTTTGTAAATTGGACAACACAAGGTTTTCATGAAAACTGCGTATAGAGTTAAGAAGAATGCCAGCATAAAATATTAATCAAAATGAACAGTTTTGTTAGTAATATTTAAGCAAGCGCACCAATATAATTTGTTTTAAGAATAGTACATATTATTTACAACACCAGTCTACGAACTTTCCGGACAACCCTCGCACAACGCTAAAACACAGCAATTTTTGTGATAAACGTGTGTACAATATGACATTTGTACTATCCATTGTTTACAAACAGCTTAACTACTTGAAGAGTGGCTACTTGTTGAATAAGTGTTGAAACTCCTTGCTTATGAAAACTCTGGTCTGGTTAAAGTGTTTTCGTAGAAGATTCAGAAGGGGTTTTAATTACACAGTTACCAATTCTTTGAAGCATTCACCATAACATGTACATTCAATTTAATGTGTTCTAAGAAGACATACATTTACATTTTAGTCATAAGGTTTATACTCTCTTTATATTAATATGTATGCCTTTATATTACATGATGTATGCGCCTTTGTTTCCCCGTTACAGACTTAATGACTTGTATATTACCGCGTAGATTTCATCCATTTTTTTTTAAACTGTATTCAATATGTCTTACACTCAGATATAAGCATATAAACTCTACTTTGCGTACACGTGCATTTTGGTTGCAGTTATGACCAGCATTTTAGTCGCATTTTAACCAATGTACAATGCAGCTACAATGAATTGTAACAAACTGTGATCTATCTTATTTTCTGCACAGTTAATAATACCGATAGTGATACTGTACTTGTCCGCGGATAGGAATTCAACACCCACGATATCGATTGAACACTACTCCGTCAATACCGTAATTACGATACATGTTGAGGCTCTTTTGAAAGTAGAAACAATAATTCGACCTTAATGTCATCATTATTTAGAGTCATCAACTGAGATACAAAACCATTATTCTTATGTTTAATTGCGTCATAGGTGTGTATATTAATCCCTTTAAAACAAGCAAATAACAGTGGATATAGATATTTCCCCCAGGGAGTACTTCGTGACGCGCCGACAAGCAGCCACATTAATGAGATACAGATATATGGAATATCCAAATGCACATTCACAACTGAAATGACACTAAATTGCCAATTTTAAAAACAGTGTCCCAATAATAGTTGTAGTTGTTGTAGTTGTTAATATCGAAACGAATAGCGAAAAAGTCAAATGCAATCCTTGATTACGTGCATGAGCAGGACGGGAATTTCGTACACGATAGAACTATTACTCGTCGCTTTAAAATAACAGCTAACATGTGGGTTTTAACTTTTGCTGCGTTATCTTCCTTGAAAGGTAATTGAAGTAATTGTTAAAATATATTAATCAAAACCATATTGGTTAAGAAGGGGAAGAAGGGTCGGTGGCTGTGCATTATTGAAACGTGGGCATAGTAAATATCCATATAAAGTACTACATATTCTAAATGGTCGGGAATTCAATCAGCCAATCAAAACTCAGAAAGAACATCCGTTAAGAACAATGATTAAGTGTTTCACTAAATGAAAGCAATCCAGTCAGTGTATTGGCTCAAAATGTAGGTTATATTCAAACTCTTATAGTGCAGCGCAATGAATGTGAATCGTTTTCGGCTTAATCAGCTCGGGGAACGTTCTCTTCCTTGTACTGTCAGTCGCTACAGCCAACTAGGATAATTTGGAGAAAGAGCAGCAGGTATCTACATCTTTATTAACTCTTTAAGCTTTTTATAATCGTATTTTAAGAGCAAACTACTGCAATTTATTAAGTGTAAACATGTTTAAAACATATGAAATTAAGTACTTATGGTGTTAAGAAATACTATTCTAATGTGCCGTATATAGCGTGATATTCGAATGTGCTCTTTGTAGCGCTATAAATACCCGTACTTCGGCACACCGGAAGTATAAAACCCCGTATTTGGCGCACCAAATGTGTATGCCCGGCGCTTTGAATACCGTATCCTGTAAAAATCTACGTAAATGTGTTACTATTTATAGTAATGGATGTAAATGTATTTATTGATAGTAGCATTTAAGTAAAAGTTGCCGATTATGGCGTAGTTGTGTTCTTTCATTATTCAACAACAAGGGAAATTAGCTCTACAAATACATTATTTATATATGATATCATGAAATATACGGAGGATAATAAAATACCAGGACTTCTAATGACTCTAGACTTCGAAAAGGCCTTCGATACACTAGCATTTAACTTCATTGAGAAAACTCTAGAATATTTTAATTTTGGTATTATGTTCAGAAAATGGATTTCTCTTTTTCTTTACAACACCATGGCAGCTGTACAGATCAATGGGTATCTATCAGAATTCATTAAAATAGAAAGAGGTTGCCGTCAAGGTGACCCAATAAGTTCTTATATTTTTATTCTATGTGCGGAAATTTTAGCAATTAACATAAGGAATTCAAAACAAATTAAAGGAATTAAAATTGAAAATATAGAATACAAAATTTCCCAATTTGCGGATGACACATCTTTATTACTAGACGGTTCAGAAAATTCACTAAATGCTACAATTGATTTATTACAAGTTTTTGCACTAGAATCCGGACTTAAAATTAATTACGATAAAACAAATTTGATATGGATAGGTTCTAAGAAATACAGTGCACAATCAATAAAAACTAAGTACAAACTAGTGTGGGGCACAACCAGTTTTAAAGTGCTAGGCATTTTATTTGATATTAATCTAGAAAAAATGGTTGACCTCAATTTTTCAAACAAGATAATCAAAATACAACATATGATACAATTTTGGAGTAAAAGAAACCTCACACCATTAGGAAAAATAACTGTGGTAAAATCCTTGTTACTTCCCCTGTTTACACATCTGTTTATAGCCCTCCCCAGTCCTGGGACAAATATATTAAAGCAAATACATAACAGCTTTTGTAACTTCATCTGGAATGGCCCACTAAAAATTAAACACACTATTCTCATTAAACCATATGAGGAAGGAGGACTTAACATGATAGATATTTACTCATTTGAAAAAAGCATGAAATTGACATGGATAAAGAAAATAGTAACATGTACAGGTAAATGTTTTCAGCTAGTTTATTCCATGTTTGATGTTAAAAAAATGATTAATATGGGGACAGCTTATGTTGAGAAAATTGTGAATAAAATAGGAAACCACTTTTGGAAAGATGTTCTTAGATATTATATTATGTACATTGATAAACTAAACATTTGTAAATTTGATGATGTATTGAATATGCCATTGTTCTATAATACCAATTTTAAAATTGGTTTGAACTGCATTTATGAAAATAATATGTATGAAAGAGGAATACGATTTGTTAGAGACATAATGTGTATCTCTGGAAGTTTCATATCAAAGCAAGACATTGAGGTTTATACTGGTAAAGCCCTCAATTTTTTATTTTATGAAGGGCTTAAAAGATCTGTATCACAGTTCATTAGAAACTCTAGATTTGATACAACATATGTACCAAATAGTAACAACGTTTTTATTTCATTCTATTTAAGTGAACTCGTTTTCATGCAAAAACGTAAAGCAGTATATGACAAATTTATCTCAAATAATGACAAACCTTCCAGTCAATGCAAATGGAACGAAATGTATAACAATATAGATTGGAAATATGCATACAGTTTTGTTTTTAAATTATCCAGAGATACATATTTACAATGGTTACAAACTAGAATTGTACATAGAATTTTAGGAACGAAATCTCTGTTACAAAAAATGAAAATTGTAACTGATAATTTATGTTGCTTTTGTAACAAATATGAAGAAACTTTAACTCATCTCTTTTGGGACTGTGAACATGTCCAATCTTTAATTAATAATATTAAAAATGAATTGAATACAAACCAGTTTGACTTACCTACACTGACTTGTCAAGACATGCTATTTGGAATGTGCAACAAAAAAATGGACCATATTAATATTTTATTTTTGGAAGTGAAGAGATATATTTTTATGTGTCAAAAATCTTGCAAAATTCCTACTATTTCAGGGTTAAAGAAAAGTCTAAAACCAGCTTGGGAAATTCAAAAACATACACTGTGCAAAAACCCAGAACTTCGATTATCTAACTGGTCAGTTGTAAGACTTTAAATGCAATAAAACCCAATATACAAGCATGTACATCCACACTATCATGATCCTTTTGTACATTCAAATAACCATACTGACATTACACTGTGTCCTATTCACTTTCTTCCATGTTTTGTATCAAAAATTTCTGTTTAAAAGTAAAATACATGATTACTTACCCCCAAAAAGGTGTGCAATATTATATAGAAGATATACATGTTTACGTCTAAAAATTTATATAGCATGTATGTTCAAGTTAGTATTCTGTAAAATGTTTTTGATATATAAAATTGTATGTATAGTATGCATGTATGGATGTTTACAACTTTATTTATATGCAGCTTTACAATATATGTACATTACAACTTTTAACTACTCTATATATAGCATGAATGTGTGTATAATATACTATGAAGAAAATAAAATTGTGCACACGTATACATATGTCGACTGGGCTGCGTTGACGCAAACAACAAAGTGACATTTATATAACGGCTAACAACAATTAACGGCACTGTATTTGGAATTCCAACTTTTTAGGAACACAAGTTTCCAGTTACAAAACTATATTGTTATAAATGTAGCCACTGGAAAAATGGAAATAAACAATAAACTCGCATTGTGACCTTTAAATGTAATCATTTAAATGGGAACGAATTACAAAACAAAGTTATGCAGCGACGTATGACTTAGAGGAAATGTTTTGATAAACGTCTTACAGAAGCTATTGGTAGGACAAGAATTGCTTATAATATGCTATTCAGGTAGAAAAAATACAATTGTCAAGCAACATATACGTTTTTTAATAATCAAAAATGAGACCACAATGACCAATCGTGGGATCGACATAGGAATGTCAATTCAAATTGGTAGCGTTTTAAGTGTAATAGAGTAAAAATATAAAACAGTGAAACGCCCTTTGTTCAATTTGAATAATGTGTTATATTTCAAATTTAAATTGAATGTCTTTTGTAGTTCAAAAGTCGCCAGACCTTTGAATCTAAAATGTTATATTGAAATTTTAAGTTAAAAATAGGGATAAACCTGTCAAAATACAAAACTCAGTTATGGGTATATTTTTACCCGATGCTGAAGTTTATGACAATGTTATATGCCAAGTTTCAAGTGATTATTCTTTGAAGCTTTGAAGTTAAAAGGCTTTTCAAACGAAACTTTAACCAGACAATCTAATTAAAAAAGGGACATTACTCTTTGACATTTGTTGCACATGATGTTGGAGTAAAACGTACTCGTAGATTCCAAGTTTCAAGTGAATATCTTATGTAGTATCAATAATAATTTTTAGTGTGCATCAATCATTTTTCATGCATATTAAGTTTGAAAAAAACAACAACATAGCTTTTAGTTATGTGCATTATCAGGACTTATTCTTTCTCAGAAAATAATATACATTTTTATTATAATGCGTTTATGTCAGCTGAGAAAGTTGCTTTAAGGTTCACCTGCTCACTACAAATCTGCTTTGCACCAATCAGATATCATATTTACTCGTTGGTGATAGCGTTAACATATATACTCTGGATGGTTAAAAAGATCTTAACCAGTTTCTCGTTATAAACACACTTCAACATACAAAGAGGCATTTACTTCAAATATGTGAATCGCCAAACACATGTCAATGTTTCATTTGACAATACTAGTCCTGCTATACCAAAACTTTAACCAAGTTCAGGCGTGGATGCCGACTCCGGAGCTAGTTGAAAAGCGCACATTCTTTGAAATGTCGAGCTAAGGAATGAAATATACTCATTAAAATATATAATATAGCACAACAGTTCTGTATCGCATTTACATTACTACTTATATAGTTCTTAGATAACACTAACATTATGTTATTTACTGCTAAACTTGATATGACTATAGGTTTATGTAACACCATAATTAGCATTTATAGTTTTCTTATTAACACACTTGCACAAATGACATTAATTTCCTTTACCAACAATGTAAACTTCCAGCGCGGATACAGGATTTTGCGTTAGAAATGGCATAAATATTCAGTAACTGATACAACCTGTCCACAAACCGTTTTTGGTCTTATGTGTTGGGATACATATCGTAACGGTGCGAAATGGCAGAAAATAACACTTTAACGAAGAAACGAAATATCAGCAAATAAGCTTACTGGTGTTGCAATAAAATGGTTGTATCATGAATAGCCTTTTGAATGTATATTTATACATCTGAAGAATGTGGGATTATTTTATTCCAGGATCATTATAAATTACAATTTTATGTTGAATGTATGCAACTAAAGTACATCAAAAATGTTTCGAAATGCTTAATTCGAATATTCAATAATGTTAGGACGAGCGGTCTCCAACCACTTCGAGCAATTGAGGTTCCAGGCTCCAGTGACTGCCTGTCTAGGTATACGATATACATAGGCAGTACTCCAGATAATCTTTAATAATGTCGGTAAATGTAAGCTAA
Organism: Congeria kusceri; assembly: GCA_027627225.1. NCBI lineage: Eukaryota > Metazoa > Mollusca > Bivalvia > Myida > Dreissenidae > Congeria > Congeria kusceri. Next base: position 121,865 of record JAPFQT010000242.1, on the reverse strand, counting down.
CTCCTGAAAATTGTGTAGTAAATGAACACTCTTTCCAGAATGTAAGGGGGTAAATATACACTCTATCTATGATATGTGGTGGTAAATTTACTTTCAGCAAAATATTACAATACGTGAAAGAAAAATAAAAGAGTATTATCTTAATGATTCTCAAAAATGAACTAAAATCATTTGAATACAATATTAGTAAGAATTCTGAACAATTTAAGACTTGTATTGCTAAATTCGAAACATATCAACAGCACATTCAGGAAGGCCACGGTTAGGAGACTCACAGGACCAACTCATTAAGAGGTTTTAAGAAGACGTTCGGTGGTGACCGGCGAAATGGTCCGATGGAGTACATTTTTGGTAAACAGTCAGCACGATTTACATATTTTGTATTATTTTCTCATGATAAAGGTGTTTTGTTTAAGAAATCGATCAACGACATTACCAGTAGGAATGATAAAAGAACACTCGTTCGCAGGTTCGCTAAATTATGTACCAAAATAAAGACTGTAGGAATTTTATAAACTAAAGATGTTAAAAGAATATGTTTATGTACTGACATTTAATGATCTGAGTTGTTACTACAACCCGTTTAAAAGGAGCATATCGACGGCATTTCCATTTTTTCGAATGTATAAATAGGGAGGAGTATTTATGCAACCATTACATCATGCCTGATGGGTGTTTCAGCCTGCTTGCTGACTGTTCCAACATTCACTTCTCCTACTTATAGATTTTGAAAAGGCTTTTGATTCCTTGTCATGGAGGTTTGTAAACAAAACACTCTCATTGTTTAATTTCGGTCCTGACATGAAAAAATGGTTTAACGTTTTATATAAGGATGGCATTTCAGCAGTAACGCAGTGTGGGTCGTTATCTGAGTTTTTTCAAATACAACGTGGTTGTCGTCAAGGTGATCCCCTCAGTTGTTATATTTTTATTTTATGCGCTGAAATTTTGTCTCTTAAACTCAGGGCAAATCCCAAAATCAAAGGAATCAAAATCGATAATACTGAATATAAGTTATCGCAATTTGCTGATGATACGTCTATACTACTGGATGGCTCTGCAGAATCCCTTAATGAAACCTTAGATGATTTGTCGCATTTCACATTGTGCTCTGGCTTAAAGGTAAATTTCGACAAAACCAAAGTAGTTTGGATAGGGAAGCATAAATTCAGTTCCGAAAGCATAAAAACTAGATGGAAGTTAAAATGGAACCAGCATACTTTTGATATGCTTGGTTTAACATTTCATGTCGATCTTGATAAGATGATAGATCTTAATTATATGGATAAATTGTATAGAATTAGAACGCTGCTTAAAAACTGGTCCAGAAGGATATTAACTCCCATTGGAAGGATACAAGTAATAAAAACGATTGCTTTGCCAGTGCTTAACCATTTATTTGTTTCACTTCCCAATCCACCACATAGAATATTGGTTGAGCTTAATGATCTCTTTTTAAACTTTGTGTGGAATGGGAGTTCAAAAATTAACATAAATGTACTTATTAAAGAATATACTGAAGGAGGTCTTAATATGGTCGACATCTTTTCATTTATAATTGCGTTGAAATGTTCTTGGATACGAAGGATCATCACAGGAAATGGTAAATGGATTAATATTGTAAAAATGATAATAGACACCCAAAAACTTTACAACTGTGGTGTTCACTATCCAGAAAACCTTATAAATAAAACAGGCAATGCTTTTTGGAAAGACACTTTAAAATCGTTTGTTGATTTCCGCAAAGCAGAATCATTAAATATAAAATACATATTACAAACCCCAATATTCTATAATCCTGATATAACGATCGGTAATAAAAGTGTATTCCTCAAAACATGGTTTGAAAATGGCGTGCATTTTATCTGCGATTTGATCAAAAACAACGATGGGTTAGAATTATATAGCTATGAAGAACTATGTAACAGATATAATTTCTATCCAAACTACTTGCATTACATAGGTATTACTAATGTAGTTACTAAATACTTGAAGAAATATGGTTTGTTCGATAAAACATCTGCTCTGAATACGATTGCAGATTTTGACTTTGTTAAGCCTTTTGTTCCCCTTCACGTGATATCCATTTTAAAATATCAAAAAGGTACCCAACCCATGTATAATATTGTTAAAACAAATGACACTTTACCAGTCTGTATGTCAAAATGGACGAGCATTTTTGAAAATATTGAATTAAAAGACTGGAACCATATCTTTAGTATGCCATTTTGTATAACCAAAGATTCTACGCTACAATGGTTCCAGTATAGAATTATACACCGAATTATTGGTACCAACTATTTTTTGTATAAAATCAATTATAAATCGTCAGCTGAATGCTCTTTCTGTCATGATATGTCGGAAACAATTGAGCACATTTTTTGGGAATGTAAATACGTTAAAAAATTTATTGCTGATTTGTTTGAAGGTTTTGAGGTATTCGCTGACTTCATAAATGCACCCTCTTTCATGTTAGGACATAAAAACACAAGTAGTCCTCTTAATCTAACATTCCTTCTCACTAAAAGGTTTATTTATAATTGTAAAATGAATCAAACATTACCTACCGTTATCGCGGCAAAATCATTCTTTTCTATCCAGTATCATATTTTGAAGGAAATGAACTTCTTCTGCAATTTAGATTCTAACTTAATAACTACATGGGACATTTTGTTAAATCTGTATCGTTAAGAACATTGTGACTTGCATATTTTATCCGTATATTCAAAATTTCAATATGTGTATCAATTTGTATATTGCTGTTTAAGCAATTATGATATTATTGTTAATATGCAATTGTGAGCACTTGTCTTCATTGTAATATTATATATCATGCATGTTGAACTATTATCAATACTCATGATGTACGGTGTGGAGGGGATGCCCTCGACCCTCACACACCTATTGACGAGGAAAATAAAATATATAGAACGGAAAAAAAAAAAAAAAAAAAAAAAAAAAAACCATTCACGTTGACTGTTCCAACATGCTTGCTGATTGTTCCACCATGCTTGATGACTGTTCCAACATGCTTGTTGGTGTGTTTATTATGACCCATCATAGTTACATGTAATATAATTATAATTATAGTGCTATCTTTCTTCCTTATAAATTCTAACATGCTTCTCTTCTCACCAATAGGTTTTTTGTTTGTTCAGTAACACGGAGAACGCAATACCCAGCCACATGCAAGTTGGCAGTATCAACAGGCCACATTCCCTAAGCAGTAAGCGGAATGCGAGATACAAAATTGCAAAGCGAATCACGACAGCAGGTGGCGGTCGTTCGTCTTCCGTAATTGGAATAATTACTTGTCGGAGAAAATTGCCGAACTTATAGGATTGAACAGTCACATAAAATCAAAGTAACTTTGCATTGTTTGGAATTTTCTTTTGAATTTGAATAAATACTACCATTTAAAAGTATCCAATTGCGAACGGTCGTGCATGCATAATAATTAACCAGTACAGATAAATATCGTGCAGTTGTCTTAGTATACCAAGTCTAGATTTTACACATTATTGCTTATAAACATTGTAAACACATATATACTAAAGTATACTTTGAACCCTTTGTACAACTATATTCAACCATGATACGTATAATGTTTCGAATAATCGAGTCGGCTTTTTAACGTTTTTTATACAATAAATTTGAGTTTTGGTCACTAGATAAAAATATCTCTACATATCAATGTACCGTATATATTATTGTGACATTATTATATATGCATATAATACTTTTAACTCTGGTGGTAGTTATTTTACATTCATTCCATCACATAACATTGATGTTATCGTGTTTTATGATGTGTATCGTCCCTTTAAATTAATAACAAGTGTTTATCTTTTCATGTTGGAAAATAATTTAGTACATGTTCACTGTAAAGCATAAATATAATTCTAATAAATTTCGTTATAACAAATGTACATAAAGTGTATGTGTGATGTAATGTACTGACTTTTGCAGTTATCAATTTGGTTTTCCGAATCATATGCCGGACAGAACTATATCCATATCTGGATATTTGTTATATTTTAGTATATAAACAAAACAATAATAATTAACAATGATTACACTATGTTTTAGATCAAGGGCGTGTTGTATTATTTTATCATATTTTAGTCAGTTATAGTAATACTAATGCTGTGAAGAATATTTAAATATGTACAAGTAACAAAAGTACGTATTTAATGTCTAACACACAACCGATTTGAAAAGATTCTAAGGTTCTCCTGTGTCTCCGAGTTATATTATTGAAGTTTCCAAGCAAAAGACAGTGGACAACTTACTTTACGATTATCTAATCGTGGTCAAATGTTAAATCAATGTGTTTTATAAATAAAGCCAAATTGTTTTGACGTTTTTAAATTTCAGTGAGAAAGGTATAAATGACATATACAAACCGATGTTAAACATATTTTTCGTAAAGTACCGTTATCTATCGTTTCGTTTCGTTTACGTCGTATTTAGGCTGTTCTATATTGCTTATTGCTTATTGCTTAATGTTTGTTTGCAAATTAAATTCGTCTTCTGTGTTAAATGATTCAATCGCGTTTTATTCACATTTATATAAATAGTTCACACATCGTGGTGTCATTGGTTTGCCCATAATATAAGTACGCCACTAACAGCCATCAACCAGTATATATCAACATGCATGATGGCATTGTCAGCTGGAAATATGACATCGTCATCAAGCAAAATGAAAGTGTCATCAAACACAAAATCTGCGCCAGCTAACACAATGACCATATCAGCAAGCATGTTGAAACACCAATAATGTAAGTTTGGCCTAAATACCTCTCCATACATAACCTTACCTATGTTTCATACACGAACAGCGATCGATCTTCTGCTATTCAATAACTTGTTCTAATATTAAAATATCGATTCATTAATACCTGTATACAACTTTAGTGGTATTTATGTTTGTGAATATTAATGTAAATGTAGAATCAGATTAAAGCATGAGGATTCTAATCGCATATCTAGTGTCTCAATCACGCATCGTTCCAAATGACAATTGACAATATTTGAAAAGCATTGGATCATTGATGCTTTAGGTTTTAATATGTTATAGTGAGTCCATTAAACATTGCCATTAAAACAGTGTATCGTTAAGATTTTCTGTCACTTTCACCTTTAAACAGAACTTATCCGATTTTGTACAACATTGCATTTTCAATCAAATACTTGATAAACAATATTAAAAATAAGCTTTAATGCGGTACACAATATTTGAACTACACTTAAAATATATAGGCATATACAAATACATTTACTGTAACAAATGAATTCATAGAAAGCTATTATATTTTACTAATTAGTAGCACTAGCCAAAAGAACTACAAAACATTTAAATTAATTGTCATCTAATTTTATAAAACACAACAGTACATAGAACAAATCTGAGCAATAACATGAATATGAAGTATTTACAATCGCAAACGCAAAAACAAAATGAAACGTGAAAAGTCCACGAAAAATAAAATTTTCGAACAAAATGCATAAAAGTCAGCACAATAATAAACAAAGTTCTGGATGCAAGGTGAAGGTCATAAAACTATGGCTAGGATTCACACTTAAGTACAACTTAAGTTAAGAAATTGGTTTTTTTAGTTGTTAATTAGGACATTGCGGAGAACTGACCCTGAACAGAAGTTTGTTTATGTAAGTAAAAATGTTTAACCGCAATAACAAGAGCTCCATCCACTATTGAGTTATTAAGCAGAATGCAAGTAATGGTGTCATTGACCTCATCCATCCCCTAATTAATACCAAGCGGCGTCTCTTGATCTTGACCCCACCACAACAATATGCAACCCCATGCAAGGTCTTGCTATAATGTATCTCTATGTGAAGTTGTATTACAATAGCTCAAATAATTATTGCGTTATTGGGCCGACACCTTTTTCTATAAATAACAGTAACCTTGACACCTACCTATCCCATATGCAATCCCAAGTGAGGTTTCAATATAAGGTATATACATTTCAAGTAACATTACTATATCTCAATTCGTTCTTGAGCTGAAAATCGTAGACCGTTTGTTTTATGTTTAGCAATTGTGACCTTGACCTTGACCCCATCTCCCCATATGCAATTCCCAGCAAGGTCTCAATATAATCTTATCTACATGAAGTTTCAATAAAATATCTACATTCATTCAAAATGTACTGAGTGGAAACCGTTTTTCTAGTAATGGTGACATTGACCTTGAACCTACCCATTCCAAATGCAATCGCGAGCGAGGTCTAGTTATAAGGTATCGACATATGAAGTTTCATTACAATACGTCAATGTGTTCTCAAGTTATTCAGCGAAAACCATTTTTCTATTTTTAGTAATGGTGACCTTGACGTTGACCCCATACACCCATATGCAATCTCAAGCGATGTCTCAATATAATACATATATCTATGTATGAAGTTTCATTACAATTTCTCAATGTGTTATCAATTTATTGAGCGGAAACCTTTTTTATTTTTGGTAACAGCGACCAGTCCCGTCGGCACTTATCTGCACGATGGATCCAGTCTTCTCACTGCAAACATTAATACAGTCGAGGCAATTTCAGCTCTTCATGTGAAATCTTGACGGGAGGATGTTTGCCTTTGATGTAACATAAGATGACCACGTTATTGTAATTTTCCGTTATCTTTGTTTGCTTTGTAAAAACGCAATGTCGTTTTCGCCTGGCTTATAAACCCGTTCAGGAAGTCTTGGAATGAAGTCCTTTTCTTCCCCACTCAGTGAAAGCATTCGGATCGATCTCTTATCTTCGCGGTACAACACATAACTTCCTCATTTATGTTCGTCGCGGAGGTATATTGCGACACAACATTCATCGATCATTTAGACGTAATTGTATTATCTGTTCCAAAACTCAATATTTCAATTTTGTCCCTTTCACCTGTAAAAGCAATCGTATTTTTAGACATAACAGCCATACTGAAAGGTATCATATTGCAGAACTGGAATGTGCCTTGTATTGTCAGTTTTGTTCAGAAAATTACAATCTTTTGATTCATGGAATCGATTGCAGCTATTTGCATGACATTGACAAATTCTAATTTGCAATAGCGCGGTTTTCCGTCGTCATAATTATTTTGCCTCAAAACAAGTTTTTCAGTTTTTTGCCACTTTATTTTCTTCTGCGGATACCTTTTGTCAGTATTTAACTCTCCAATTTTTCTACAATAAAGCAGTTTCTCAACAGAATCATCGAATTTAATTGAAATTTCATCCTCAAAATTCAAACTGTTGTGCTCACCTATTTTATTATTGTATGACTGTAATTTGTTGACCAGTATCACTAGCATTTTGTTTGCTGGCGTTGTTGTCCTTGTTCCTCTCCAAATCTGTGATACTATATCGATATCGCTTTTAATGTCCTTACAAAATTTTCTTTTGGGATGAGTTTCCTCTGTCAACTCTTTTCTACGCCTTAAGATTAGCTGTCTCACGAACTCGCAGTTCATCAAACAGTTTCAGGACACTGTCTTTCATTGAGTCAATCTGAACAGGAATAGTTTTGGACGGTTCGTTTACTACTTCCAGTCGTTTGTCATATTGTTCACGCAACGTGGTGGCATCGCTCTTTTTTTCTTCTAAGCACAGTGTATGTCATTCGTCCAAAGGGAGCATACGCTTTGGATCGCAGTGTCGATGATCTTCCACTACACATTTTGCACAGCAGTTACAAGTGTGGTTCAGGAAGAACAACTAGTAAGCCATGTCGTGTCTCAACAAATCAACCATGTTGTGAACATCAATTATGCATGATAAACGCAATTTTTTCTTACAATCGCTACAGTGATATTCAAGATCTCGAAAACAACATCTCCCACGGACGAAATCGTAGCAAGAACAATTATCGGAACCATGGTTTGTGCTCTCCGATTTCACTACTTGCTGCACATGCCACCCGTTTAAAATGTTGAAACATTAGCGTATTTAACTCATAAATGTGCAAAGTTGGTTTCCACAAGTTATATTGACATATTATAAAGAGCTGTATAATTACTGAAGCAAAGGTCGATCATCAATACTATATAAGTTTGAAATGTAAGTTCAATATGCTGAAGAATGGGTCAATTTTATCCAGTTATCGGATTCCAGTCAACGTTTAGAAATCCATAACTACATGGTAAGTCAACGTATAAATGCTGGCTCATAAAAATCTGTTATTCTCTATATATCACGTCAGGTCTATTTATCGTGTGTGTTGTGCGTGTTTGTGTGCGGTTGTCTTTCATCGACAAATAACCGGTTGAACTTTTTATAGTTGAGTGTAACCTATCGATAATTGAGTCGATCAAGCAGAGCATTTATCACGATTTGTGGGAACAGATTCAGCCATTTTGGTTACAGTATACTAAATATTTCAGGTGTGCAATGCTATACTCTCTAAATAAATCAACACCATTTATTTGAAGACACAATTTTCTGTATAGTCACTTGCAATGACTTTATTTTTGAATATTTCTTTGTACGTGTGGTAGGAAAAACATTGTTGTGTACTAAAAATTCACTGTTTCGCTTGAAGGTTGGAGACTACATGACGAGACTTTGACAGCTGGCAGTATACCTTCAACTGGAGAGTAGCCGGTAAAAAGATGGCCGTAAAACAGTGAACTTTGATTCGCGTCGAGTTCTTTCTTACATATCACATGACCTATCTTTTTTATTGTCTAAATCAATTCGGCTCGGAATGCTCTTTAAGAAAAGGTATGGTTATGAGGGTCTCTACGCGCAAAATGTTGAGTTTATTTTTTGTTGAATTTATTGCTTTTACATTGAATTTGTTAAGGAAATCTTTTAGTATATTGTGACCTTTTAGTGGCAGTCTATTTAGTCATTAATATCAGTTTTATGAAGGTATTTGTATTTAAATTATGTAAATGTATTATTGGGATTTTAGTCTAGTTGGCCATTGAACAGTGCCTTTGTCGAATATTGTATTAATTGGACAAAATATGTAGTTTTCTCAGACTCTGGTATTTTGTGATGGCAACATTTTGTATATTAGCGACCACAATCAAAAACGCCATTTTGCTTTTGCCTTCTACAGTATTGTAAATATTACATTGGAATAAACGCCAGTTTCAACACAACAAGGTGAGTAAATATTACTTTCTCTATATTCTGTTATTAATAAAAGAATGTTTTCATGTATATTTTGGTAATGAAGCTAGAATATGTTTCAGAAATCGTTTTATGCAATAAGCTTCCGGGTTTTCGGAAGGCATTTTGTCAATATACATGGGTTGCCAATAACCATGATTCTCGCGATATCGTGTTTAATCGTAATTTCCGGTGACATATTTGTAATGTCTGCATATTTGCGCACCTGCTGCATGGAACTTTTCTGTGTTTAACCACTTTTTTTCCAGTACTAATTGCATGAAATTGTTCTCTGGTTGTGGAAAAATAGGTATTTTATGACGAACCCCACATCCCTCGTCAATATTTACTTGATTTTTGAAGAAATTGATGATTTTTCTTTAGGAACGTTGATGAGTGACGTCACACGCACCTGCTATGTTTAGACTCCGCCCACTGGTTGGCAAAAGGTGGTGGACATAACATTGGCATATATAGAGAGTGTTAAAAAAACATAAGTTAATTTTCACAATAATTAAATGTTTGAAAACATGTTGGCACATAATAATGTTATAATAAGATATATTGCATTACAGTATGAATCATTTCTTTTTATGATTATTGTTTACTCATGATGCATTTAAAAGAAATACTCATTGTGCCGAATATCCATGTATGCAACACTCATAAAATAAAATTCAAAATAAAATATCCATTTAAGTTAACTTATTCCAGAATACAGGGCACGAAAGCAAATAAGGATGTAAAGCAACTATTATGGATCATGCCAATTAGGCTTTAGGTAATATATTAATTAAATATTGAAATCTTACCAGAACCTACGCAGGTCAGAAAAACCTTACATGTTATATATTTTAATCCACTTTCATAAAAATGAAATGGTATCTAACTTAATCTGTATTTGTATGTTTTCACCAGCTTGTGCATATTTCACACCCTACCCATCTTTTAATAATTTAATCCGGCGTTGAATTGCCCCTTTGTTTGAGCATAAGCCCATTATCTCATTGTGACCAGATACTGTCCAGACAGTTACTAACGAACAACATGGTGTCAAGTTTGAATCTAAGTGCCCTAAAACCACAGGTGGCAGACGTACACATGTCTGGTCATTTAACAAAATGTATTATACTTTCATGGTATTTATCAGTCATTTTCATGGATAATATAAACGCCCGAAAATACTGAATTTTTGCTCTTTTATAATGTATTGTAAAAACGATGCTCATTAAATTTGGTAAATTGCTAAGAAATGTTCTGAGAAGCAAGATTTTTAATCGTTTAAGAATAACATGTTTTATTGCTATTGAAAACCCGATAAAATTTAAACATGGTGCAAATTTGCTATAAAACATATTATTTGTAAAACATATAAAAACACCACCATCTTAGATCGCCAATGATTTCATAAATGTATAACATTATGAGCATCATTAAATAATTATATAACCATAGGTATGTTTTAAAATTATACAACCTTGTTGCGCTAAATAGACAATGATTTAAAATTTAAGATATTTAGGAAGTTACACAACGTAAATGTACATACACGATATTTGCAAATTAAGTACTGACGTCTTTAATTGTTTGTTCTTTTTTTCGAGTTATAAGTAATGAGTTCATCAAATTGTGTATTCCAATGTGCTTGAAAAAAAATTAAATCATATTTAAATATTGTCTTTTAACAAGTATTACGCTACAGGTTTCTTTTAAGGTTGATTTTACATGGCTGATCAGTACATTCGTTGTACGTTACAATGCACCTCCTGCAACTTTATTTCATAAAAAATAACACACATTAGCATACACTGTGCATTCATAGCATTACTGTTTTGGTACAAATTATCAGGATTCGTAAAAAACATTATCATTTTTAAAAATAAAAGTTCTTTTATTCGTGTCTAAAGTAAATTTAACTGAGAAGTTATGGCTTAGATCAAAGCACTGAAACTTTTTGTTTAACCTGCCCATTTGATATATTAATTTAGTTTATTATATACTTAAGTCGGTATGTGATTGTTTTTTTTTATAAATTTTATTTGTAGTGTTTTAATATGTATTTCAGAAATTCCGATCGATTTATCGAGTAAACACATGTATGTTTTCTGTATCTGTAACCAGCGCTTTTGCCAACCAGCATGCGCGAAAAATCCCGATTGTAAACAATAACAATCAACATTCCTATAAGATTCGGTCACGGTCATTTCAAATTGAGGACGCGCATTTCCCGCGCAAATGTATTTCGTAAGCTAAGTCTAAGGAAATTTCCAGGTGATACCGGAAGTCGTCAGAATTTCAATGTTTAGCTTTCGGTTTCATGTAAACAAACAAGATTTCAACGAATAAAATAGTTTGGGCGTATATTGTACGTTTAATGTATGTTGTAGAATTAATCTCACAGTATGTATGATTCGTTTAATGCCTGATTAGTGACTATATCTGTAATTCATTTAAGGAAATATCTACATACTTGCAAGTTGTGTAAGTTCAATATTTGTAGACTGTAATTAGTAATTACATTTTAATTTTCAAATGGTCCAGAGAGAGCTACATTTATGTTTTGTTAACCTTGAAAAGTATTATTAGTTAGTTCAAATTTTAGTTTGAATACGTTCTTGTAAATTGAATGTCGAAGTTTAACTATTAATATCGTTTTATTTTAATTTTCTGAAGCATTTTGGTTTTCTATCAATGACAAAAATTCAAGTAACTAATCCATTTAATTCAAATTAACTATACAAATTCAAATTGTTTATTGTTTTATTTTCATAAAATGTATAGTTACTTTGATGCAAATTACTAAAATAATACTTTAATTGGAATATTAATTGTTAATATAATTTTTCTACTGCTCTCACGGGTCCGATAGTCGGACCCTTTCACAATGCCAAATATGCATAATTTTCCCCAATTCTGACCCCAAAATTCCCAATTGTAAAAAACCTGTATTTTGTTTGAAAATGAAAGTGCAAATACGATTTTTCAATACTTTACAACTAAATATAAGGAGGTAAAGATATTTTTCAAGTTATCACATATTTTTGCGACCTACGTAGTGTAGGCACAACGAGATGTTTATTAACACATCATTTAAAGTTAAATCATGTAGACAGTAGATCCCACAATTTTATTTTGGTGAAGTTATCAGATTTGGTGATGCTTTTTTTTATAAATATATATCTACTTTTAGGATATGAGACATGCATATTATTTCAAACTCTTGGTTGCATTGCTTGCTTAGGTATTTATCACAGTTTAGAGTTATTCAGTTTTATTATTTATTTATTTTTGTAGCTGCCCTCGGATCATGCTGGAAAATAGTGCAAGTTCTTAAAAGCATGTAAGTATCAGTCTTTTATTTATTTTTAGATCGATCACAATGAATTAACAAATTCTGAGAAATGAAAGTGTTGTTGAGTATAATCAGGTGCCGTGGCATTGAAAAAACAACCAAATATATCATTGGAAAAAATATGGACAGAATATGACATATACATCAGTACTGGGTATTGTTACACGCACATATCAAACATTTCAGAATTTAAATAAAAGTAAAATGCGTGTAAAGGGAAAAGCAAATTTGGATCGCTTTATGAATGAAAGATTTCAGATTGAGAAAAACAATGAAAATGTCAGTCAAAGTAATCGATCTGATCCATTTGCTACAAATGATGATTTGCGTATTAAAGCTGAGGCTTATATGTCTGTGTCTGAAACTCTGCCATCTGAGCTGCATCAAACGAAAAAATCAAATGAAATTGAAAGAAGATGAATGAGATTTAACTTTGGCTGTAAAAGAATGTTTAAATGAAAGTCTTGGTAAATATATTAATAAAACTGAATCACAGCGAAAAGCCTCAAAACGCACTGCTAACAGAGAAGCATGTTGACGAGAAAATTTTTAGAAATTTGACGCCGACATTGATATGGTTACAGAACATGAATTAGAAATTCAGTAACTTAATTAAAAAATATGTGACCTAAAAAATGAAATACTGCAAAAGAATGAAGAGATCAAGGCCCTTAAAGCTATAATTGATGATCTCAATATTCAAAATGCTACTTTGCAGAACATTGAAGATATGGCCTTGTTTGATAAAAATAAAAACTGTTATATGCCAGAGCATCATGAATGTGTTTACAGACTTTTAGATTTACATGTGTCTTGCGAAAATGTGAGTCAGGTAATTAAAGCTGTTTTAAAACTTTGAAACAAAAGTCCCAATAAACTGCCGTCTGAAAGCACAATTATCAATTGGTCAGTGAAAAGGTCTGTGATAGTCCGACGGCAATTGTCTGAGTACGCAGCAAGTGAGGGAAACTACTTGCTTCTAGGTTTACGTGATATGGCGACCAAATCAGCATCTGATACACTCGACTCATTTAAATATATTTTAAATGACATTGACTGAGCAAATAACGGCGAAAATATGGAAAGTCCAGCAAAAAAAAATCTTTGTAATATAAAAAATACCATGAGTGACAGAGCGTCCGCAGAAACAAAATTTAATTCAATGCTTGAAGAAATTCTGAATATAGGGCCACTTTATTGCCAGATGTCGTTAAAAATTATAAAAGCATGAATGAAGAGTCTAAACAAGCGATTAGTCAAATGAATAATTTTTTCTGTGGCCTCCATACACTAGTGCACATGGCTGATGTTTCACCGAAGGCGATATATGAATCGGTGAAAGAACATTTAGAAGGTAGCATTCCTATTGATAATCCTTCTTTTACAAAATCCGGACAGTCCGGAACAATTCGACTGGTACACACAGCCTGCAAGGCATTCGCATGAAGAGGCGATCAGAAAAATGGTTGCCATTCAGCTTTTTTGACTTATTTCAGTTTTTTTTGTAATCTAACAAGCTTTTAGGTTTCCCATTACGGCCACTTAGAGGAAATCGTTTGAACATATTATTTTTAAATGCTGGACACGTGTTTTTCTAACAAAACAAGTCCTATGAATGGTTTACTGAAGAGTGTTTCAAAGCATCTCAAAGAACCTTTTTTTCTTGCTGGATGTAAGGCTCTTGGACTTATTTAAAAAATTATTGAAGCCTAACATAAAAACTCTAGCCTTAGAAAGCCAAATTGCGTTTTCGCTCAATAAAACGGGTGAGTGGCCTGAAAACAAAGGAAATAATTGAACATGCAAGAAAAGAGGTACCATACGAAAGAAGAAAATTTAAGGAAAGAGAAGAGGTAATACTGGTAAAGAGGATAAAAAAACAACGAGAGGATTTTCTTACGAAACAAGAGTTAGAAAAAAGAAGAATTGAAAGACTCGAAAAAGAAACAACTGATACGCTTTTTTATGGACTGTGGCAGAACCAACAGCAAATGGAAGAGGAGCTTTCCACATTAAATTATAAGAAAGAAAAGGAGGATGCCCTTAAGGTTAAACTACGATTTAGAAAAAATGTTTTTTAAACAAGTCTGTAACAAGTCAGATGTTTATTCATTTAGTAAACTTATTAATGGTAAGCGAACAAATTTGACAGTAAATGAGTTGAAGGAAAATGTTCTTTCGTTAATTGAACATACTTTTCAAATCCCACCACGAGAACAATATCATATGTTGGTTGGCAGAGTCATAGAACATAAATGGTTGGAGAATGATGAGCCAAGGTGGTATAAAGGGAGAGTTATTTCCCAGGTGATTGCAAATAATGCATTGTTAAATGATTGTTATTCATTTTCAGGTCTTTTAATTGAAAAGCAAATATTGAATGGGAAAAACACGTGAAAAGCACACATCTGATTACGTAACATATTGTATACTTTATACTTTCAGGTCCCAGGCTTCCCTCAATGGTTTAATGTGACGCTTGATGATGACGAGGCCGTATACACAGTAAAGCTGGATGAAGAATATCAAGCCGGTGATATCATAATCCCGGAGCAGGATCACTAACACATATTAATAATAGAAGGCATAACAAAATGATGTCTATTTGAATACGATTGATATGTATTAATAAAACGTGTGTGATCATCGTATGTTCGTCCTAATACACCAATCAAATCATACTGGTGAATTAATCAATAATCATCATTAAATAAATGTCAGATACAGTAGGGAGTACTAAAATTGTCAAGATGTGCTTATCAAGAATTTCTTTTAATAATGCGGCATTTTATGCGAATATTAGCTTTATATCGCAGTAAGCAAAGGGGTATAAAAAGGAATACAAAATTTGAAATAAACATTATTTATGTAAAAATCACTCTTGCTTTTGTATATGATTGATATTACTTTTTAGAATATTAATATTTGGCACTGCTTTAAATATAAAATCTAAGTAAAGGATAGTAGTAACTTCGGCAGAAAAAATATGAAATGTGAACATTTTAAAGGCCCATGACTCCTGATTGTGTGGTCCGATTAAAAAATAAATACCCCAATTTTTTTCTCTCATCAAGACCTTTCCAATGATATATAATAATTATAGTTTTTCTCAAGTTTCAAAAATGGCCTGTGGATGCTATTTATATTATTAACAGTTGTAACAATTATCACCGTCTTTAATATTTATGTGCACATATGCATTAATATTGCAGTAGCCCAGCACAGGGGAAAGCCTACAGTTCAGGGTCCAGTGTCAGGTTTTGTCGTGAGAGGCCAATCCACAATTGGTATGTTGTTGTTGTGGTAAATGTCCTGTATGGAAATGTACATATTGTTCTAATTGCAATTACTATTTATCTTATTATGCCGTTGTGAACAATTTGTTTAAGTTGTCGAGTTATTGCGATGTTATTCAGCGGATACATTGTATAGACGGCCACTAGATATGTGCGTATAGTTATTCCTTCATCATCATGATTATATATTTCAATATTATTGTAATTGTATATTTTGTATATTACTGTTGAGAATCCGTAATTTATAATTGCAGGGCGCCAGCACATGATATCAGTGTCTGCGACCTTGACAGATATATACTCATACACGTGATATCAGTGTCTGCGACCTTGACAGATGTATACTCATACGCGTGATATCAGTGTCTGCGACCTTGACAAATATATACTCATACACGTGATATCAGTGTCTGCAACCTTGACAGATATATACTCATATTAGTATTTAATACGACATTGACATATATATACATACTCATATTAGTATTAAATACTATCATGTTATCAACTGTTTGACGTGAACATGGAGGGTAACTATTAAACGGACATATAGTCGAATCCATTGTGTTGTGTAGATAATTTACTATTCAGCTATCACTAAAGCACACAATTTACAAATGGCGCCCAACGTGTATAAAATGTAGTTTCTCTCGTTTAACAACTGAAAAGTGCTTTTACACTGCTGATTTGTATTATACGATAACGTGCAAGGCTGTGGACATTCTACCGTTTTGAGGGGGCAGCTTGGAGTTGCAGTGTGTACATCGTCAAGGACCTTCGAACTGACAGTGGATCATGTGACAATTACATCGCAGTCTAGTGGCCTATTTATTGATCCAGACAGCTGTTTAACCTGTTTTTGTAAGTACCAATAGTGGAAGGCCATTTATTTAGTCAATTGCTGTTGAATTTCTTTATTAAATTGTAAACAACCATTTGGGTACAGTATTTTGTAAATATTTTGCTATATTTTGTTAACTGTTTCATTTAGAACTTCAATTTTCTCAGTAGTCTAGGAAAGTGAAAAGGAAAATTTGGGAAAGTGTCACTATTGAATGATACCATAGCATATAAATAAATAAACCTAGGTGGAGGTTCTTAATTCTAACAAGTCTATAATTAAATTTAACTGAAGCATCTTTACTTATCATAATGTTGCCATCATATTGAAAACAGTACATAGTATATCATATTATTATTTGTTATAACAGTACTTTTCAGTGGCCAACTAGTTTTATTTCAGATGTGTTGTTTGTCTGGAGGTAGTGACCAGCATTCAAATCACACAGCTATATAGCGGTGGTTTAATTTGAAATCTTGCTGAATGCTACACACGCTTGATATACTGGGATATTGACCTTGACGGTAAAATTATTGACACTGAAAGTTTGACCTTGACATGCCTGTTTTAAAATTTCAAGAAAGGCAGATTGATTAATTGATTTATAACTGTATTATTTTGCAGTGAGTAGTTTGATGTTTTATACTTGTTGCAGCAATGTAGATTTTAATTAAAACATTAACATTTATTTGCACATTTTCAGATTTTCAGAGGATTTCCATAATTTATTTTGTGTGTATTATGTAGAATTTGTTTTACATTTCAGTCTGTTTATTAATTAGTTTTTCTATTTTAATTATAATGGATAGTAGGGATTATGCAAGGTCCAATGAAGATGATGATTCATCTAAGAGTGAATTAGCCAGCGGTGGGTCTGAACGAGAACAAACGTTGTCAGAAAAAGAAAAGAAGCTACTAGAGGCGCTTCATGCTTTGAACATGGAACCTCAGACACAAAGTGTGTGTGTAGGGGGGGGGGGACTTTGGTCTATTTCTGAGAAGTCTTGGCCAGAAGATGGGCGAGGATAGAAAACCATCAAGACACAGTCCATTAGAAAGATCAAGGTATGAGTATTCATTACTGAGAACTCCTGCTACTCCAGAGACATTTCCGAAAGTTGTCTACATTCTCGGGGAAAGATAATAAAGGTGGAGTTTAGTGGGATGCCTTTAATTATGAAAGAGACGCACTGTTGACGGAGGGAACATTCACGGAAAAGCAAGTTATGCTGGGAGTGAGAAGTCAGTGCGAGGCACAGCCAGCGATATCGTGCGGAGATTAGGACCTGGTACAACCATCCAAGAAGTTCAGAAGAAGCTCGAAGGTACTTGCGGTAGCATAGAATCGCAGGAGTCGGTGATGAAAAAATTTTACTCCTGTACCCAAGGATCTGAAGAAGTTACAACTTATGCATCAAGGCTGTAAGATTTGTACGCCAGAGCAGTAGAACTGAAAGCAATCAAAAGAGATGATCAGCTCTTGAAACAAGTGCTTGTTCAAGGATTGAAACTAGAACTGAAGCATAAAGCACAGTACAAGTACGGCACAATAGACAGGTTCAAGAAAAAGTTACGAAGATTGGAGAAAGACCTCCAAACAACAGATAATAAGAAGCCATCCAATGTTGCTCAGAAGTCTGAAAAGGAAGATAAGTCAGATATGAACGAATTGAGAGAGATGGTAAATGAATTGAACAGGAAGATTGAGGAATTGTAGAAGAGGAACACCAACCCAACCTATTATGTTGGCAGAAACTTTACAAGAGGTAGATTCCAACAACCACCACAACATAGAGGAGGAAGAGGCAGCTACAGACCTAGAAGACCACTAGGCAGTAACACCTTCCCAATGCATGTCACACATGTGGTGGCCGGGGACACTTTGCAAGTCTGCCCGAATGACTTGGAGAATGGAAACAGAAATTTAAAAGGGTAAGTGCTCTTATTGAGGGATCGATTGCAGGCACTACAATAACAGATTGCAAATTAGTAGGAGAATCTAACGAAGCCAACATCTATATTAACGGCAAGGATCTAATGCGGGCACTACAATAACAGATTGCAAATTAGTAGGAGAATCTAACGAAGCCAACATCTATATTAACGGCAAGGATGCGGGCACTACAATAACAGATTCCAAATTAGTAGGAGAATCTAACGAAGCCAACATCTATATTAACGGCAAAGAAACACAAGCACTGTTGGACACAGGAAGCTGTGTAAGTGTTATCGCCAAATCCTTCTACGAAGAACACTTTAAAGACATTCCATTACAACCATTGCAAGAAATTCTCCATGTAGAGTGTGCTGACGGACAGTCATTACCATATTTTGCAGAAAGCGGACTTACATGTGCCATGGTACTTATGTTTTAGAAGCATTGTGTTTAGGGAAAAGTAGTTACAGCAAAACAACAACTGTATAGCTATCGTGAGAAACGCCTTGCAGCATCAAGTTATTATTAGACAGAATAAAACAGTAACAGTCCAAGCCTATACAGACAAAAAAATGGATTATCCAGTAACTTCTGCTCTGATCCAGGAGTGTACTGCAATTAAATTGCCTAGTACTGTTGAAGTGAGTCCAGCATTAATGATGTCTGGAAAGAACAACATAGCTGTTACCTTGACTTGTCAACCAACACTGTATGTCTGGCACCAAAAGCTATCTTGTGCGAACAACAACCAGTAGAAGTACCCGAAGAAGTGCTTGACAGATTAGAAGAAGACAAAGACAGAAAACGGCAGAAAATAGTCAAAGAACTCAGCATTGATGAAGAAAACATCATAGAACCTGAACAACGACAAGCATTAACTGACCTTCTAATGAAACACCGCAATATATTTTCTACAAGTGACACTGATATTGGAAACTGCACAACCATCAAACACCAAATTGATTTACATGATGAAAGACCATTGAAGCAGAGACACCGAAGAATACCGCCTGGAATAATCAACGAAGTTAGACAGCATATAGAACAACTGTTAGCACGTAACATCATACGACCATCTAAATCTCCATTTTCATCCAACATTGTCATAGTGCGAAAGAAGAATGGAAAACTTAGACGTTGTGTTGACTAAAGAGTGCTGAACGACAGAACCATAAAGGATTCATTTGCTCTTCCAAGAACGGAAGAACTATTTGATTGTTTGCAAGGAGCCAAGTACTTTACAACTGTAGACATGAAGGCAGGGTACCATCAAGTTGAAATACAAGAGGAACATAAGGAACGCACTGGATTAACTGTAGGACTACTCTGATTCTTTCAATTTAACAAGATGCCTTTCGGTTTGTGTAACAGTCCTGCCATTTATCAAAGGTTAATGCAAGAATGTTTGGGTGACTTTAATATGAAAATATGTGTTATTTTTCTTGATGATTTGATTATTTTCAGCAATACGGTGTCGGAGCATATCGAGCGGTTAGAATTAGTTTTATCTAGATTGCAGGAATGTAACTTGAAACTTAGTCCTGAAAAGTGTCATTTTTTAAAACAACGTGTTAATTTTTTAGGTCGTAGTGTGAGCAACGAAGGGGTAGAGACAGATCCTGAGAAAATTGACAAGATAAGAAATTGGCCAACACCACAAAACCCTAACTAATTACATTCTTTCTTAGCATTTGCAGGGTGCTACCGGAGATTCATCAAAGATTTCAGTAAACTCACTAAACCTCTTTCAGATTTGATCCCATATCCTACAGGTTAGAAAGCTCAACAGAAGAAAGATGCTAAAGATCGGACGTGGACAAAAGAAAACCAAGAAATTTTTGATAAATTAAAAGTCATATTAACCACATCACCTATTTTGGCTTATCCTGATTTTCAGAAACCTTTTGAATTGCACACAGATGCATCAACACAAGGACTGGGAGCAGTACTGTACCAACAACAAGCTGACAATCGGAAAAGTGTTATAGCTTATGCCAGCAGAGCACTCTCGAAGTCGGAAAAGAACTATTCTGCACTCAAATTAGAATTTCTAGCGTTAAAGTGGGCCATTACAGAGACATTTTCTGAATATTTATCACATAATTATTTTACAGTGTACATAGACAATTATCCCTTGACGTATGTATTATCTTCAGCAAAACTAGATGCCACCGGTCAAAGATGGGCTGCTACGTTGGGAGAATATAACACAGATGCTGACACATTAAGCAGATACCCACAAGCAAAAGATGTATATTATAGTGATCGTTTACAACGTGATAATAATGTTGTCAAAGCTATTTGCAATTCTCTTCAGAGTAGTTATTTTTATTTTGAAACATTGCCTTGTTTATCTTTAAATGTAGTAGATATAGCTGATATCTTTGGACAACCATTGGCTCAAATGGAACTGCGGGAAATTCGAAAAGCCCACCGATCTGATCCTACAGTTGACAAGTGGAGAAGAGCAGTCATCGATAAGACACTCCCACAACACATATACAGTAAGCTAGATCTGAACATCAAAAAGAACTTTGCAAGTTTGAAGATCAAGAGAGGTGTGTTGTTCAGAGAAATTGAAGACCAAGGTGAACATATTGAACAGTTAGTGATACCTGAAGTGTATAAGGCAGATGTGTTGAAAGGTCTTCATACTGATGTTGGACATCCTGGTAAAGAAAGAACTTTGAAATGTGTACGGCAAAGATCTTTTTGGCCTAGAATGACAACGGAGATAGAGAAATATGTGTCACAGTGCAACAGATGTTTACGACGGAAAACTGCTACTAACACCAGAGCACCACTAGTTAATGTGCATACAACATATCCACTAGAGCTCATTTTGTTTGACTATCTCTCATTGGAATCATCAAAAGGAGGATACAACAGCATTCTAGTGATTACAGATCACTTCGACAAATTCGCACTTGCTATTCCTACTAGAAATCAGACTGCAAAGACTACTGCAGAAGCATTTCTCAACAAATTTATTATCCATTACGGTATTCCAACTTGATTGCATTCAGATCAGGGAGCAAATTTTGAATCCGAAATCATCAAAGAATTATGTATCATCACCAACATGAAGAAGACACATACATCCATTTACCACCCCCAAGGCAATGCCGGTCCAGAAAGATTCAACAGAACACTATTAAATATGTCAGGTACTTTGGAAAATAAACAGAAAGACAACTGGAAAAAATACATAAACTCATTAGTTTACTCATACAACTGTACTCCACATGAATCAACGAAGGTTTCACCTTTCATATTGATGTTTGGACGGAAGCCAACATTACCATGAGATACTGTATTTGAAAGATTTCAAGAAACATCAATCAACATGACAACTCAAGAGTATATTGATGATTTGAAAGATAGAATCAGTAAGACAAGATATATTGTAGAAAAGCATATTTGTAAAAGCAGAGAAAAGCAGAAGCAGAGTTATGACTTGAATGTCAGAGGGGCTAATGTGGAAGTAGGTGACCACGTTTTAGTGAAAATATTGGCACATGGTGAAGGAAAGCACAAGCTCGCAGACAAATATGGAAGAAGAACTGTATGTGATAACAGAACAACCAAGAGAAATTACTCCTTTATTCAGGCTTACAGGTGTGGACAGTGGTAGAGTTAAAACTTTGCATAGAAATCATTGGTTTCCAATGCAAATTCAGGGAAATCATGACGAGGCAAGTCAACAAGAAGTGATTGACCCAGTGCAGAAAACTGCTGTTTATGAGTAAAAAGTAAGTTGTTAGATGTTGCACAGAGTGAACCGTCACAAAGCAACAGTTCTGATGAAGATAGTGTGAGTTATATACATGTTCCGAGAACAAGTGTAAGTGGGGACGCCCACAAACTCATGGTAAAAGGGAACAGAGAATGAGTCACAGAGTCTAGTGATGTAGCATACACATCGCCCAGACATGATAGTGATGTGCGAACGAGAACAGTTAATGAGGAAATCACAGTTGGGAATAGTCTACCCTCTGGAGAACAAGAAGCCGAGAGGAATACAGATGTAATTGAGCTGCGAAATCAAGAAAATGAATCCAACACTGAAACCGATAATGAAACCATGGAACCAACAGTAGAAGTAGAGAATACTGACAGAGATAATCTGAACACGAAATCACTCAAGACAGTGCAAGAACAAGATGTGAATGATACAACAAGAAAGAGAAGAAGGAAATTAGTTTAAACCTATTTATTTGAGCTCGATTGCATCGAAAGCCTAAGGCTTATAGAGACACTTTCGAGTCCGTTTCCTGGGTAGAACCAGTACTTGGTGTCTTTGGGGGAGATCTTGAGAATGCTCCCAGTGTGGTTCGAACCCGGGACCTCCCGATCGCTAGGCGGACACCATATCCACTACGCCACCGCGACCTATATAAAAGAAGGAAATTACCAGTGCAACCTACAAGAAAATCAGAACGACAAAGGAAACATCCAGCAAGATATGATGATTTTCACATGTTTAGTGTCGTGAACGGACCTATTGATAGCAAATTTCAAGCTTCTGGAATTTTAAACAATATGGACTGTGACATTGCTAGAAAAGTAGTAGATGCTATTATGAAGTAAAATTTTATTATACTCAGTACATATATATTTAACCTATTTTAGAGTACACAATTCATTTAGAGGGGGAGAGACGAATCGTGAACTTAATTCAGATATGAATTGTTAAATGTATGTTTTTCTTTCACAGAAAGGAAGCTGTATTAGTGCAGATATATGAATAGTCAAATTATTGCTGCATTTATATGGTTTGCAAGTTTTATCTAATATTCTGTTGTAAATATTTACTACATGTTAATTTCTAGCGCTATAGTATATATAATGATTTTAAAATGTGGACAAGCGACTGAACTCATGACTGGCTATACAAATGTTATGACTATGACGGGACGTCGTTTTCACAAAGGGGAAATGTGTAAACGGTTTAACTTTTTGATAGTTGAGTGTAACCTATCGATAATTGAGTCGATCAAGCAAAGCATTCATCACGATTTGCGGGATCAGATTCAGCCATTTTAGTGGCAGTCTCTTTAGTAATTTATATCAGTTTTATGAAGGTATGTTGTATTTAAATTATGTAAATGTATTATTGGGATTTTAGTCTAGTTGGCCATTGAACAGTGCCTTTGTCGAATATTGTATTAATTTGAGAAAATATGTAGTTTTCTCAGACTCTGTAATTTTGTTATGGCAGCATAATTTTATATTATTAACAGTCGTAACAATTATCACTGTCTTTAATATTTATGTGCACATATGCATTAATATTGCAGTAGCCCAGCACAGGGGAAAGCCTACAGTTCAGGGTCCAGTGTCAGGTGTTGTCGTGAGAGGCCAATCCACAATTGGTATGTTGTTGTGGTAAATGTCCTGTATGGAAATGTACATATTGTTCTAATTGCAATTACTATTTTTCTTATTATGCCGGTGTGAACAATTTGTTTAAGTTGTCGAGTTATTGCGATGTAATTCAGCGGATACATTGTATAGACGGCCACTGGATATTTGCGTATATTTATTCCTTCATCATCATGATCGACCACCAATAATGCTTCCCGAGTATGGACAGCGTCCGGACAACGCTACGATACTAATACTTAAAAAACAGTCATGACTGCCGGAAGGCTGTCAGGACTTTGTCGGATCGCATTCGAGAAAATCAGGACTCTGTTGGGACTCTTGTCGAGACGCTGTCATGACCATATTCGATCTTTGGATCAAACATTGAATTTTGAGTCCCGGATCTCAGAATATTGTCCCGACTTTTGACATAATTGATTCGGGACGCTGTCGGCTCAAGAACGGCAGGAAAAAACGGGAATGCGTGACAGAGGCTTAACCCGTCGCTCTAATCACAAACCAAATGATATAGTTTTTAACTTTGGTAGAAATGATTGTGGTGCAGTATACTGAATGTGAATTGTTATGGCCTGTATCAGTGTGTATAGCGCATGTATCAATGTGTATAGCGCATGTATCAATGTGTATAGCGCATGTATCAAAGTGTATAGCGCATGTATCAATGTGTAGAGCGGATGTATCAATGTGTATAGCGCATGTATCGATGTGTATAGCGCATGTATCAATGTGTATAGCGCATGTATCAATGTGTATAGCGCATGTATCAATGTTTATAGCGGATGTATCAATGTGTATAGCGCATGTATCAATGTTTATAGCGGATGTATCAATGTGTATAGCGGTATATCAATGTTGTTATGTGGGTCTTTACAGCCAGCTGTGTGCAAGTGATGACGTTCATGTGATATGGGAACAAAGTCCTCAGCTACATCCCCTTCTTATCAGCTCAGTACGCAGGACGAATGTGAACAGTCGGGAATAGATGAAAAAGCAGGTAATTAATTCTTAATTTACTATTAAATCATCTTTAGAATGCTAAGTGCAAAATACTGCTCATTCTAACGAATAAATATGTTTATTTTGTATGAAATTAAGTACTTAAAGATGTTAAGAAATAATATTGGAATGTGCCGTACATAGCGTTTGTTTCTGACACGCCATTAATGTGCTCTATACATAGTCCATATAGCCAGCAGTTCGAATGTGCACTATATAGCCTGGTATTCGTATGTCGGTTATTAGCCTGGAGTTCTGATGTGCACTATATAGCCTGGAATTCTTATGTTGGTTATTAGCCTGGAGTTCTGATGTGCACTATATAGCCCGGAATTCTTATGTCGGTTATTAGCATGGAGTTCTGATGTGCGCTATATAGCCTGGAATTCTTATGTTGGTTATTAGCCTGGAGTTCTGATGTGCGCTATACAGCCTGGAATTCTTATGTTGGTTATTAGCCTGGAGTTCTGATGTGCGCTATATAGCCTGGAATTCTTATGTTGGTTATTAGCCTGGAGTTCTGATTTGCGCTATATAGCCTGGTATTCTTATGTCGGTTATTAGCCTGGAGTTCTGATGTGCACTATATAGCCTGGAATTCTTATGTTGGTTATTAGCCTGGAGTTCTGATGTGCGCTATATAGCCTGGTATTCTTATGTCGGTTATTAGCATGGAGTTATGATTTGCACTATATTGCCTGGTATTCTTATGTCGGTTATTAGCCTGGAGTTCTGATGTGCGCTATATAGCCTAGTATTCTTATGTCGGTTATTAGCCTGGAGTTCTGATGTGCGCTCTGTATACTGGTTTCTTCGTGTATGCAATCTATTATTGGGTTCAGGTTGCGCATTATAGCCAGGTGTTCTATTGTGTACAATATGGCTTCATAGTCCAATATGCGATTGTTAGCATGGTGTCCTGATGTGCGCTATAAAACATTTTGCTATAATGAACGCTATTTAATATGGTGCGCGCTATTAAGCTGTGTTTTTATATGCTCTATTTAGCCTGATATTCTAGTGTACTAAATTACAAATTTGGTGGTTATTCTATAAAACGTTATCCATCGGGGTGTTTTATAAGCAATATTTAGCGAATTGATTTGTTCGACGTGGTTTTAAGATGAAAACATCAACATCACGTGTATATCAATATGTTAAACTTCGTTTTCAGCGGTTAACTATTCTCTATTACATATACAACATAATGCAAGCTAATTTTAACAGCCTTTCTATTATAATTGTTTTGATTTAAATTAGGTTTCAAAATACAGTACATTGTATTATGAAAGTAATTTTTGCAATATTAATGTGGTAGTTAAATCAAAATAATATTATTTATCAAAATGCATACTTTTTCTATATGACACAACATGCTGTTATACACACGTTGTTTTACTGATGTTAGATATCTACTTTCAGCTTTATAATGGCGGAAGGAGGGTTCAGACGTGTTGGGTCCGATTCTGTAATGTACAGTCCTGATTCTTCAGTAAGTGTAGTAGTAGTGGTGGTGGTGGTGGTGTTTGGGGGGGTGGGGCGGTGATGGTGGTGGAAAGAGTAATAGCGGTAGTATTAGTTGTTGTAGTTTTGGGTGGATTAGAAGCACCAATTTTAGTACAGTAACTGATGGTTTTGGAAGTGCAATTCGCATAACATGTACCACGGGAACTCTGTGTATTACTATGCAGGCAACGAATCACTAAATCGAAACCAGGAATAGATCACCTTTTTTTTCTTACCCTTTTATTTTTTAACAATTTGCATGTCTCTTGTTCTACGATATGTGTCACTTGTGGTTGATAACAATTAAATTTCCTGAAAAGTCAATGTATTACCATTCTATTTCAATTTTGAGTAACTATCTTTTTTACTTGAATGCCACAGTAATAGGGCAAATAAATTAATGCGCTCCATCGACTATTTTAGCTTGTTGCTGAAAGTGTTATTACCTGTTATCAATGCTTCTTTTTAACATTTTTAGAACACAATACTTCAGTGTAATTCTTGTTAATTTTAAGTTGTATTAGGGAAAATCGTATGACCTACTATTTGACTGTGTAGGCTACGAAGCACTAAAATCGTCTGACCCAATACGCTGCATCAGTTTTTTCGCGTAATAGAATTATGTACATGTATGCATATGTTACCTTTTGCATTTATTTCTTTGTTAAAAATCCTGTATTTTCTATAATAAGAAGCAGCAAAAATTACCTGGGAACGACATTTTTTAATTGCGCGAGTTAAGGGCAACGTGATCACATAAGCGTGGTCTTCACAGTGGTCTGAATCTCGTTTTTCAATCGGGTCAATGTATTACCATTCTATTTCAATTTTGAGTAACTATCTTTTTTACTTGAATGCCACAGTAATAGGGCAAATAAATTAATGCGCTCCATCGACTATTTTAGCTTGTTGCTGAAAGTGTTATTACCTGTTATCAATGCTTCTTTTTAACATTTTTAGAACACAATACTTCAGTGTAATTCTTGTTAATTTTAAGTTGTATTAGGGAAAATCGTATGACCTACTATTTGACTGTGTAGGCTACGAAGCACTAAAATCGTCTGACCCAATACGCTGCATCAGTTTTTTCGCGTAATAGAATTATGTACATGTATGCATATGTTACCTTTTGCATTTATTTCTTTGTTAAAAATCCTGTATTTTCTATAATAAGAAGCAGCAAAAATTACCTGGGAACGACATTTTTTAATTGCGCGAGTTAAGGGCAACGTGATCACATAAGCGTGGTCTTCACAGTGGTCTGAATCTCGTTTTTCAATCGGGTCAAATACAAGCTAATATTAATAGATCGAAAGTATTTTATGTAATTATGATTGTATTTATTTTGTAAAAGCAATGACATAACAAACATCCAACATCATTCACAAGTTTTCATTCCATTTAAAACATTCAAAATTTACTTGCTTTTATTTTATTTTCTCGACATTAGTCTTTTAAATTGCCAGCCTTTTAATTATTGATATATATAAATAACTGTAAATGTACTTTATATGTTATATATGAATCTAAATGATAAATGTATGTACATCTAGTACTAAGTATTGAAGAGCGTACGCTATGCTATTGTGCGGATTATATCATATTGCTTAAGAAATAGTTATTAATTGATAACCGGAATATAATGTATTATGTTCATATTAGTTTCATTTTATAAAAACCAATATTGCAACATTCATTTGAAACAAATAAATTGAGTGACTTGAAATACATTTCAGGTTCAGTGTGAAAAGGCATCTGAAGAGACATGTAGAATCTTGACGTTGATGGGTTATGGTCCGGTGATCAGAAAGAAACGAACTGACTCATACAGGGAATTAGGAAGACTGTACACTGCACGGTATCGAGGTGGGCAAACAGCTATTATCACCGGGAGTAAGGCAGAGGGCCTGACGTGCTATTTTGAAAGTGATAGAGACTGTATGTATGTAATAGAAGGTGCCACCTGCCTGCAAGATGACATTGCCAGTAGCAATCTTCCAGGGGA
The DNA here is from genome assembly GCA_027627225.1 of Congeria kusceri. Taxonomy (NCBI): domain Eukaryota; kingdom Metazoa; phylum Mollusca; class Bivalvia; order Myida; family Dreissenidae; genus Congeria; species Congeria kusceri. Next base: position 93,416 of record JAPFQT010000242.1, on the reverse strand, counting down.
AACCACGGTGTTTGTGTTTAATTCGCGGGTAAGTTATCCAGGACACTGTAGACTTATGCTCAAGAGCCACGGTGGACGTATTTCGAAACTCCTGCATAATGCCCTCTGCGATGATGGAAGTGGAGGCGCTCTCCTAAGCAGTGATTTATTTGTTAGTGAATTTTCAAATTTATTAACATTTCCAGCCTATCAGGTGCGTCATGAACGAGCTGGACCGTCAATACCGTTTTCAATAGGCAGCATTTTTCATCAAGACATAGTGTTTGCACTACGTTGTCACTGCCCCAGCATCCTGCAGAGATGGGCTGAAAGACCTCGTCATTGGCCACCACCGGATATCGTTCAGAAAGTTGTATCCATGGGGGCATTTGTGTCTCCTGTTGGTTTCAAAGGCAGTGAATATAAGCACGTGGAGTGGAGAATTTGTTTCAATACAGGGGAAACCGAACTAATTAAAAATCTTAATGATACTCAGACCAAACTATACATTATTTTGAAAATGATAGTTAAAGATATCCTGATTCCTCTACATAAAGAGGTAACATCATTTACGCTGAAAAACATAGTATTATGGCTAGTGGAGAACAACCCTCAAACTTTGTTTCATGAGAAAAGTTTGCTTCACTGGCTACACGAAGGGCTGAAAGAACTAAGAACTGCTATATCTACGAGACAGCTGCCATACTATATGATACCGGAGAGAAATCTGATGGCAGCCTGTGGACTGCAGGATGAGCTGCAGCGTACCTGGTTAGCAACTATCACAGACATAATGTATGAAGGTCCGAGGATAATACGGAGATTGCAGAAGATACGACAGGCCATTATTGCGTACCCGGAGCCACTGCTGTGGTACAGCAGGATGAGAACAGAGTTGGAGATGCTGCATCTAGAGTTCTTAAAGAGACACACCCAATGCATCAATGAGAACGTGGTGACGGATTTTATTCTGGAGGAAATACGCAGACGTATGAATGATGTAATAATGGAGATCAATCAGCGACTGCACATGGAAGGGAATGGCGTTAATAATGTGATGCAGATATTTGAACGAGTGTTGCAGTAATGACAAATTATGTAAATATAGTACCCAGAAACAAGCCAATGGAAACACAATACACTGTACTTGTTTTTACATCTTGTATATTATACATGTATTTATTGATAGAAGCATTTTGGTACATGTTGCCGATTTTCGCGTTTTAGGGTTGTTTCATTATTCAACAACAAAAATGTAGCTGTACAAATGCATTATTTGAAGAATTTAATATTATAAGTATATATGTAACCTAATCAATTCAAACGCATAGAATCACATAATTAAACTTAACCAATTTTGCAAAACAATTTGTATCGTGAAATAAACACGAGGCTTATTAGGATCAGAAACTCTTCTGGCCCCAGTGCTACTTGGTAGACCAGTAGCATCAATTTAACAAATTTAAACAGGACGATCAGAAAGAGCTTCATACAAAATATAAAGGGCTTAGGTCTTTTCTAGTAGTTTTTGACAATAATGTTTTTTAAGTTTTTTCCAAATTGAAGGTCTATTAAAAAAATTTCAGGTCCGGCGCGGACCAATTTTAGCCAAGATACAATATTTTTTACAATTTTGCTATATGCATATAAGGCAATGATTCAAAAAAATTCTGGGTGTTCCTATGAAAGTCTGTGTACAAAATGTTGAGCCCCGGGCCGTAGCTATCTTTAAGCGGCAACTTTCGTATATTGGTAAGAGGGCTAAACTTCCGTATATTGGTAAGAGGGCTAAACTTCCGTATATTGGTTAGAGGGCTATAAGGTGATGCTTCATACCAAGCTGTGTTCCTTTCGTTTAAGACAATAAGGAATTCGAAGTTTTTTCCTACATAAGTCAATACAAAATTAAATCCCGGGATTGGGTCATTTTTAGCCCAAGGGCATCATGTTATAAACTATGGTAACAGACCTCCAGGCAACGCTACAGACCTTATAATAAGAACATAGACTTTGATATTTCAGACAAGCATATTTTTAAAGATTGTTTCCACTTGAAACACATGTCAATATATTAAGCCACAGGGCGTCGTCTAGTCTTTGGCATTTTAATATTTGGCAAAGGATTACATGTATAAGATAATGCTACATACTAAATATAAAAGGTCCAGGGCTTGTAGTTTTAAACAAGTCCATAAAACACGCGGTAGTACCGGCTTCATGTCAGCGTATGTGCCCATGTTCACCGCAATCGATATAATAAAGACAATGGGTATATAAACCTTGGTTGGTGAATGTAGTTGTTTAATTATCTAAATACTTCATGTTACCGGTACATATGGATTTCAGAGGCCATAAAGAGTTGGCACAGAAAATTTCATGATCAAGAACGAAATATTTTTCAAATATGCGCGAGTTAAAAGTCGAAATGCGTGTCAAATCAATGACTACTTTCGAATTCAGATACTTTTTGTTAAGAGTTTAGTTCTCAAACACTACATCGGTTGACTTTTGTATTCAATGTTTCATTAGCAATCACACAACTCAGCACGTTGTATATATTAGTATTGCATGAATTAGCATCTGACGATCATGTTCAGATTAATGTGATTGCACTTTCATTACACTGTATGTACATATGATAAATAAAGAATTGATATACACATGTTTCTTACCTTTTATAGTTATTGATACATTTGACCGCGAAAATTCTAATTTGAAAAAAATGTTTCCTCATCTTGTCTACAGAATGGGTTCATAACTGTGGTCAAGCATTTTGGGTACCAAGTCAATACTTCCAATAGATATTGTTAAATTTGACCTTAAGCAAAATTTCGAAGTTGAAACAAAGGGCAATTACACAAACAAAATCATTAATAAAGTGACCTGCTCTTATGTACATAACAAGTTCATCACTGTGATCAAGTACTTTGAGGTTCAAGTCAATTCCTCATGTCGGTATTGAAAAATTGGCCTAAAGCGAAAATTGTAATTTGAAAAAAAGCGTAATGACTCCAACAAATTCCTTTAAAAAAGGTGCCTCCTATTGTCTGCAAAATGGGGTCAGCGCCATAAACAAGTATCTTGAGTTTCAATTTAATGTATTTGAAAGTTATTGAGACATTTATATATTTACCAAAAGAATTGAAAAACATATTCTAAGATGTAAGTCCAACCATGGACAAATAAATCTGGAAATACAAATCACCGGGCTACCTTTTTGTAATGGATTAGCCGTTTGATAGTAAACAAGTATAGAAAGTATTGAAAGTTTCAAATGGAAACCTTTGTTGTTTTTGAGAAATGGACTCGGAAAAAAAACTTGACCAAAAATCTTAACTAACGACAATCGCTCGAAAAAAAATTCTTCAGAAAAATGAGCAAAGCATGAGGATTGACATAAACATTTTTTTATGACGAGAAATGAATTTTGGTGCGGTCTGCCTATTTTGAGAATGTGGCAAAATGTCAACGCTCAATCTCACTTTAATCTAATATAACATCACTCAATTTTTAAACTCGTCCTCCGCCTATAGTAAGTATTCGTGTTTCAAAAATGTTTACAGTGAATATTTTCACTTTAATACGAATGAACGCTTTCCTAAGGTGCTTGGTGTATATGGCCCTTGGTAAGTCGCAGAAATTGCTCAGTAAATTGCATGTGCTTAAAGAAGCGTATTCACAGATTTAAAAAAATGCCATTAAAGGTATCATGTGGAAAAACTAATCATCTAAACTTAAGAACACAAGTATTATAACGAGACAAGCCTTTAAAAACATTGTGCCGCCACTGGGGATCGAACCTACGACTTCCGGATCAAAAGTCTAAAGCGTGTAACCACTCGGCCAATCTTGTTTACAGTGTATAGACATGTCCGTGTAGGTTTAAAGTGATTCACATGTTTTCACAATTTTGAAGAAAACATCAGAAGCACTCCAAAATATTCGTTCGTTACAAACGCTTAATACATTTGTGCATTTCAACTGATGATTACTCCTCAATGAAACGTTATTATTATTAAATCCAACCGTCCTTCCGTATGTCCGTCCGTTAGTCCGTCCGGTGTTTAACGTGTTTTTGCTATACAGTCCAATATTTTGAATGCTATCTAAGGCTTTTACTTGAAACTTAAGGTATTTCTTTACTATCAACATCTCATCCAGAAAAAGCAACCCTCATAACTGTGTTTGTTGTTGACAGATGAATGTCCCTTTTTTAAACTTAAATGTTTTGGTGATAGTTGTTGATAAAGTCCAAGAGTTTGTATACTATCAAAGGTATTTACAGGAAACATTTTACTATCAATGTCTCCACCATGGAAAGGAACCCTTATAACTCTCATTTGTGTTTTGGCAGGCTTATGCCCTTATTTTACTTAATAATTTTGGTTACTTTCCATAAAGTCTAATACCTTGAATAGTATCCAAGGTATTAAATTTAAACTTAAAAATAGTTCTTTACTATCAACGTCGCCACCAGGGATAGCAACCCCTTAACTATATGATGTGCTTTGATAGATTTATGCCATTATTGAACTTAAATCAAGTTTTTCATCAAGTCTACTAGCTTGAATATTATCAAAAGTATTTAATGAAAACCTAGAAACTTACTATCAACTTATCCACCAGCGAAAGTAATCCCCATTGTTCTGTGTTCGTTTTTGACAAAGGATTTGGGAGCATAAGTGACATTATAATGACACCACTTGTTTTCAATATATCGAGGGTTGAGCGTGAAACTATTGTATCTGCTTAACATGTCTATATCAGATACAATAGTTTCACGACAAACCCTCGATATGTATACGTCAGTAGTGCTATGTTGATCCTGTATGTACAGCCTTCTTTTATGTTTGGAATCTGTGACAAAAACTTTGGAAATTATCAATTCATCAATATGTGAAAAGGTCCCGTTAAATGTGCGCTAGTAAAATCACAAACTGACGGCGATCGCATCTTTTCTCGCTCGTTCTAAGATAAAGTGATCTCTTGTCTCGAATAGATTCAGAAATTCAGTAAATGCATAACGATAAGCACATTTGTTCTTCATAATTTATTTCAAACAAAATCTAGTATAATAAATCAAATAAAAACATCGGCTTAGCAAATGTACAATAATATTAATAAATAAAAACACGACGACGCTCATTTTCATAACATTTTCCTTTACAATTGATAAATGCATATGAAAGTTCATTGCAATATAACAACTGATGTAATATGCTCAATACATCAGTAGCACGTTTAAACACAACATGCAAGTTTAAACATAACATACACCTTATTTAAAATATAACATGTAACTTGAGTAAGTCATTCTCAACATAAATTTAAACAGAATAACATGTTAAGACTACTACAAAATACGGCTCTTAAAAATGTTATTTCCTTCAACAGTGAGACCATAAACTTATTCATAGTATCCATGCAGCTTTGTTCCTAATATTCATGTAGATTTATTTCTAATAATATTTATGAAGATTTATTCATAATATTCATGTTGATTTAAGTATTTATATTTATTTCTAATAATATTCATGCAGATTTATTTCTAATACTATTCATGTAGATTTATTCCTAATAATATTCATGTAGATTTAAGTCCCTAACAGTCTACTATGCAGTAAGCTCCTACAAACAATAACATAATAATTCGCCACCTTACACGGATTACACCGGCCTATCGAACATGTGTTAAAGAAGCAGACAGACCATCGTAATACTAAGGTGGCACTATCAACGATTAGAATGGTCTACTCAAGCGTACACATGGCATACATTAGAGTGTTCTACTTACGGCCTATAAAACGTGTTAAAGAAGCAGACAGACCATCGTAATACTAAGGTGGCCATATCAACGATTGGAGTGTTATACTCAAGCGTACACATAGCATACATTAGAGTGTTCTACTCAAGCGTACACATGGCATACATTAGAGTGTTCTACTCAAGCGTACACATGGCATACATTAGAGTGTTCTACTCAAGCGTACACATGGCATACATTAGAGTGTTCTACTCAAGCGTACACATGGCATACATTAGAGTGTTCTACTCAAGCGTACACATGGCATACATTAGAGTGTTCTACTCAAGCGTACACATGGCATACATTAGAGTGTTCTACTCAAGCGTACACATGGCATACATTAGAGTGTTCTACTCAAGCGTACACATGGCATACATTAGAGTGTTCTACTCAAGCGTACACATGGCATACATTAGAGTGTTCTACTCAAGCGTACACATGGCATACATTAGAGTGTTCTACTCAAGCGTACACATGGCATACATTAGAGTGTTATACTCAAGCGTACACATGGCATACATTAGAGTGTTCTACTCAAGCGTACACATGGCATAAATTAGGGTGCAAACAATGGTCACAATGATGAGAAACATTTGTTTAGTTTACCTTACGTTCAATGGCACAAATTGACTTCCACAGTCATCTGTTGTTTAAAAATCACTTCGCAATTTTAACATTCACAATATAATAAAATTAATCAATGTTAGACAACTGTGGAAAATCCCGCTGCAAAGTTGCTGTGACATCATAAAATAAATGTAATATCGCAATTTAATTTTAGCCATGAAAAATACTAAATCTACCACACAATAACACTTTCATCTACATGTTAACAATGAAATACATGTAATACTGCAAACTGGCAATGTTTCATTTCAAGTCGGGAATCTTATTACCAATACATATGAAAATACACATATTCATCAAGATCTTTAGACAAAATTCACTAAATTCAGTGAAGCATAATAAAATTTTTAAAGTTACTTAAGTCTTAAATTGTTTCATTTATAATACACTTTTGCAAAACAATATTGTATTCAAAAGTGAAATGTACGTTTCCGATTTAACCAAATTTCCAGCAAAGCTTCATCTTGAATGTTCACTTAAAATATAACTTTACTTAAGATTTTCGGAATTTTGTTTACCAATATTGTACATATAACAATATTTAGAGTTTTCACATTCTTATGACATGGAATGTAGCTGAAAATAATGTCATAAATCAGCATCTGAATATAATCCTTTATTGGAAATGGAATGATTTTTGTTATTGAAAATGTTTTATACACACACAGACTTCTATTTGTTATCATAAATACCATTTCACAAACAGGATGATTCTTAAAACAAAGGAAGCTTTTGTAAGTGATATTTATAGTCACATATTGTAACACTCGAATTTACAATAAAAAAATTAGACAATAAAAGGGTTTTGATTACTTTAATATATCAAACTTGTATCACAATTTCAATAGGAAAGTTATTGTGCAGAGTCAAATACAACATACAAGAAAAGATGAAATATCACAAGAATGATGGGAACCAAAATGAGACATGTTGAAATTCTCAGAAGATGGGAACCAGCAACAATATTGATCATGAATGAGACACTCTTACCTTTCATTGACCTTCTATTGACCTTTCATTGACAAATCAAACACGACCTGAGACACATGTCCGCAAATCACTACAAACTAAATGCATAATGAATATATTTAACACTAAAGTCTAACCAAGTATTACATCATGTGTTTTAACATCTTCCACAACATAAGCAGTGTACCATCATCTAATATATATGTGGCGCGTCTTGGGAAAACCGGACTTGATGCATGTGCGTCAAGTGTCGTCCCGAATTAGCCTGTGCAGTCCGCACAGGCTAATCCAGGATGGCACTTTCCGCCTACATTGATTTATGTTTAGAAGAGACTTTCTTGAAACAGAAAATACCATAAAAGCGGAAAGTGCCGTCCTGGATTAGCCTGTGCGGACCGGGACAACACTTTATGCACATGCATTAAGACCGGTTTTCTCACGACGCACCACATGTATAACACACCACATCTCATGTATAACATTAAGTATGACACAGTATAACATCAGGAATAACATTACACTATTACATTTTTTTATCTCTGTATCATTGCATGCATCACATCATGTATAATATAACACTGTATTACATTTTTTTATCTGTTTATCATTGCATGCATCACATCATGTATAACATGTTATTACAAGTCATTACATCAGATTTAATCCCGTATAGCGTCATGTATAACATGTTACTACATGTCATTACGTCAGATTTAATCCAGTATAACATCACGTATATCATGTTACTACATGTCATTACATTAGATTTAATCCCGTATAACGTCATGTATATCATGTTACTACATGTCATTACATCAGATTTAATCCAGTATAACGTCACGTATAACATGTTACTACATGTCATTACATCATATTTAATCCGGTATCACGTCATGTATAACATGTTACTACATGTCATTACATTAGATTTAATCCCGTATAATGTCATGTATAACATGTTACTTCATGTCATTACATCAGATTTTAATCCAGTAAAGCGTCATGTATAACATGTTACTACATGTCATTACATCAGATTTAATCCCGTATAACGTCATGTATATCATGTTACTACATTACATTAAAGCCGCAGTCCATATAATATAATTCAATACATATTAAATGGGCATTAGTTCTAATGAACGTTAGTGGTATTTATTCCACTGAAAACTGTTTCTTTTTTAAGAAAGGCATTTGATACTGTCTATGTTTGAAAATGCTTGGTACGAACGGAACAGACAATAATGTACATGCTGGTTTACTCTAGAGGCATCACCAGCTATCGCTTACAGAAACTTTACGACAAAAAGTTACTTAAAGGTTATTATTTCATCGATTTCAATGCGTTTTTTTTATATTTTGATCGGTAAGATGTCCATTAGAAGCGATTTCTGAAAAGTTGTATTTTTATTAACATATTTCTGGACTGTGGCTTTAAACTCAGTATATCAGTATCTTTTGGCAAATATTTTCAATGTAAAATATATCTCAAAATGCTGGAATGATTTATGTTTGCATCAAGATTTTTATTAACTCACATATTTGTAAGTAATATACTTAAAAGGATACTATGAGAAAGTGATGGTAAAACTTTAATAGATCAATACTCATTTTCATATACATGTACATGTGGCTTTTTGTGCAGTAGGAACTTTATTCAAGAATATCAACACATTTTATGAGCGTCAATAAATTCACGGCATATAGAAGATTATTACAGGCAACAACAACAAACATCAACATACACAAAATCATTCATTCAACATGAGCTTTGATGTTAGACAAGTAAGCAGAACTCGACTGTGACAGTATTTGAATGAAATGAGTACAGAAATATGTTTCTTTTTTTTGCAAAAACTGTAAATGCTTATATTAAAAACACTTATATGATTATTATATAATAGCATTTTAATTTAAACCGTTTTTAAGCTCGACTGTGTGGAAAGCCATAGGCTAATGGAAACATTTTGGAGTCCGTTGCCTGGGAAGAACCAGTACTTGGTGTCTTGTGAGAAAGATTTTGAGTCCGTTGCCTGGGAAGAACCAGTACTTGGTGTCTTGTGAGAAAGATTTTGAGTCCGTTGCCTGGGAATAACTAGTACTTGGTGTCTTGTGAGAAAGATCCCTTCAAACGCTCCCGGAGTAGGGATCAAACTCAGGGCTGTATCCACAAAGCTCCTTGGGGAAAACTTCAGTAAATTTCTTAAAAATATACAATTCCTTAAGTCTGTGGACATTTCTTTTAAATTTTCTTTTCTGTTAAACTGTTTTATTCTGGTTAAAATGCTTCTAATGGTACTATATTTAAAAAATAAATAATGACTTTTACATAGAAAATGGTATTTGAAATTTTCGACTTAAGTATAACTTAAGAATTTCCTGATTAGCTAAGGAGCTTTGTGAATATAGGCCCAGGACCAACTATAATATAATATAAAATATAATATTTGACCAATAAAACAACGTCTTTAAGTTCATCATAATTCATAACAAATAGTAATGTTTGCCGACTGTTTGTTACACAATACTGTTACACAATAGTCTTACTAACACTTTTTATTGATATTTTATTTACAATATTCACTTTGTGTATTTATACTTTATATTCAATATTTATCATAGAAAAAGACAAGAAATCCAGTTCATGATAATTCTTCCCCATAAATAATGAATAGTTCACGTCCATATGCGCACACAAATGGAATAGCTGCATACAATGTGGTGACTGAGTTTATATTTTAAATGCAAGTACAGCGCTACTTACAGGAATGTAGCGAAGACAATCTTGGATACGACAGAATCTTTCTACTTCAAACTGTTATGGCCGAAGTAAAATCTTACTTTTAATGTGTATTTCTTCCTTTACTGATAGCATACCCTGACAGTATGACGGAGTCAGTGAACAATGTTTGATTACTATTTTTAATAATATTACATTTATAATAATATTACAATTTAAAACAAAAGTCATTACACTTCAATGACAATACAATAACAATGCTACTTATTTGAATAAGATATGTTTATACCAAATTAGTGTTGAGGCCTTGAACGCTAGAACTGGCTATTGTTTTAAGATGTATACGGTTATATGGTATGTATAAGTAAACTACTACTGATGAATTAAAGGGCATATTGACAGTATTTCGAATATACATATACATTATTAAAACAAGAAAATTTCATATATTTTTCAATTACTAACAATCTATGGATGGAATCGTTAAAAAAAGGAATATATACACATATATGAAGACAAAAATGAATTTTGTCCTGGCACAGTTCCAGTAGAAATCAAAATAACGCCTACAAAATTGCTTTCTTTAATGAAAACATTCCAGCACTATGCAACGATTATCAATGGTGCATATGTGCGTAATGCTACCTGTTTACAGAAACAATGCCATCATATTAAATAATGCTTCAAATGCTTCAATATGTATACACTAAATGATTTTTATTTCTGCAAATGTCATTGCCGATCTACCGTCAATACGCCCTTTTAGTTAATGGTTTGAAACATATCACACTACGAAAACATGTATATCAATGCCCGTTTTACGCTGGAACGATAGTATGTAGTATACAGATAAAAGATGTAGCCATCTTGGGAAGATCTACACCATTTACATTTTCTACAATATACCGGTAGTTCAAACATGGATTATTTTTACCTAGGGAATATGAAACACTGAATTTTTACTGTTCTACAAGTTATACACCGGAAAATCATAAACAAATATGAAAATGTAGATCTGAAAACAAAAATGCACCTTCTGGTGTCCAATACAAAGTCTCTAACAAAAAATAAATAACAAAATAATTATAGAAAAGACTATAATTGCTAGTAGAACAACAACTTTGCCTAAATAGCTACACAACTGATATGGTTTGGATTATTAACTGTCTACTGAAATGTTTAATTAGACTAACTGCAACAAAAGTATTATGATTGTAGAATTGACGCAATTGTCAACTGATAATAAACCTAAACATATAGGAAATATTCAAATAGAATATACTTCAATGAAAAATATTGTATTGCTATAAATGAAGATTGCTAACATTTGGTACAAAAAGGAATCAACAACATTTTAATTTGACTAACCTCAAATGGTGTAAGAATCTATTTGTAGAATCATTTCAACTTTATTACCATTTTCAACAATTAAACTGGACGAAACCTCACTTTTTATTCTCCAAACATTGCAAAAGTGTTTTATTGCAAAGTGTATTTTTTGGTGGAATAACTAAGTGAAACTTTTCAACAATGAAAACACACTAAATCAAACAAAATTTAAAATTACTGGATAATAAATATTTTACAGACTGCAATTAACTAATATTTTGTAGAATAATTGCAAGTTTGTGACATTTTTCGGTAAATATAAAAGCAGACTACACCTAACACCTAACCACAAGTTTTGCTATAGAGAGCTGCTGCGGCACCTCTATGGTCTCCAGGGTGATATTGGAAGGGTTGAAAGGGAAGGTAACTGAGTAGGAGAACTTGAGGTCCATCAGCAGTGAGGTGTCAGTGCTCTCCCTTTCCTTCAGTTTCTGTTGAATCTTGCGGATGAAGGAGATCGGGACGCGCTCCTCGAATTCGTCGACCGGCGTGTAGAGGTTTAGTATCTTCACAATCTGAAATGTTACATATCCCAAAGTCTCCATGAATTTGTTTAGTAAACAATGTTTAAAGCATAATTATAACAATTAGCCAGGTTCGGCTAGCTCAGTTGGTAGAGCGCTAGACTGTCAATTCGGGGATCGTGAGTTCGAATCCCAGCCCCACCACATAACTTGTGTGGGGATTGATCATGAAATTATTTCTTCGGCCATTGTCCCCCTACCTCCGATTCAAGTAGGGCAGTTGTCAGTTACTGGCATAGGTTTGTGCACTTAGTACTGGTAAATTGCTTAGATCGGCTAAGCTTGCCCAGGAAAAGTGTGAGTAGGTTAACTGACCGCCGTGATATGACTGAAATACTGTTAAAAACAGCAAAAATTCCTAACAAAACAAACAAACAAACAAACTCATAAAGTTATTCATTCGAGAAAGCACAACTCAAAGGTAAGGTAAAATCACTTAACTCGATGAGTCTATCTATATTTTATCAATTGTTTAATATATATTTTTAGTTAGAGTGTCGGATAGGGATTGGATACTAATGAAGATCTCCCATCTTTCAAAAATCATTATTATTAAAACAAGAGCTGTTTGGGTTTATATAATATATGTGGCGCGCCGTGAGAAAACCGGTCTTAATGAATGTGCGTAAAGTGTCGTCCCGGATTAGCCAGTGCAGTCTGCACAGGCTAATCCGGGATGACACTTCCGCCTAGAGTGGATTTGTGGTTAGAAGACACTTGATGGAAACAGAAAATACCATTAAAGCGGAAAGTGCCGTCCCAGATTAGCCTGTGCGGACTGCGCAGGCTAATCTGGGACGACACTTTACACACATGCATTAAGCCCGGTTTTCCCACGAGACGCCCCCTCTAGGGCCAGAGCAATCTTTAGAAAATCAAGTTTGGCAAAGATCGGATGAAAACTGTAGGACTTTGTGTTCAGAAACAGGTAAAAAGGCCATTTTTTGATAATTCAAGATCATAACTCTGCAGTTGCTGAGCCGAAATGGCTAATTATCAAACTTGGCTGAGTCCATTTTCATTAAGTTTGGTGAAGATCAGATGAAAAATGTTCAACACAGAGTGCGGAAAAAAATTGTGTGGTCCACTGACAGATTGATCAGTATAATCTGCCATCTTTGATGGGATGTGTAATAAGTTAAAGACTACGCACCTGTGGCACTGTCAGCTTGGAGCACATCTCACACACGCTGTCCACATCAGAGTCCGTCTTGCGGGCCTGCAGCAGCTGTGAGGCCTGGATGATGGGCTCCACGCTCGAGCCCGCGCTCGACTCCTGCAGCTTGTTGTCCCGCAGCCATTGCTCCATGTGAGACAGGTTGTATCTGCAATAGTGAAAATATTAGTAACACAATTACCAACAACTGCCATGGGAAATTAGCCAATCGCATAATAATCATATGACCACAATAATGTCCAATGGAGATAATCAGCCTACTTATTGAAGGGCCCGGCTACCTCAGTTGGTAGAGAGTTGAACTGTCAATCCATAGATCGTGAGTTCACTACCCAGCCCGGCCACATAACTTGTGTGGGGATTGGTCATGAAATTATTTCAACGGCCATTCTCCCCCTACCTCTGATTCCAGTAGGGCAGTTGTCAGTTACTAGCACAAGTATGTGCACTTAGTACTGGTAACCCGCTTAGATTGGCTAAGCTTGCCCAAGAAAAGTGTGAGTAGCGATATGACTGAAATACTGTTAAAAACTGTGACAAATCCAATCAAAACAAACACAATCTAGAACTTTTGTTAAAGATACAGCCCACATGGTGTTGATCAAATACTAGGGAAGCTAAGATAACCTCATACCTGATTTGCATGCTCTTGGACCAGTTACACATGTCCTTCCACAGTAGCAGATTATTAAGGGCATTTGCCCCCCGGAAGAAGTAGAAATCAAGGGAGGCGAAATCTGGGGGCGAAATGTACGAATGCAAAATATCTAAATTTATATTGTCTGTGCTATATTCCTCTACCTGAATTATAATGCTTGTATTTTCCGAATGTTTCTGAATGTTTTGACACTGATGACTAATGTAACTGGAATGTTTAAGAAAATTTTCAAAATGTAAAAAATTAGACTTCCAAAAACCGCCATCTTAGGTTACACTCCACATGTAACACCTGAATTGCTAAAAAAGCAATTCTCTGACTAGCCCAAATAATCTAGTGCCAAAAATCTCCAATGTCTCATTAAAACGAGCTTCATTCAATAAAGAATAGTCATTTGTCACAAGGCATATTAAGTTAAATTTTAATACATAATCTAGATAAATGCATTATCTATAAAAATATTATCTATACAAATAATTATCTATACAAATGATTATCTATAAAAAATACATTACCAAGATAATTATATACATAATGTAGATAAATATATTATCTACATAAAAACATTATCTAGATATAAACATTATGTAGATATCTACGTACAGATTTCATGAGACTATCCAGGGAGTATTCAGGCGTGTCCTCAGCCCGACTTGAACTCCGACCCCGCAGACCGCTTGGTTTGCTCCCTGTCAGGCCTGCGATGGCCTCGTGTTCAAGAACTGCCGGAACTAAATGGGGAATAACAAAATATGGGATGAAATTGTTAGATTGAAATGTAAAATGGCAAAACCAGGGTGGCATCTTGGCATCTTAAATTAGGAAGTAAAACTTCCTGATATTTCCCTGACCGAAAAGTGGTTTTCCATGACATTTATTATCAGATTACTGGCAAAATTATTGCAAAGAAATTATTGTGTGTACAAATTGTACACAACTATAATATTTAAATTGTTTCATCGTCACAAGAATATTATTATTTCCAAGATTCTATAGTTCACTTTTCCAGAATTCCCTAATTGTCCCCTAATTTTTTTGGAATATTTTTTTGTCCTGCCTGCAGGAAATTGGTTCATTTTTTTCCCTGTTTTCCGAGTCCAGTGGGTTTTTTTTTACATTTGAGGGAAAAGCGGCGGGGCCCTTCAGATGGGGAATTTTACGGCAAAAGGTATTTTTTTTAGAAAAGAATTATAAAATGTTTATATTCTACTTTGATATAAAACATTAATAAATTGTTTTGCTACAAATGATAACTTGGATTAACTTGGTTTGATGAAAAATTGCTGGGATTGTTATGAAAACTCCTCTATCTTAGCCAATTTTTGTTCAGATTTTTGTCTTCTTTTTTTTCAAAATGAAGCTGTATTCTGAGGGGAATTTTAAGGTAAATTTAGGGGAAAACTAGATACATTCTAAGCTAGGGAATGGGGCCAAATTTCGGCCCCAAATTGGCCCTAAAAAAAACACTGCTGAGTCAGGGGCTACCCTTCAAAGAACCAGCCAAATAAAATGGTTTCATAAGTTTATGGTTCGTTTCTGTCTTTCATAGTAACAAAATAACATCACAGTACTGTTTTCAGAATTTTCTCTGTAAAATATTGCTCATGATGGCAAGTAAATGGACTAACCCCTAGTCTGCCTATATAAAACTGAGAAGTTGAGCAAGCCCAGTTCAACATTAACAAGTCACACTGCATACGGTCTTGTGCTAATTTCAAACATTACCTATAGATTATTAATAGGGTAACCAACCGACTGTCATGTTATACCTATAGAAGGCTGTATGGTAGCCTCCATGTTCTTGATCAGTGTCTGATAGATCCACACTGCGAGGTCACTGAACACCTGCCGGTACTCGGACAGGTCAAATTTGCGCAGGCAGTGCTCGTTCTGGCGAGGGGTGTTCTCCGTCTGGAACTGTTTCTCACCGCTGTACTGTTTAAGCGTGTGCAGGAACCGACATGTGTTGGCCAGCCAGAGAGTGACGCGCTCTACATCATCGTGGTGTTTCTGGGAAATAAAATTTCAAATATAGCACAACACTCAATATGTGCTACACGTTTTGGTAAATATATGTCACAATGGGCAACATTCCAGAAACGTTTGTAATTTAAATACATCCTTGATATTAAAATCATCATTTGTGGCGCGTCGTGGGAAAATCGGACTTAATGAATGTGCGTAAAGTGTCGTCCCGGATTAGCCTGTGCAGTCCGCACAGGCTAATCCAGGTCGGCACTTTCCGCCTACAGTGAATTTATGTTTAGAAGAGTCTTCCTTGAAACAGAAAATACCATAAAAGCGGAAAGTGCCATCCCGGATTAGCCTGTGCGGACTGCACAGGCTAATCTGGGACGACACTTTACGCATATGCATTAAGTCCGGTTTTCCCACGACGCCCCTCATTTTCTTTCACTGTAAGATATAGTAACTTTAGCTTTATTTGCTGTTGCAAGGTTGTTATTATTACCCGATTATTTGATAATGACAATGCTGTGTTGGTACCATAATGACAACGCTGTGTTGGTACCATAATGACAACGCTGTGTTGGTACCATAAACCCATTCAAGCCCCAGTCCATATAATATAATTCAATATATCTTCAATTGGAATTAGTTCTAATGAACGTTAACGGCATTCATTCAACTGAAATGTTTTGCTTATTTAAGAAAGATGTGATAATGTCTATGTTCAAAAACGCTTGGTACGAACGGAATATACATTCCGATTTGATTCAAGAGGCATCACCAGCTATCACTTACAGATAACTATATGATAAAAAGTTACCAAAACATTATTATTTTACCGATTTCAATGCGGTGTTTTGTATTTTATTGGTAAAATGTCCATTAAAAACGATTTCTGCAAAGTTTTATTTTCTTTCACATATTGCTGGACAGCTGCTTTAAATTTATATAATTTCCTGTACATATAATTAGCGGTCTAGTTAGAAGGTGGCGACAAGTTTCTTACACGACGCCCAATTATGTCACCACACAACATGATTATACCAGTATCAGTCATTAACAGACAAATCATTACTGCAAGAGAGTATACTCCCCTTTATAAACATTTTTGTAGTAAGAGTAAACTTTTCAAAATATAATAATATAACAGAGATATTTATTAATAGACAAACATAAAATATCGCAAATATTTAAATGTGACATTGAATTTTTCTACATTTCTGGGAACATTTTAGTGCACCAAAATTATCAGTTATAATTATGGTAAATGATCTAAGATAAAAGTTATCTGAGTGCATGATACAAAAGCCATCGGTGCTCGTTACCTTGACGACCTTCTTGATGCCGTTGATGGTGCTGGTGAGGAAGGACCTCACTTTCTCGTCGTCGTTGATGAAGTCAGTGTGTCTCACACACATGAACAGTAGATATGCGGGCAGACCCGGCAGTAGGCATGTTGCAACCTTCGGTTTTAACTCTGGAAAGCCAGTGAAAGTTTTCTTATTTAAATTGTGCGACACAGAGGTTTTGACTACAGTTAAACAGATAAGATTCATAAAATTAATCCTGTGGCTGTTTCATGAACAGGTCTAAATTTTATCTGAGAATTTCACTTATGAACGTCTGAAGTTAACATTTCCTTAGGAGCTTTGTGCCTTACCCAGTATGAGAGCCTTGATGTGGGAGATTTCATAATTCCCCATACGACCCAGTATGAGAGCCTTGATGTGGGAGATTTCATAATTCCCCATACGACCCAGTATGAGAGCCTTGATGTGGGAGATTTCATAATTCCCCATACGACCAGGATGAGAGCCTTGATGTGGGAGATTTCATAATTCCCCATACAACCCAGGATGAGAGCATTGATGTGAGAGATTTCATAATTCCCAATACGACCCAGTATGAGAGCCGTGATGTGGGAGATTTCATAATTCCCCATACTACCCAGGATGAGAGCCTTGATGTGGGAGATTTCATAATTCCCCATACGACCCAGGATGAGAGCCTTGATGTGGGCGATTTCATAATTCCCCATAATACGCAGGATGAGAGCCTTGATGTGGGAGATTTCATAATTCCCCATACGACCCAGGATGAGAGCCTTGATGTGGGCGATTTCATAATTCCCCATAATACGCAGGATGAGAGCCTTGATGTGGGAGATTTCATAATTCCCCATACAACCCAGTATGAGAGCATTGATGTGGGAGATTTCATAATTCCCCATACAACCCAGTATGAGAGCCTTGATGTGGGAGATTTCATAATTCCCCATACGACCCAATATGAGAGCCGTGATGTGGGAGATTTCATAATTCCCCATACGACCCAGTATGAGAGCCTTGATGTGGGAGATTTCATAATTCCCCATACGACCCAGTATGAGAGCCTTGATGTGGGAGATTTCATAATTCCCCATACGACCCAGTATGAGAGCCTTGATGTGGGAGATTTCATAATTCCCCATACGACCCAGCATGAGAGCCTTGATGTGGGAGATTTCATAATACCACATTCGAACCAGTATGAGAGCCTTGATGTGGGATATGTCATAATTCCCCATACGACCAGGATGAGTGCCTTGATGTGAGAGATTTCATAATTCCCCATACGACCAGTATGAGAGCCTTGATGTGGGAGATGTCATAATTCCCCATACGACCAGGATGAGAGCCTGAATGTGAGAGATTTCATAATTCCCCATACGACCAGGATGAGAGCCTTGATGTGGGACATTTCATAATTCCCCATACGACCCAGTATGAGAGCATTGATGTGGGGGATTTCATAATTCCCCAAATTACCCAGTATGAGAGTCTTAATGAGGGGCATTTCATAATTCCCCATACGACCCAGTATGAGAGCCTTAATGAGGGGCATTTCATAATTCCATATATTACCCAGCACGAGAGCCTTGATGAGGGGCATTTCATAATACCCCCTAGTACCTAGTATGAGAGCCTTAATGAGGGGTATTTCATAATTCCACATATTACCCAGTATGAGAGCCTTGATGAGGGGCATTACATAATTCCCCATACGACCCAGTATGAGAGCCTTGATGTGGGGGATTTCAAAATTCCCCAAATTACCCAGTATGAGAGTCTTAATGAGGGGCATTTCATAATTCCCCATACGACCCAGTATGAGAGCCTTAATGAGGAGCATTTCATAATTCAAAATATTACCCAGCACGAGAGCCTTGATGAGGGGCATTTCATAATACCCCCTAGTACCTAGTATGAGAGCCTTAATGAGGGGCATTTCATAATTCCCCATATTACCCAGTATGAGAGCCTTGATGAGGGGCATTTCATAATTCCCCATATTACCTAGTATGAGAGAGCCTTGATGAGGGGCATTTAATAATTCCCCATATTACCCAGTATGAGAGCCTTAATGAGGGGCAATTCATAAATCCCCATATTACCCAGTATGAGAGAGCCTTGATGAGGGGCATTTAATAATTCCCCATATTACCTAGTATGAGAGCCTTGATGAGGGGGATTTCATAATTCCCCATATTACCCAGTATGAGAGCCTTGATGAGGGACATTTCATAATACACCCTAGTACCTAGTATGAGAGAGCCTTGATGAGGGGCATTTCAAAATTCCCCATATTACCTAGTATGAGAGCCTTAATGAGGGGCATTTCATAATTCCCCATATTACCTAGTATGAGAGCCTTGATGAGGGGCATTTCATAATTCCCCATACGACCCAGTATGAGAGCCTTGATGAGGGGCATTTCATAATTCCCAATACGACCCAGTATGAGAGCCTTGATGAGGGGCATTTCATAATTCCCCATATTACCTAGTATGAGAGCCTTAATGAGGGGCATTTCATAATTCCCCATTTTACCCAGTATGAGAGCCTTAATGAGGGGCATTTCATAATTCCCCATATTACCTAGTATGAGAGCCTTGATGAGGGGCATTTCATAATTCCCCATATTACCTAGTATGAGAGCCTTGATGAGGGGCATTTCATAATTCTCCATACGACCCAGTATGAGACCCTTGATGAGGGGCATTTCATAATTCCCAATACGACCCGGTATGAGAGCCTTGATGAGGGGCATTTCATAATTCCCCATATTACCTAGTATGAGAGCCTTAATGAGGGGCATTTAATAATTCCCCATATTACCCAGTATGAGAGCCTTGATGAGGGGGATTTCATAATTCCCCATATTATCCTGCATGAGAGCCTTTATGAGGGCATTTAATAATTCCCCATATTACCCAGTATCAGAGCCTTGATGAGGGGCATTTCATAATTCCCCATATTACCTAGCATGAGAGCCTTAATTAAGGGCATTTCATAATTCACTATTTTACCCAGGATGAGAGCCTTAATTAGGGGCATTTCATTATTCCCCATATTACCTAGTATGAGAGCCTTATTGAGGGGCATTTCATTATTCCCTATTTTACCCAGTATGAGAGCCTTGACCAGTGGAGTCTCGTCCTCCTTCTTGTACTCCAGCATGCCCATGTAGTTCCTCTCCCGGTGCCTGATGTGGGCCACGTTCTCCACACTCTTCGTCTCCTCCTTCTCAAGCTCTGCCTGGATTTCTGCCGCTGCAAATGTAAATGGCAATGTTAGTGGTAAGGAAGACAACTGAAGGAGCAAAAAAATGTTACAATTAAGGGAAACAAATCTGATCATGTTAATAATGTTTCTAAAGGACATAATAAATGTTGAGTCTGCAACCAAAAGATTTTTTAAGTTTCCTAATTTGCAAACTGCTTGGATTAATGCCACTAAAAGTGCTAAAGGCGAAGTTAGAACTAAGGGAGCCATCTGCTTTAAAGTCTTAAAAGTGTATGTTAAAAGAAAGGAAGATTACTCTGATTCTTATTCTGAAAATTGGTAGCAAAGTTGAAATGAAAATGTTACCAGTAAGGGGAATTATTCTGATAATACTGATAATTTATCTAAAGGACAAAATGATTGGACTTCAACCTAAATAATTTGCCATCTGCCTGAATTTCTGCCACTGAAAGTGCAAATGTCAATAGTAGAACTAAGGGAGACAACTGTGTTAATTAAGTAATGGATGTGCAAATGGAAATACTAGAGCTAAGGGAGATGACTGCTGAAATCTAATTATGTAAGGGACATAATTTATGATGTCTGGTTGGCAACTTAAATATTTATATAGTATGGCTGGTAATTTAAATATTTATTTATTTTCCTAATTTGCAGATTGCATGGAGTTCTGCTGCTTAAATACAGAGGAAATATTAGAGCAAAGGGAGACAACTGCTGATATGAAAGTGCAATAAGTAAGGGAGATTACTCTGACAATATAGGAATAATATCTAAGGATTTTACTGATGGTTAATAAACAGCCAAGGTAGACAACTAAAGATTTGACAATGTTACAAGTAAGGGAGATTACTCTGAAAATAGTGATGATATATCCAAAGGACATAATAGGTGATTACTTTGGACTACAACCTAAATATTTATAAAATTTCCTTATTTGTCAACTGCCCAGATTTCTGTCGCTTAACATGCAAATGGCAATATTGTAACTAAGGAAAACAACTTATTTTATTGATACTGACATTATATCCAAGAGACTTAATATGTAACTGCAAGCTGCAGTGAACTATAAAGACGAGGGGTGTTGAGATATACCAGGAAACCTAATAAAGACAGTTTCATTATTGCTAAGCAACACTACCACATGTATATACTTCGTCATCCCTTCGATACTGGACTCTTCTTTCCTTGACTCAGTTTGTTTGTCATCACGTAAATTTGAATTCCATCAGAAATTAAAATCGGTTTAAATTTTGTTGATAATGAGGGGATCAACCATTTATTGCAAATAGGGGGAATCCTATTGTTTTGTTTAAAAACACGCTGTTATCGTCTGCAGTTTAAATCGTTTAATTTACCTCTATCGATTAGTCCATGTTTATAACAGTTCTCACTTGCATTTTTACGGACTGTACAAATATGTTTAAACATCTAAACAATTATGTCCAAATTTTCCATTTGTTGTTATAATGGACAGGCTCCATTTTGGTGTGCAAATGATTGACTTGCACATTCTTATTTTTAATTTTATTATAATTGACGAAAAAGATCCAACAACATGTATACAATTTGCCTATACATGCATAAAACAGGCACATGGGTGAAATCATGTCGACAGTACTAACACTTCAATAATTCACTGTACCGTAAGAAAAAAAAACACCAAATAATGATGAACAAAAACTAAAATGAGTTGTAAACAAAAAGAGTGCTAGTACTTTCTCTTAAAATCCTCCCATAATAAATCTGACCTATTGCAGAAATGCTCGTTCCACACAAGAAATCTACTTTATTCATTTTAATATGACTGTGCAGATATTATATTTATGACCAACACTAAAACAAACTTCAAGTTATGTTTCCTATGGATAATTGATGTTTAATGAGATCACTGCACTTTTAAATACAAAGAGTGAGAAAAACAAACAAGGAAAATGATATTTTAGTTTTTTGAAACTTTCCATTTATATTTTTTTCTTCCTCAGAAGATTTGGACACTTACAAAATAATTATTTTCAAGTGTCCACAAACATAATTAAAAGGCGGTACTTATTTTCACAATTCAACAGCTTTGAAAGCAGTGGACACGCGACCATATTTAAACCTCACCTTCTCCCTCCTTCAGTCTCTTGGCATACATGGGTCACACACAACCATATTTAAACTTCACCTTCTCCCTCCTTCAGTCTCTTGGCATACATGGGTCACACACAACCATATTTAACCCGCACCTTCTCCCTCCTTCAGTCTCTTGGCATACATGGGTCACACACAACAATATTTAACCCGCACCTTCAACATCCTTCAGTCTCTTGGCATACATGGGTCACACGCAACCATATTTAAACTTCACCTTCTCCCTCCTTCAGTCTCTTGGCATACATGGGTCACACACAACCATATTTAACTCGCACCTTCTCATTCCTTCAGTCTCATGGCATTCATGCGTCACACGCAACCATATTTAAACTTCACCTTCTCCATCCTTCAGTCTCTTGGCATACATGGGTCACACGCAACCATATTTAAACTTCACCTTCTCCCTCATTCAGTCTCTTTGCATACATGGGTCACACACAACCATATTTAAACTTCACCTTCTCCCTCCTTCAGTCTCTTGGCATACATGGGTCACACACAACCATATTTAAACATCACCTCCCTCCTTCAGTCTCTTGGCATACATGGGTCACATACAACCATATTTAACCAGCACCTTCTCCCTCCTTCAGTCTCTTGGCATACATGGGTCACACGCAACCATGTTTAACCCTCACCTTCACCCATTTTCTGTCTCTTGGCATACATGGGTCACACGCATCCATATTTAACCCTCACCTTCACCCCCTTTCTGTCTCTTGGCATACATGGGTCACACACAACCATATTTAACCCTAACATTCACCCCCTTTCTGTCTCCTTGCCTAAATGGGTCACACACAACCATATTTAACCCTAACATTCACCCCCTTTCTGTCTCCTGGCATACATGGGTCACACACAAGCATATTTAACCCTAACATTCACCACCTTTCTGTCTCCTGGCATACATGGGTCACACACAACCTTTTTTAACCCTAACATTCACCCCTTATCTGTCTCCTGGCCTACATGGGTCAAACGCAACCATATTTATCCCTAACCTTCACCCCCTTTCTGTCTCCTGGCGTACATGGGTCACACACAACATTTTTTAACCCTGACATTCACCCTCTTTCTGTCTCGTGGCATACATGGGTCACACACAACCATATTTAACCCTAACATTCACCCCCTTTCTGTCTCCTGCCATACATGGGTCACAGGAAACCATGTTTAACCCTCACCTTCACCCCATTTCTGTCTCCTGGCATATATGGGTCACACAACCATATCTAACCCTAACATTCACCCCCTTTCTGTCTCCTGGCATACATGGGTCACACACAACCATATTTAATCCTCACCTTCAACCCCTTTCTGTCTCCTGGCATACATGGGTCACACACAACCATATTTAACCCTAACATTCAACCCCTTTCTGTCTCCTGCCATACATGGGTCACACACAACCATATTTACCCTCACCTTCACCCCCTTTCTGTCTCCTGGCATACATGGGTCAAGCACAACCATATTTAACCCTAACATTCACCCCCTTTCTGTCTCCTGGCATACATGGGTCACACACAACCATATTTAACCCTCACCTTCACCCCCTTTCTGTCTCCTGGCATACATGGGTCACACACAACCATATTTAACCCTATCATTCACACCCTTTCTGTCTCCTGGCATACATGGGTCACACACCACCATATTTAACCCTAACATTCACCCCCTTTCTGTCTTCTGGCATACATGGGTCACACACAACCATATTTAACCCTAACATTCACCCCCTTTCTGTCTCCTGGCATACATGGGTCACACACAACCATATTTACCCTCACCTTCACCCCCTTTCTGTCTCCTGGCATATATGGGTCAAACTCAACCATATTTAACTCTAACATTCACCCCGTTTCTGTCTCCTGGCATACATGGGTCACACACAACCATATTTAACCCAAACATTCACCCCCTTTCTGTCTCCTGGCATACATGGGTCACACACAACCATATTTACCCTCACCTTCACCCCCTTTCTGTCTCCTAGGCATATATGGGTCAAACCCAACCATATTTAACCCTAACATTCACCCCGTTTCTGTCTCCTGGCATATATGGGTCACACATAACCATATTTAACCCTAACATTCACCCCCTTTCTGTCTCCTGGCATACATGGGTCACACACAACCTTTTTTAACCCTAACATTCACCCCCTTTCTGTATCATGGCATACATGGGTCACACGCAACCATATTTTGCACTGACCTTCTCCCTCCTTCAGTCTCATTTACACTTTCAACATCTTCAGCGCAAAACTAGATTTATTATTTATAAAGTCACACATAAGTTATCACATTTCTGCACTAACACTCCCTTTCTCCCCTCCTTGAGTCTCTTGGTGTACACCTTGAACAAAGGCTTTACATTTCTGTAGCTCAGTGCAAGACTGTGTTAATTCCTTATAAGTTACAAATAAGTTACTACAGTTTTGCACTCACCTTCCCCTTCCTTCAGTCTCTTGGCGTACACCTTCAACACTGGCTTTACATTTCTGAATCTTAGTGCAAAACTGTGTTAATTCCTAATAAGTTACAAATAGGTTACAACAGTTTTGCACTCACCTTCCCCTTCCTTCAGTCTCTTGGCGTACACCTTCAGCATCTTCTTCAGCTTCCTGATCTGCTCCTCATGCTGGTCTACCCTCTCTCTTAGATCCTGGAAAACACATACAGCAAATATTACAACTTAATTTCTTTTTAAGACGTAAATTGCACATTTGACAACTTAATTATTTTTATGCAACAAAAATAGCAAATATGACCACACAATTTCTTTTTAAGCAACAAATCGCAAATAAAACAAATAAATTCTTTTTTCAGACACAAATACATTACAACCTAATTTTTTCTAAGCAACACAATTGCTAATATCACAACTTAATTTATTTTTTTGGAAGACAGAAATAGCCAATATCACTAATTCTTTTTAAGACACCAACAGCAAATATGGTTACTATTTTGTAAGACACAAATAGCAAATATGGTAACTATTTTGTAAGACACCAACAGCAAATATGGTTACTATATTGTAAGACACAAATAGCAAATATGGTTACTATTTTGTAAGACACAAATAGCAACTATGGTAACTATTTTGTAAGACTCAAATAGCAAATATGGTAACTATTTTGTAACACACAAATAGCAAATATGGTAACTATTTTGTAAGACACAAATAGCAAATATGGTAACTATTTTGTAAGACACCAACAGCAAATATGGTTACTATTTTGTAAGACACAAATAGCAAATATGGTTACTATTTTGTAAGACACAAATAGCAAATATGGTAACTATTTTGTAAGACACAAATAGCAAATATGGTAACTATTTTGTAACACACAAATAGCAAATATGGTAACTATTTTGTAAGACACAAATAGCAAATATTGTAACTATTTTGTAAGACACAAATAGCAAATATAACTTATTTTTGGACACAATTAGCAAACATATTAACTTATTATCTTTTTATGACACAAATAATAAATCTTATAAATAAATTTAATCCAAATTTTACATATAATATATCCCAACTTCATAAAAGATAAGCCTCCAAAACTTGCTTTATAGGTAAATGGCATATACATTTTATTTATCTATCATTGTGGTTTTAACATTCAGGACATATTTTGAGTATGGGACAAAATCTTGAATATTATCATTCTATATCAAGCAGTGTTTTGTTTTATGTCTGCATCCTATAAATAATAACCCTCGCTAAAAACTCATAATACTGAAGGCTACACACCAGGTTTTCGGAGGTCCTTCTGGTGATTTCATGTTGCATTGTAGCCTCAATCTTTGCTTCAGATGATAGGGACAGCGACTGAAAAATATACCAGCAAGAAAACATTGACACCAAAGAAAATATACCAGCAAGAAAACATTGAGACCAAAGAAAATATACCAGCAAGAAAACATTGAGACCAAAGAAAATATACGAGCAAGAAAACATTGACACCAAAGAAAATATACCAGCAAGAAAACATTGACACCAAAGAAAATATACCAGCAAGAAAACATTGAGACCAAAGAAAATATACCAGCAAGAAAACATTGAGACCAAAGAAAATATACCAGCAAGAAAACATTGAGACTTAAGAAAATATACCAGCAAGAAAACATTGAAACCAAAGAAAACATAACAGCAAGAAAACATTAGGACCAAAGAAAATATAACAACAAGAAAACATTGAGACCAAAGAAAATATACCAGCAAGAAAACATTGAGACTAAAGAAAATATAACAGCAAGAAAACATTGAGACCAAAGTCAATATACCAGCAAGAAAACATTGAGACCAAAGTAAACCAGCATGAAAACATTCAAGACTATACACATAATATACCAGCAAGGAATTACAATCCTTCTCAAAAAAGTGTATTTAATACGCATTTAATGCGTATTAAATGCTGCGGTATTGGCACCATATTTTTTCTGCGTTAAATGCGCATTAAATACATGTTTAGTACACTTAGTGTATTTTTCTGTACTTTTTCGGAGTTTTTTACAAAAAAGTGCATTAATGCATTAAAAAAAGCAACTTTAAATACACTTAAGTGTATGTTTTGAAGATATAGTGTATTTTTCAAGGAGAAAAATACACTTTAAATGCACTTAAGTGTGTTAATGCAGGAAAAAATGCAGAAAAAAATCACTTTGTTTCTGTAATAAATGTAGTTTTCCTGCATTTTAAAGTGTATTTAATGCACATTTAATGCAGAAAAAATATGGTGCCAATACCGCAGCGTTTAATGCGCATTAAATGCGTATTTAATATACTTCTTCGAGAAGGGAAATAACAACTGTTAATAATCCAACAATGAATTCTGGCAGTGTTTCTAAATATAACCTATATTTTACAAAAAGTAAATCGATAACTATGGGATATCAGAAGATACTTTAAACCATGTGTGTGGAAATAATCAAAATTGTGCAAAAATCGTCTTGTCCGCAAACAACAGTCACTTGTCAAGTTTATATTCAGGCCTTCCTTTTATATATTTTTTCATTAAATGATAAATAAAACAGAATGTGTCATTCAAATGTATACGAGTATAATGAAACAATAATTAGCTTCCTTCTTAAACATCATTTTTACACCCTGAAATTGTACTTGTCCATGGACAAGTAGACAGGTAAAAATCACTTGTCCGGCAGTAAAATTACCAGCGTCGGACAAGTTGTGCATAGGATTTCCACACCCCTGCTTTGAATGGAAATGCTCTTGGGAGTAATACAAATTTACTATACGCTTTTCAGTTAAATATCGGAATTTTATTGGTGAAATTTTTTATTTTATTTTCACTGTTGCAGTAGTGAAAATGCAGTGAAAATATAACATAAAACAGACTAACTTTCCATAAATAGCATCGATCTATTACAAATAGTGGTTTACAACCCTTGGCAAATGTATATACATGTACAGTATGTACATGCATGTGTGTACATAAAACACATTATAAAAGTCAACAAAATTATAATTTAGCTACGACAACTTTCAAAATATGGCACTATTTTCCCATCATACTAACAGGTGACAAAACTGCAATTATTTATATTCATTATTCACATAACTGCATCTTAGATATGTCCATTTGAATTATTTCTATCACAATTATTCATATCCATTATTCACATAAATGCATCTAAGAGATGTCCATTTGAATCATATCTATCACAATAATTTATATCCATTATTCACATAAATGCATCTAAGAGATGTCCAGTTGAATCATTTCTATCACATTTATTTATATTCATTATTCACATAACTGCATCTAAGAGATGTCCATTTGAATCATTTCTATCACATTTATGTATATTCATTATTCACATAACTGCATCTAACAGATGTCCATTTGAATCATTTCTATCACATTTATGTATATTCATTATTCACATAAATGCATCTAAGAGTTGTCCATTTGAATCATTTCTATCACATTTATGTATATTCATTATTCACATAACTGCATCTAACAGATGTCCATTTGAATCATTTCTATCACAATTATTTATATTCATTATTCACATAACTGCATCTAACAGATGTCCATTTGAATCATTTCTATCACATTTATGTATATTCATTATTCACATAACTGCATCTTAGATATGTCCATTTGAATTATTTCTATCACATTTATGTATATTCATTATTCACATAACTGCATCTTAGATATGTCCATTTGAATTATTTCTATCACATTTATGTATATTCATTATTCACATAACTGCATCTTAGATATGTCCATTTGAATTATTTCTATCACATTTATGTATATTCATTATTCACATAACTGCATCTTAGATATGTCCATTTGAATTATTTCTATCACATTTATGTATATTCATTATTCACATAACTGCATCTTAGATATGTCCATTTGAATTATTTCTATGAAAATAATGTATATCCATTATTCACATAAATGCATCTAAGAGATGTCCATTTGATTTATTTCCATCACAATTAAATAATATTCATTATTAACATAAATGCATCTAAGAGATGTCTATTTGAAAAATTTCCATCACAATTAAATAATATTCATTATTAACTTAAATGCATAAAGGATATGTCCGTTTAAATCATTTCTATCAGAATAGGTTCTTCATTTGGACATGGATGACATGTTGCGTCTGAGGCTAACTTCGTTATTTATTTGAGATGCATTACATGTCATGCAAGGTAAAAACCAACTGGAGATATAACTGAACAAAACTCTTTCCACATGAACTTCATATAAATTAAATTAAATCATGCAGACATGTAATCAACTGCCATTACTGTCGTTGAAATTAAAACTATTTGTACATGCACACAAACGTCGTTCATTCACTCATTGTCATACAATTCTTTCTTGCAATGGGTTATCAAAGAAAATAACAAACAACAAAATATCAAAGAAAAAAATGCATTCCTTGAAAACTTCAAGAAAACAATTAAACCAACAAGGCAGCCGAAAGGACAGCTATATCCCCCACCGTGATCTTCATTGGATTTTAAAGGTGATTTGAAGTATCACACTGACGTTAATCTGGCACAGTTGGACCAGATATGAAAGTACAGTTTCAGAAATTTAGATATGCAGCTGACGCTAAAATGGAGGCTCCAACATTTGTCCTTTAAGTGTGACCTTGACCTTGAGGTGGCAAAACTGCTCCATGCTTTCTGCACATCGCCTCAATGTGATAAACATTTTATCCAAGTTTTATGAAAATCCTTCAAAGGGCATAGGAGATATGGAGCATACACAAAAATGGAAGCTCAAACATTTGACCTTCAAGTGTGACCTTGACGTGGCGTGACTGCCTCATGCCCTCTGCACATTGCCTCAATGTGATAAACATTTGAGGCAAGTTTCATGAAAATCCTTTAAAGGGCTCAGGAGATATAAACGGACATGAAAAAACAGGCTCAAACATTCAACCATCAAGTGTGACCTTGACCTTGAGATGGCGTGACTGGCTTATGCCTTCTACACATGGTCTCAATGAGCAAAACATTTGAGCCAAGTTTGATGAAAATCCTTCAAAGGGTATAGGGGATATGGAGCTGACACGAAAAACGGACACAAAAATGGAGGCTCAAACATTTCACCTTCAAGTGTGACCTTGACCTTGAGCTTGCGTGAAAGGCCCATGCCTTCTGCATTCCTATAACACCCCTCTCGCTTCGTGGCGGGGGATTTAAAACAGGACTATCCAAAGTATCGTGTATAACAAAGAGTTGTGTGAAGAAAATATGCACATACTTTCTCAAAATTCTAAAAATATAGAATGTTTTAGTGTTGAAACCATAAAAAACTATGAAATTGCAATGCAAAAAGATCATGGGCAAAATTTCATTCCAGGAATTTGACTTCCACTTACCCATGTTCTTCGTTTTTTCAATGAATTCTAAATAATTATTAGCCATGAGAATTTACAGTCATATATACGGTCATATTTTTTCCACCGAACAAGGTTACAATAAGTACATAGAGTGATCCCAAGTATAAAATTTTGCAAACATTTATTTTTAAGGAACCACATCACATTGAGGGATAATCATATTTGAAAGTGCACAAATATTTTTATGTCAGATGACAAAAAGGTAAGAAAATATTACACATTAATGTGCAATTATGCTAATGACCTATAAAACATTTGTTGAATACATTTCATGTTTAACGGATATTTGTCTGTAAAAATCCATATTACAATTCAGGGAATAACTATTTTAAATATCTATCATACTGTTTAAAAACCACTGAACTAAAGACAAACTAAACAAACTGAGTTAAAAATGGGCTTTAAATTAAAAGACACATTCATGTTCTTTTCACAAACTGGCCAACAACAACATATGAACATACTGCTCTGATATCGCTCAGCTGGCAAATGTAAACAAAAGCCTCCATGACAACCAAACGTGATATCACCATATTGAACAGTTTTTCCATTAACTGTTAAATAAAAGTGAACATTAGCTATATCCATAAAACGTTAACATAGCATGGGTGAAAGTACAGATTTTTGAAAATACTGCAATCGGGTTTTCATAGCATAGGTTATATTATTAAACCTCACTTTGTTTTCCCATTGTAAAATCTCATATATCCATCCCTGCATAATTTTAATATGTCATGGCGTTGGAAAGTAATATACCCCGACCGGGCTATAACTTTTAATATACCCCGCGCGTGTGCCTAAAAATAGCAACTCATGTTTTCCGTGAAATCCGTATGAGCTAATAATCGGTAGACGCTTATTAAAATGTATGTAAAAAAGTTAATGTCGATGAGCACTTGATTTTCCAATAATAAACTTTAGTTTACTGTGTATGACTAGTTTGTTCTTTGATTTACAGTATTTTTTTTCGGTATAATAAAATTAATATCCTAGGCATGTTGAGGGGTATAGTAAATATTGCCCCCCCCGTCGAAGAGTAATGTCAGTTTTCGGCCTCGGTTAACATCGCTCTCCTCGGGGTGCAGTATTTACTATACCCCTCAACTGCCTATTATATTTATATACTATAGTTTATGATGGATACAAACTTTCAGTATTAATACTGAAAACTTACATCAATATAAACTACATTCTAGCATGACACGCGCAGAGTTTCCTATAGACAAAGAACACAATTCACTGTTGTTAAACTACGAATAAACAACACGGATAAATGGTTCCAAAACTGTAACATATAGTTCGCATTGTAATTGCAGAAAATGTTGTCAGGTCATGTTAGAATCAAAATAATTTTCGCATGATTGTTGTTTATCGGCTATTAAACACCAATTTGTCATTCTGATGCGGTATATTAAATCACTCGGGATAACGCCCTCTTGGTTTAATTAGAAATTCCAATCGTTGTTCATTAGCCAATAAATAACTCTAAATCGAAAAATTATTTCTTAAATATACCACACTGTGTTTTTATCCAACTATATAACATAAGAGCATTTTCATTAAAGCAGATAAAATTGTTTGGAGAAACACGTGACCAAACATACATAATGGAAGTCAAGGTCACCACTTGGTGTCTTCTAAATACAGCTTTACATAATAAATTGTAACATCACATGCAGTGTAAGGTGTCATCACACTCTCAGTATTTAAGATTTATTACACAGAAACCTATTTTAATAAATTCTGTACATCATATGACAAGGTCGGTAATATTTATTAAACAGGAACATATTTTAATAGTTGTTCTTCTAACATATTAAAGTGACTCGTTCACAGCTTGGTAAATTTACAATTTTTATTTTTTTTGTAATAGATCTCAAAAATAATAATGCATTAAATATAAACAAGCGAACTAACACTAGTGAAAAAGAAATATACATGAAATACAATAGCATTTATGAAAAATAATCATAATAATAATTATTTATTAATAATAAATAATAATAATATGAATAATAATAAAATGAAATTGATAAAATCATTAAGCGTTTGTAACGCTCTTCATCGTTATTTTTGGAAAACATGTGTATCACTTACATAGTGCTATAAACTCACCGCCTTGATATTCAGTTGGAACACTTACATAGCGCTATAAACTCACCGCCTTGATTGTCAGTTGGAACACTTACATAGCGCTATAAACTCACCGCCTTGATTGTCAGTTGGAACACTTACACAGCGCTATAAACTCACCGCCTTGATTGTCAGTTGGAACACTTACATAGCGCTATAAACTCACCGCCTTGATTGTCAGTTGGAACACTTACATAGCGCTATAAACTCACCGCCTTGATTGTCAGTTGGAACACTTACATAGCGCTATAAACTCACCGCATTGATTAACAGTTGGAACACTTACATAGCGCTATAAACTCACCGCCTTGATTGTCAGTTGGAACACTTACATAGCGCTATAAACTCACCGCCTTGATTGTCAGTTGGAACACTTACATAGCGCTATAAACTCACCGCCTTGATTGTCAGTTGGAACACTTACATAGCGCTATAAACTCACCGCCTTGATTGTCAGTTGGAACACTTACATAGCGCTATAAACTCACCGCCTTGATTAACAGTTGGAACACTTACATAGCGCTATAAACTCACCGCCTTGATTGTCAGTTGGAACACTTACATAGCGCTATAAACTCACCGCATTGATTAACAGTTGGAACACTTACATAGCGCTATAAACTCACCGCCTTGATTGTCAGTTGGAACACTTACATAGCGCTATCAACTCACCGCCTTGATTGGCAGTTGGAACACTTACATAGCGCTATAAACTCACCGCCTTGATTGGCAGTTGGAACACTTACATAGCGCTATAAACTCACCGCCTTGATTGTCAGTTGGAACACTTACATAGCGCTATGAACTCACCGCCTTGATTGGCAGTTGGAACACTTACATAGCGCTATAAACTCACCGCCTTGATTGTCAGTTGTAACACTTACATAGCGCTATAAACTCACCGCCTTGATTGTCAGTTGGAACACTTACACAGCGCTATAAACTCACCGCCTTGATTGTCAGTTGGAACACTTACATAGCGCTATAAACTCACCGCCTAGATTAGCAGTTGGAACACTTACATAGCGCTATAAACTCACCGCCTTGATTGTCAGTTGGAACACTTACATAGCGCTATAAACTCACCGCCTTGATTGGCAGTTGGAACACTTACATAGCGCTATAAACTCACCGCCTTGATTGGCAGTTGGAACACTTACATAGCGCTATAAACTCACCGCCTTGATTGTCAGTTGGAACACTTACATAGCGCTATAAACTCACCGCCTTGATTGGCAGTTGGAACACTTACATAGCGCTATAAACTCACCGCCTTGATTGGCAGTTGGAACACTTACATAGCGCTATATACTCACCGCCTTGATTGGCAGTTGGAACACTTACACAGCGCTATAAACTCACCGCCTTGATTTTCAGTTGGAACACTTACATAGCGCTATAAACTCACCGCCTTGATTGTCAGTTGGAACACTTACATAGCGCTATAAACTCACCGCCTTGATTGTCAGTTGGAACACTTACATAGCGCTATAAACTCACCGCCTTGATTGGCAGTTGGAACACTTACATAGCGCTATCAACTCACCGCCTTGATTGGCAGTTGGAACACTTACATAGCGCTATCAACTCACCGCCTTGATTGGCAGTTCGAATGGCCGATTAATAAGCGCGCCAGATTTGAATGGCCGAGTAGTAAGCGCGCCAGATTGGAATGGCCAAGTAGTAAGCGCGCCAGATTGGAATGGCCGAGTAGTAAGCGCGCCAGATTGGAATGGCCGAGTAGTAAGCGATCCAGATTTTTTAAAACGAAATTTTTCCAAAATACGAAAATCTGTGAACAAGTCAATTAAGATGCTAGTTTGCACATGGTGTTTATTAATTATCAACAATATTATTTACTTTTGTCTAATTTACTGTAAAGGGATTCACAAATTCATGAGGCGCGTCGTGGGAAAACCGTGCTTAATGCGTGTGCGTAAAGTGTAATCCTAGATCAGCATGTGCAGTTCGCACAGGCTAAACCGGGACGGCACTTTCTGCTTTTATGGTTTTTTCTGTTTCAAGTAAGTTTCAACATTAATTCACTTTAGGCGGAAAGTGCCATCCCGGATGGAATGGAACAATTTAGCAAATGGAACAACACAAAAATTTGATCTTAAAAACTAAATATACCTCAGGATAAACTTGAGATGTTTCTGGAACACTACCCCTTACCTGGACTTTGCACTCACATGTTGTATAAGTTTGTTCTGTTTGTCATTCTCGTCGCTAAAACTAATACTGTACTTATTCTATGCTTTCAGTCACACTAAGTTTTCGGACACCCACAAAATCTGTCGAAATACTTATTTTTGCGCCTCTATATTTTCAGAAAAGGAATTAAAATGTGATTATATGTTTTAGGACGGATAATTTATGTCAACTATATTTTGAATCGATAATTGTCAATTAACACCAATTACCCATATACTAAAACCTTTCATAGGAAGCGACTGGTTTTATCACAGACGTCTCTCCTATTGTTTGCCAATTTCATCTTGCGAATTTTGCAGTACCATTCTGCATGTCAATTATCAAGTTAGGGACAATATTATGGTTCAATAAACAACCTCGTGTCAAAAATTAATACCTCCGGCTATTAACAAAGTCCATTTCTGCAGACAACTAAACAAACAAGTGTGTAGATTATTTGCGATTGTTACGACTTGAAAATTTGTCAGAATCTTTGTTTTCGGACAGATTTCGATCAATTATTTTTTTGTGAATCAAAGTATTCAGACGCTGAAAATTTAAGCGTCTGAAAACATAGAATAAATACGGTATTTCTATTTATAAGTTTGAGAGCATTTTCTGTTTCATGGAGCCATAACTGTAGTAACAATGTGAGCCACTCACATGTTGTATGAGTTTGTTCTGTTTGTCGTTCTCGTCGCAAAAACTAATATTTCTAATTCTAAGTTTGAGATAGAGAATTTTCTATTTCATGTAGCCCTAACTGTAGTAACAATGTGAGCAACTCACGTGCTGTATGAGTTTATTCTGTTTGTCATTCTCCTTCCTCAGGTCCTGTAACTCTGCCTCGTACTCAGACGTGCGACTCTGCAACTCCTTCTCCGCCTTTTGCAGCTGCTGCTCCAGCAATCTGGGAGAAGATAAAGAATTGTAAGAAAGAAAGGAAAGAAAAGTGGTTACATTCTACCACCAACACTCAAGCTCCAGAAATCTGCACACAAGAGATATAATAATCACAAAGAAAGGAATGGAAAAAGGTGACATTATGATTCTACCCTACTGTTGCTCCTAATATCTGGTCGAAGGAGATATAATTATTATACAGAAAGGAAGGGAAATAGGTGACATTCCACCTTTCTGCTACTGCTACTGATGCTCCAACAACCGAAACAAATTGCAACATGAACATAGGAAAGAAAGAAAGTAACAGAAAGGTAACATAATCACAGTATGAAAGAAAGGGAAGAGGTTACATGATATCTTACCCTAACTGCTGCTCCAGCAAACTGAACAAAAATAAGAAAATCATAAGTTGAATATGACAAAGAATTCTAGCTCCCATACTTATATTCCAGAAATCTGCAAAAATCTTAAAAACAAGATTCTGTGCCCCCAGTTGGTGCTAAGTAGCCCATTTCTTAGTCCAAATTAGCTCAAGGTCAAGGTCAAAGTGTGGTTTGGTGATATGTGTTGATTGGGAACGACCATAAGTAAAAACTGTGTGAATATATCTAAGTGTTGTAGTAAGCGGTGTTGATGCTAGACAAAATGGTATAATCTAGTTAACAAAGAAAGGGCACTTTTAAATTATTATAAGTCCAAATTAGGTCAAGGTCAAAGTAAAGTTGGGTGATATGGGTGGATAGGGAATGGTCATAAGCAACAACTGTGTAAGTATCAAAGTGTTGTAGTAAGCTGTTTTGGTGCTAGACGAAACGGTAAAATCCACTTAACCTTGTCACGGATGGAAGGACGGACGTTCTAACAAATGAATACTTATGTGACTATTTCATGACTGACCCTAATGCCATTTAAGCCCCCTATGAGACTAATTTAGCCGCCTAAGGAAGTTTTTACTTACAAAGGGATACTTATGTGACTATTTTAGTCATCTAAGTATCCATTTGTGTGTACAGAAAGACGGAAGGACGGACAGGACGATCACTATATGACTCCTGCATCAAGATGCCAGGTGCATAAAAACACAGGAAATAAAGGAAAGAATATAGTTGACACTACAGTCATTTACTAACGAACAAATAATCTGCACAAAAGTTCCTTGAATTATTGCAAAGAAACAAAAGAAAGTACACATCATTTTGTCATCCAAAGCTGCACCATCCACCTGCATGAAGTAAATCTATTAATTATAGAAAAGAAAGAAAAAGAGTAAAGATAATACGCAAACTTTTTGATAATGATACAGTAAGCAGCAAAAGTAGCAATCATTGTGATAAAAACACGTGACATATCTTAGAACCGTAATTGTCTTGACTGAAATCAACACAGCTTACCTCAGTGACGTCCTGTACTGCTCATGCACTGCCAAACTACTGAACAATTTAAAACTTACCGTCTGGGGTATTGGGGATATTTTTCAGATCATTTACCATAACTCACCTGTTGACCTGTGCCTGATGTGAAGCAGCGTGATGTGTGGGTGGGGCGTCAGTACAGTTCTCACACATACACGCCCTGTCTTCCTCTACCTGGCTGTCCTCCCCAGAGTGCACACTCCCCTCCCATACCCCCACCCCTGGGGATCTGTTATTGGATGTTTCCCCACCCCTAGGGGACTGGTCAGTAGACACATCGCCGGCCCCTATGGACTTTTCTCTCATTATATCCCTGCCTCTATCAGACCTTTCAGTATCCCCACCCTCTAGGGACCTTTCAGAAGGAACATTCTCACCCCAAGCAGACCTTTCAACCGTCCCATTCCGACCCCCAATGTCATCGCCCTCAACATTCATGTGACCCACTTCTGTACCACTGGTGTTTACTTTATTTCCCATTCTTTCATAATTTTCTGCTACATCATTCCCATTCAGCAGCGTCTTATCAGATTTCACATTTGTACAGTTGTTGTGATTATCTGTCAATGTTTTGCAACTATTTCCTAACTTAATTTCCTTGCCACCTGCATAAGTGTCCGTGTCACATCTTCCTGAATTGCTATCCACACTGCCTGTCCTACATCCTATTGCACTATTCATGGCTGCTTTACTTGTCCCAGAACACATTGGTGTGTTGGCCGACTCCACTTTGCTTATATATTCACTGTCACACTCGTCTGAATCATTCAACATCATGTCTTCCTCAAGGGAACTTACTGAAGAACTGTGAGCTAGAGACTTACAGGAGTTGCTTCCCTTTGCAGAAGAAGTATCGGAGCTATCTCCCTCATTCAAGGGAGGTAGCATACCAAAACCTCCTTTACTCTTCCCACTTTTATCATCTTTCATTAGCAATGAAATTTTACGCAGATTTATTATATCATTTTTTAGCAACTCCGTGGGTGTTGTCAGAGACATTGACCTTTGACCTTTGAACACAGATCTGTAAACTCCGCCCTCAGAAGCGTCATGACCTTCACCTTCAATGGCTGACCCCTGCTGTACACAGTCCACATACTTGCACTGGTTCAATGCACCATTGTTGTTGTTGTTTTCAAAAGAATCCTGGTTACCATGGTGAACATAGTGCTGTTGCTTATGCAGGTTGTCATAGCGACACTGGTCACACTCACAGATGTAGTCTGGTTCACTCCACCTGGCGATGCACTCCTCACAGTAGCAGGTTGCGTCCCAAGGGTCAAGGTCATCTGACCCGGAGGGGCAGTCTATGTCCTGGAGCTGTTCTACGCACGCCTCACACTGACACTCCACATATTCAGGTCCATTTAAACATTCTTCACATTCACAGGTCACATGACTTGGCCTTGCTTTGCTTTTATGTTCAGTTACCTCCCTTGGTGAAGAATACATTTTATTAATTATAGTTTTACCTCCCCTGTTTACAGTTCTGTTAGGGGCAGAAGTGTCAGGGTTGGTTTTCACAACTTTGGGAGTGATATACACATGGTTGGAGAAGCGATCTGGAACGGATTCCCCATCGGAGTTGTCTCCCTTTGCGGAAAAGTTTAAAATCTCACCAGAATCCTCACGAGAATCTTCAAGATTAGAGTCACCTCCCTTGCCAGTGTCCACGTCGCCAGCAATATCACTCATAGCCCTTCGTTCTTGCACAAGCTGGCCCGTCTTTGACACTCCTGTTTTGATTGGTTTAAAGTGTCGAACATCAATATCGTACCCAGTCAGCGTAAACTCCCTTGAAAGTCTCTTCTCGTTTTCTTGTAATGCTAATGTGTCACTTTCATCCATTTCAAAAGATTCGTCACCATATTCTGCATCAGCATCAGCATCGTTATCAGCATTCTCTACGTTATCATCTACATTATCATTTTCAGTTTCATCAAGATGAGGTTCAAAGTTTTCAAACACTTCGTCTGTTTCAGTGATGTCAGCATCATGTGTTACCCTCACTGGTCTTTCTAGCTTCTTCCAGATTTCTTCAATGTTAGCCATGACTTGTATTATACTGTCTAACAAGTTAATATCTCTCCTTATGTATTACCCATAACACAGTTCACCTGTTGGCCATGTTTTGC
The DNA here is from genome assembly GCA_027627225.1 of Congeria kusceri. Classification (NCBI taxonomy): domain Eukaryota; kingdom Metazoa; phylum Mollusca; class Bivalvia; order Myida; family Dreissenidae; genus Congeria; species Congeria kusceri. Next base: position 54,186 of record JAPFQT010000242.1, on the reverse strand, counting down.
ACTTCACTGTCTTATCTCTCCATATGCATTCCTCATAAGGAATTTCCCATATATAATTATCAGTTATTTATTTTTTTGCATTCGGCAAGGTAAGTCTTATATATTGGCAGGAAAACTTATTGGTTTCATGAAAGCACACACGTAGCCAGCAAGTTAAAATTGGTTCTGATGCACATTCGCCACCTTGTTTCTTTTAGCACACAACTTATTTTTTACCAACATTCAATATACACAGAATTTCCTTTTTTGCAAGTCTCCATGAATATCCACACTTATTTCATTCTCAGTATGTTCTTCTTTTTTTCTATATTCCAAATTTTCAAACCTTGTATGATACACCGTGTCTCTTCGCTTTATAGGAAACCGGGTCTCAATTCTAAAACAAATACAAAAATAAATTTCATGAATAAACACTTATTTGTTAATTTGGGTACAAAATAAAAAGATTCTTGAAATGCATAATAACATAATACATAACAATAATTTTTGTTAGAATAAATGCCAATATGCTGTAAAATAATATTTACCTCATTTCATAAAGTAATTTAAAAGCAAAACTTTGCTACTTTATTCTTAATGTTAGTGCATGCAGTTTTAGATATGTACATGTACAAGATGTTTCAAATTAGGTTTGAGATTTTACTGGCCCCAATTTCTGCTGTGGAAGTATCCTATCATTTGACCTAACTTCAGTAGCAATGACATCAGTCCCAGGTTAATTCATGGACATTAACACTCAAACTTAAAAACTGACCGTTGACAACGAAGTGATAATAGCTCAGGTATTTGACGGCTTTTGAAGAATTTAATATCTTGTGTAAATAATCTGCGATGAAAACCAAACAAGATTTGTTAAACATGTAAAACTTATAAACATCTGTAGAATAAATTGTTGTGTCACCAGGGACATGAAACAATAAAATACGAGATACTGGCCAAGTCTGCATTCGGATATTCGACACACAAGGCAATATACATTCTACATATGACATTACGACATTGTACAATTATATAGGCAGAAATGTTGAAAATCTTTTAAAATTTAATATATATGTGCAAATAGTCAATGACAAATGAATAGACTATGCTAAAAACAAAAATTAGAATCATCAGACTAATAAAACCCCTGGATTTAGCAAATTATTAGAAAATAGCAACATACTGATCTGGCTTTCCACCCTGTCCCTTTTTAACAGCACCCTGTACCATTTGTGATTGTAGATCTTTCCCTACTTAAATATGTAATAGCCTATGAAAATCAAGGCTCCAAATAATGTTACAAGCATTCATCTTTGGGTAAATTGTTATGATGGGAGACCAAGTTTGAGCTTGTGAAATTTCATAGTCATGGATCAGTTGTTTTCCTATCCTAATTTCAGTCTTAATTTCAAATATTGGCCTATGAAAATGAATCTTACAAAAAATCTTCAAATATTGGCCATTGAAAATGATTCTTACAAAACATCCTATCAAATATTGGCAAATGAAAAATATTGGCCAATGAAAATGATTCTTACAAAAAAATCCTATTATTCCTTTACCTCATTGGTTAAAATCCCATTATATTCAACATATTGACCATTGAAATTAATTCTTACAAAATAATCCTATTATTATTTTACGTCATTAGTTAGAATTCCTTTATATTATTTTTTTACTGATTTTAATGAAACTTGTTTTAAACTAAATGACAACACCTATTATGACACCATTAGCAAATGAATAATGAAATTTTAATAGATTTACTTAATAATTATTAGGAAACAAAACGTTATGTCTTTAATAGATATGGACAATGGTACCTAATAGAGACAAATTATAAATTGTCCAACAAGGATGTTGATAAAATACATTAAGTTGTTGTTTTTTTAACAAAAAGCCAGATTGTATTTCTATATTACAAACAGGGCCTTCAACATACAAGATTTAGAATTTCAAGACAGTTACAGCCACAGAGCCAGGTGCAATGTGAGTTTGTATGTTTGTTTGCTTGGATTTTTCGCCATTTTTAACAGTATTTCAGTCATATCACGGCGTCAATTAACCTTGTCACACTGTTCCTCGGCAAGCTTAGCCGATCTAAGCGGTTTACCAGTAGTAAGTTCACATACCTATGCCAGTAACTGACAACTGCACTACTTGGATCAGAGGTAGGGAAGAATGGCCGTAAAATAATTTCATGACCAATCCCCAAACAAGTTATGTAGCCGGGCTGGGGTTCGAACTCAGGATCCCCGGATTTACAGTCAAGCGCTCTACCACTAGCCAGGCCCGAGTATGTAAATAACACAGATGAATTTAGAGCCATAATTCTTTATTAACTAGCAAATAAAGAAATGCGAGAACAAAATATAATTAAAATGTGTCTAGTGTTCGTTATTGTAAATAAACAAAACATGGTTGAATAACAAAATAGCAAAAAATGATGACAACGAAACATTTAACGATAACATGTGCATTGTTTTTCTGGCAAGGGTCTTTCATTTCATCATCATGGTGCCGTTACATAATATTGAAATGTATAAGTATGGTAAATAAACAAGGCTATTGTCATGAATATAGATATAATATATGTAACTCATGAACTATTGGCAGCAGTACTAACCTTCATGTTTGATTCCATACTGCAAATGAAAATAATGAATAGGACTTAGACGTCGTTAGTGAAAATTTCAATTCGAAATTTACGTACACTATTGTTGGAATAGCAATAGGTACAGAATGGAAAGCACCCTCTATAAATACAAAACAATCTGTGGTAATAATCTCTGATTAGAGCATTGCAATTAGCCCATGGGGTTTATCCGTTGCAACGGTAATACAAAATCCAATATTAAACATTCAGAAAATATGAAACTCCATCTGCATCGACAGTAGACACACCTATAACAGTATACAAAGGGCCTTGAGATTACTCTAAAATGCATCCTCCTTTGATCGACGCTCTGGCTGACCCTTGTCGATTACGGCATTCGTTATAAATCATTGGGATACTGCATTGGAATTATACATTCATCCGTAGTATGGTCATAACGAAATCAAATATCAATTCTTTAGATCATTTGTTGATACACAGAAAGAACTATCCTACACGGTTTACCACTGGCCCAAACTTTAAATTACCATAGATCCAAATGAAAATGAAATCATTGGTCGTAACGCAAGTGACGTTAGGTCAACAACAAAGAAACGAAAACCAATAGTCTGTGGCAAATTTTAGAACCCTAAACAGTTACGCAAACATACGTTGGAATGCCAATCACTTCAAAGTACCGAAACGTCATAATGTTCATTGATTGAATACCTGCAATTGGTTAAGTTTTTTCCCAGATTGTTTTCGAATCTATCCAATTAAGCGCATTTATGTTTTGTTGTTTATATAACGGAAAATAAATTAAACATTATGCAGTAAAACAGAATTAACACACATGATAGAAATAAACATGCCTCACTAAATATAATTAAGTCACGCGTCACTATGCAAATTATATTCATAAACTGCATTAATAATTACGTTTACTTCATGGTTACAAATAATCATAAATGAATAAAGGACTGAACGTTCATACATAATGTTTCGTATCAGAGTTCATTGCCGCCATGGTTTCTTCCTTTTAATTTCCTAGCACACGTTTGAACGAAAAGAGCGGTTGACTTGTTTAAAAGCGAACATTGAGTTGTCTGTATGTTTTGCCCTAAGCGTTTATTTGTAAGCGTTTAATGTTGTTTGCGTCAGTCTTCTGCTAGTGGATAGGTGTTTCTTCTTCTTGTTTTTCTATTTTGCTTACAATGAACACAAATGAACGTCTATGTGGCGATTTGATTTGATTTGTGTCTACAATAATAATACAGTTTAAATCCTGAATGTGTGAATTATGTGTTTACGTGTATAGTAAAGTGCAAGTTACGGATTACTTAGTTAAAAATCAGCAAACGTTCTATGCAGGCTATGTTAAACTGCTTCCCATCCATTCCCCAGCCTGCTCGCCAAAGACCATGTGGAGAGAGCTGTGTGACAAACCTTGTCCTGTGAACTGCGGGGACGGCACATGTGACAGGGATACAGGACACTGCAAGTCATGCACAAGGCGTTCCTATGGTGATATCTGCGACCAGGTCTGTCTGTTGTGCTACAATGACACCTGCTACAAGGTATGGCTCATCTGGAAGGTGTTTTAGTTTTATCAGCTTCTCTCGTGTCCTTAGGGTAAGCGAACCATTGAATACATTGCCTAATACAAACCGCTATTGTAAAACAATATAAATCATATATTTTATTTGCATTATAATATGTTCTGCTTTGCCACTATAAGTTTTCAACATAATAGGTCACAGCTGTTTGAATGATTATGGCATCTTAGAAAATATGTGTATGCTTTATTACGGTGTTTTTAATTAAACTGTAGTCTTAAATCGTTATTCTTAAATGGCGATCGTCATTTTCTTTTTTATGCAGATTTGCTTTTCATTTTTATACGTAAGCACGCTGATTAAGCTCATGATTGTATTTGTTATCAGAACTATCGGACTTTTTATTTTCTTTTACATGAATGTAAGACAAAATTTTATATCATTACCTAATAGCATCAGTATAATTATCCGAATAACTGAACAGCGTACCTAATGATATATGATATATCATACTTTAATCTTGCTTCCCAAAAACATTTAAATAGTATTCTATTAAAATTAAATTACATATTTATATATATTTTATTGATATATAGTTCTCTTTAAAACGCGATGACATTAAGTGTGTACGTATGATCTTAAAACTGACATATTGACATAAATTAAACCAACCCAATACAGTTAATACCGATATACTTCGAGTTACAATAGAAGAAAATTTAAAAAGAACCATTGTTGCAAAACGCATAATTAGCTCATTTTTAATCACTGTAAAGCTAGAAACTCCAATGCATGTATGCAATGTATACATTAGCTCGACAGTTGTTTAGTTTTCACAATAAACACTGCAAATGTCGACACTTGTATCTGTTGATGTATTCGGTATTTAAGTGTTTCCTTTCTTCTGATTACGCTTATATGTGTGCTTCTAAGTTATATAGCAACTTTCATTTGTTTATTTGGAAAATAATTGATATTAATGTATGTACATTCACACTTTAATGTTGCATATAATTACACTGCAGAACGATAGTTTGTGCGTTTCCATATGTAAAGATGGATTTAAGGACCTAAACTGCACAAACACGTGTCTGTATCCGAGGTATGCTTTGATTCTATTTTTATAGTAACTGAGGTTTGTGATCATGTTTTTTTGTACATACGCATGTCAAGAATAAAACTATGCAACTTATGTGTCTAAAGTCATCAAAATGTAACTCCAATCTGATTAATCTTTAGTACACGATGTAAGATCTGATTACGACCTTGGGTCATCAATACATCACAGGTTTAACCAGTTAGTCCTTTCTGACTTTAGCTGCGACGTTGTCTGCATTATTACATGTCTAGACGACACGTGTGAAGATACTGGTGGATGTCCGGAGTGTAAAACAAACCCTGCAGGCCCCAACTGCAGAGTTCAGAGTATGTTTAATCAGCGACCGTAAACATTTAAAGATACATTTTTAGTTAAAAAACAACAACACATTATTATGTCAGTTTAACGCCTATAAACGCCTGTAAACATATTTAAAACAAGTTCTGTTTAAAGTTCAAGCGACATTTTATTAAAACATAAAACCAATTAAGTGGATATTGTGATGTGCATAACACATAATTTACACAGGTTCTTAATTAACGTTCAGTTGCATACATGTCAACCTTTCCCAGTTTCTAATGTTCCTTTTAGTGGTTTCTTCTACAGGGCATCCAAACAATGTACAAGCAAATGAAGATAGAACGTCACTTGCGGCAACCATAGGAGGTAACGTCGGTGGATTTGTAGCCGGCGCTGCCATGGTGATTATTATTATTAAACTAAGGCGACGGTACCAGATAAGGTGTCCATTTCAGCGCAGAGGTGAATCAAGCACGTTTATTTATATTGTGTATTTGTCAATAACATAGAAATATACTGTTTGTGTTTTGAACATGTTTATTGTATCCCAACAGCAGACGCAGGTCCGATGTAGGATTACTATAGGTTGATAGGATTCAAACTTTGTTAACAACTACAACCTTTTAAAAATATATAATCTAAAATATATTCCTCGAAATAACACAAATAAACAAAAGCTAATATATATTCCTTGAAATAACAAATAAAAATAGTATTGCTTTGGTACTTTATACATTTCTAAAAGAAACCAGAGATGCTTCTAAATAAAAGACAATCAGTTTCAGTTGTCTACATGGTTAGGATCGAATTGGATTATGCCAAAGAATCATGTTTACGATGTGCCATTTTGGTTATTGTATTTAGATTTATGCGCACACGCTAACAACCAGTTTACATTGTAAAATAACACGTTTTGTTTATGTTGTTTTGTTTCTGGCTACTTTCTAATCTAAGTTTTACATCACAAGACATTCGGCTTAATTTTTACAGCTCCTCCTTCTGTAGATACATACGTGCAGATCAACATGGCCGGACGCAACACAGATGAACGTAAGTAAATTTGTCAATGATTCAATATACTGTTAAGTAATTTAATATTTTTCGAATGAAGTTTGTACGCCTTTAGGAACTTCAAAATATACAATATATCTTTTGTTTCGAGTTTATTTAATGTTTCTTATTACTCCAAGGTTGGAACATATAAATCTAGCTCGAGATATTCGATTCAAAGCATTTTATGTAAATGAAACATATAAGTGTATCACAATAACGTATAATAATTACACAAAAACGTAGCATATGTATATATACAATACGGCTTTTATCAGTATATGTTTTATAATTAATATTTTATCACCAAAGGAAAGTTTAATACAATTGTTGTTCTTAAAACAATGTCAGTATGCTGCTTCTTAGCCAGATGTACGAACTACAATCAGGTACACATAATAAAACAGTTGTAATAGCATCTGTATATACGAGCATTAAGTGTTCTTTTCGCTAACCCTTATATACAGTTTTGTGAATTTTAGTATTTATTTCAGACCTGTACACAGGATTGCGCGAACAAAGGTATTGTGTAAACAACATAGTATAGTAAACTGCATAAAACCACACGGCAGATAATTAATATCGAGCGGAAAACAATACTGAGGTTTAAATGACAATGTGTGTAAAAGTATATGATTTATTCTCTCTTTTAGAAAATATGCTAAATATCTTCAATTTCTAAAAGTGACATTTTCTTACGGACATGTACTTTTAGAAACAATGGTATGAACCCTGTTGAGTTGGGAAATGTTGAGAACAACACTTCAGAAATAAACCAAGGGACGTATGTTACATTAGGTAAAAATCAATATGTAGAAATCAATAATTTCAACTGAAACGTTTTTCTAATTTCTTGTGATACCATGTCGGTTATATATACTTTCCAAAATTATAGTTAACGTTTAATGTAATACGTACCCGATTAATAAACTGTCATTTTCTAATCTAAGTAGTGTCATGTTTATTGCAGACCCAAGCTGGAGGTATGTGTTGGTACTCGTTTTAACATTCAAATAATAATAGGTGTATATATTCAATACACATAAGGTAGCAATTCAAACAATGTAACTTTCTGTGTACATGTGTTCTCTGAGTATTGCTAGATTGCTTTGAAGAAAATGTAATTACTGTACAATGTCGTCGTAATTCTATTGGGTACTCGTTGTAAATTGTAGGAATCAGCAGATATACGATGAAGTGACTACAGTTTCCATGTCTCCAATAAACAGTTCACCGGAATCTACAGGCATAACAGGTACTGTAATAGTGAATTAACAATTATTCCAGTAAATACGATAGAGCCAATAGTCTCCAGTATATGAACAATTATTGTCGAAATAATAAATGACTGATATTCCGTATTTTGAAAATGAACAATGATTATCAAAATAATAAATGACTGATATTCCATATTCTGAAAACATGTTGAACAGGTGTCTGTGAAAACTATAGTAATACACTATTAATATTATTAAATAAAAACAATAAACTAATGTATATCACTCGATTTATCACACCAGATATATATGAACAATTTTCTGACTTGCAGGACTGGCTACTTAGTCGACAAATTTCTAAAGTCAACAATACCAACATCAGGTGTAGAAGCAATAGCCGCGGACACGAAGGACGCGATGGGTGTTTCAAATTATGCAATTAAATTAAATTATTAAATGATAAAACAGAAAATTCAAACATTATGACTTATACGGGCGTTTTCTAGTTAAAACAGTTTGAAATGACTGGTATAATATCGCACAAAGTATCAACACATGTATTGATGTAAGTTGCATGATATAATTCGATAGGTTGTAGGTTCAGTTTGTGAGTGTCCATCAAAGTGACGTCTTAGACATTTGTGTTTGATAGAAAAAAATGGCATGGTGACACTCTGCGCATTTTGTATGTAGTTAGTTGTTTTTTCTTTGCACGTATATATTTTATTATAAAAAAACATGAATTATTTGCCGACGTATTATACACCTTTATTACATACTACGATGATATTTAAATATATAGAACAAGGGGTTTTCTCATTCTACGATGTCGACATTATATGCCGGATAAATAGTTCCTTCATAATTATTCGCTTTTGAAAAACATAGCATTTCCTCTGTCCGTAACGTATTCTACAAATTTACAAACCATGTATTGCATTAAGATATAAAATAACAAGGATATTCCATCAACATTAAGTGTAAAGTGTACTTTACTAATTTGTTGTATTGTGGTTTAAGTTAAAACCAATATATTTTGCTAAAGCGACAACGTTAAAAAAAATGTCTACCGACTCACTTAAATGATTAAGTACAGTAACCTAATTCACAGATGTCAGCGAATTATTTTTCTGATCGGTTAGTAATTATACAAACACAACTTGTGAACAGATAATCAACATGTTGGGAAATGTAAATAACTTGCATTCTAAGACAAAATGGTATTCGTCATCAATAATTTGACAATGTGTACATTTTATATGATCATATGGAATTTGATCATATGGAATTGCAGTAGGATTTTGCTAACGGCCTGATTCTACCGTTAGACGATGAGATGATACGCTGAGTTTTCAAAGAACAATGCGATATTTATCATTTGTAATGAGTGTGAGGTAACATTTCCAAATCATTGTTTTATATTTAGTTCCCTATAAAACAAAAAGAAATAAAAACAACATTTTAACGGACTGTTGACCATTTAGTTTTTTTCTGTATTCACAAGTTACAGCCACAATTTCAACTTTTTCAATTGTCGATACCTGTCGTTTTGTTTCAATAATTAAATTTACTTGTTCATGCAATTATTATCGTTTTCGTTATAATTAAATTAAAGGAGCGTATCGTCAGTAGGTCAGCAATAAAAATTGATATTTTTTAATAGAATTAATAGTGAAGCATTTTTAATACGATGACATAGTGTAAAGTAACAGTTGGCAAACGTCTATAACATGCTTGGACATATATTGAACATTATTAAAATAATACTCTGTGTTATTAATCCGGTTACATATTTTATAATTTGTTATTCGCGTTCAGAACGCGGGTTTCTGATGAACAAGATATAGACAAACAAAATCATGTGCTAATCTGTGTTAATATCCAACCCGTGGACTGATCTGCAATAGCTATCCTTAATTGATCAACAGTAATCGTTAAAACATAAAGGGAGCAACCACCTCTTTCAGCTTGTGTTTAACACTGTATAATTTCCCATTTATTTGCGTTTGATTTAAATGTTTCTGTTGTTGATAACAATGCATAAAGACACACGATTATCCATTTAATGTTTATTATCAACAAAATAAAATATATCTTGTAGTATTAAATAACTTTCTTATTATTCTTTCTTTTTTTAATATTTGTGATTTATGAACAGATACATGATAATATTACTTAATTATTCTTTCCACAAAATATCGTGATAGTGTTGTCATAAATGTATGTTTAAATGATAATGTTAATAAGATAATTCACAGTATAACATTTATGTATCTATTTAGGAATGTTCATTTGAAACGAATTATTAATTGACCGCCGAGTGAAAATATTGCGTTCAGGTGTGCATTTTTACAAATTACTTTCTCTTTGCAATTCGTGGCGGGAGAATCACACATATTTAGCAAATATAAACTATGTAAACAATCTTGTACGGTTGGTCATGTAGTACTATTTTTGTCACTTATATTCTGAATATATTTGTATTGTTATTTTCGCAAACGTGTTCATTCAAAGTGAACCCTGTGCCTTTAAATGAATGATGTAAAGTACGAAAGTCGGAACGCGACTATTAAGGTTCTAACATTAGCACCAGTACATCGAGTTGGACTTGCAAAGCAAGTGAGCCAGTTGTGAATGTGATTTATTTTATCATTTGTGTTTCTTTTGATTCCCAACAATTCTAACAGCTGAACTTTTACAATGCAATTGTAGTTTTATAGATTTGTGAAGTTATTTATAGTTATTCTTAATCAGGAACAGTGAATTCAAGAATTCAATTCAATTTGTTTATTTGCTTCATGGCAACCGGCCCTTGCATATATATACACACATGCATAAGCACATTTAAATACACATATAATTGTAGACTAATATGGTGGTACAGCAACATATAATTTCAAGATTGAGACCATGTCTGTAAAAATATATATTTTAATCTCTGAAAATAATGAAACAAAAATAAGTTTGCGTTTACAACACCTTGTTGATTCCAAACATACCCAAATCCTAGAGAAAACAAATGTTAAAGTAACGATAATACCCAATTTTTAAAACCTAAATCGTCAAATGTTTTAAGCATTTCATAACATTTGTTAACATTCCGATTATATGGCATTTTTAATATACGTAACCAATATTTAATAACACGTCTGCATGTAAAAATGTGTACAGGAAATCTACCACAGTCACCCAGTAAAACCATATTACATGTATGCAATGGTGCTGACATACATCTCTTACAAGCATATATATATATATATATGTACACGTTCAACAATATCAAAATATTTTAATCCCCAAAGCTCTGATCCATAAAATAGAAAAGGGCATAAACTTAGCATCAACTAACTTAAAATAACAACTATGGTCCATTTGCAAGTACTCATATAGGGAAGTCAACAACGAAGCAATTGCACGCTTAGCTTTTACAGCCATATTTTCTGCCATTTTATACATTGACAATGTTGAAGAGAAATAAACACCTACATATATAAACCCATGAATACATTGGAACTTTTCATTACAATAATACCATTTTTCCCTTGAGGATAATCTCCCCCCATTGTTAAAAACAACTATTTTTGTTTTATGTACATTAACTTTTACGTTATATTCAATACAATATTTATGTAAATAATTTAGTTGTTGTTGCAAACCAAACACAGTGTCAGATGCTAATGTTACATCGTCAGCAAATAACAACATAAAAATCTCAACATCATCTGGTGTCAAATACCTTTCAAATATTCGTATAGCTCGTTTATAAATATACAAAACTAAGTAGCGCTTAAAATACAACCTTGTCTTAGACCCATAGGACAGTTAATTAGATCACTTAACATTTAATGTGACCTCACTTGAGTTTTTACTTCCATATAAAGACCCTTTATGGCGTTTAACAATTTTCCTTTTATATTATTTTGTATTAATGTTCGGTATAGTCTCCCCCTGTTTACGTATTCAAATCTCTTTTTAAAATCTACAAGAGCAACATACATTGTTTTGCCCTTTCTACATTAATATTTATTAATTATTGAGTATAAAACAAATGCATTATCTATTGTCAAGTAACCCTGTCTAAATCATGTCCGTAACTCTGTTAATCGTCCATATGCCTCAACGTAAAATGTAATCTTTTTATTCAAAATATAAATGTATATTTTACTGAAAATACCTATAAGCGTAATAGCCCTGCAATTGGCAGGGTTATATGTAGGCCCCTTTTTATGTAGTGGAACTATTATAGAACAAGCCCATTTTTCAGGGAAGTAACATGTGCTAAAAATCCTGTTCAAAATTATTTTTACGAAAGGAAGAATTAGGTCAATGCTGTGTTTAAAATGTTTTGCAAATAGCACACCAGAACTATCCTTCGTTGGATTTAAACTTTTAAATTTTACCGCTTCTAAAATTTCATTATCTAAAATAGGAGCATTAAAGAGTTCATCCTTGAATTCATCAATAAAAGCAGTTTCTCTGACATCATGATCATTAAAATAAGATGCGGCATCTTGTGCTACATTTATATTATGTACATTTACAAATTAATTAAAATGATCATCCCATTGTTCACAAGATAGATTTGTTTTATCTGTCTCTTTGCTGCGAAGCCTTTTAATTTTGCCCCCCAAGCACCTTCTGATTACCAACTGAGCTAGATGGATCTTTGATATCGTTTATTTTACATTCATAGCGCTTCGTATTACAGATATTTCGATACGCCTTTTTCATTGACAGGTAATCATTTAAATTATTGATACTGTTATCAAGTCGAAATGTCCGCAGAGCCTTATTTACTTCAGTTGTATAATGTTTGCATTCTCTGTCAAACCATGTAGATGTTTTAGCATGATGTACACATCGCCTTCGTTTACTAATTAAATGATTTCCACAATTGATTAAAATGCCTTCGATTTTTTTTTGCAATGTCATCTATTGACTCAAATGTGAACGATAGTGCATAATTTTCTATAAGAGCCTGCAGGTTTTGCTTATATATAACACTTTTATCAGTACTAAAGTCAGTTCTAACTATGTCATCCACATGTACTTGTTTCTGATTTGAAGTATCACGTTCATAGGCTTTTGTTTTTAATTTTAGGTAAATGGTCAGATGAACTTTCATCATCAACAAACATATCTTGCACAATGTCGAATATTTCAGGACTACCAACAAAGTAATCTATGACACTACAACCGTTGGAGCTTACATATGTGTTATTTCCTGTATCTTTTTCTGCCCCACATCGACCATTTAATACATACAATTCATACACTTTACATTAATTCAACAAATTTCGTCCATAGCTATTTACATGGGAATCGCATGACATGCGATAACTCATACGAGAATATGTCAAAAAAAAGTTCTTCTAGATCAAGAAAAATTGGCAAATTTGTATTAGTATCAATACAATCATTTTCTATTCCTGTTCTGGCATTCACACCAGCCAACATAATATGGTATTCCGCGTAATTTATAGTACAACACAGGTTTTCAATAATCGCAATACGCTTGATATTACACCCTTCATATGCGGGTGAAGTACTATTAAGTGTAACTGTACTAAATGTGTGTGATAGAATACATTCCGACTGCAATGACCTTTATAGATCCAATCGCAATAATTCAGTTATAATTTATATGTATATGTTGTATTATTGCATTTCAAAAATTGAGTGTAATTAATTTGGAACATGCGTCTTATTATGTATACAGTGGTTGTTTAATAAATGTGTATACTGGATACATATGCTTGATATATTACATGCATGTCACAAAAGAATGGATTCCACAATAAACTGATCAATACTGAACGTGTGTTCGAATTATGGTAACAAACACTATATTATGAGCATAACAATAACATTTACAAACTACATATCGCACCGTGAGCGCAGACTTCTGCCTCAATTAAATTGTCAATGGATAGGTCACTTTCATGCTGAAATATAGATAAAATGTATTCAACAGGCGTTTACTTCGTTAAAGATCTCGTGTAACCCCTTTTTATTTGAACCCACAATTCCGGGGTCTTGTACTCCTGTGTATTGGCATTCTAAAATCAATACACTGCTGCATATATAAAGGATTGGATTACTACCAAACTGTGATTGACTGCATTTATAAGATTTCATTTTGCAGCCTTGTTGGATGCATTGTGTCACCCAAAGAGCCCACTCAGGGCCAAATTCAAGGAAATAATGGCATGTCAAAACGTATATTTATTATATCATGCTGTTTTTAATACAACCAATACAATGTCATGTCCTGTGTATGTTGTTTTAGAGTTGGTTATATATATTCTACAGAATAATTATATAGTCTGGTACAGTAAATGAATGACACAATAAAATATGTGAACAATTAAAATATGAAATTCTAAACTTTGAATGCCTTCAACTGCAGTATTTAAACTGACTTAACATATCGAACATCAATTGAACCAGTGCACACAGCCAATGCTCAGTCAGTTAAGATTAGTTTGCAGATAACGATATTTTATGGCAGACCAATGAACAGAAGGGAACATCACATTTAAATATGACTTCATAACATCTATAATGATAAATAAACATCTATAAAGATAAATACAATTGTTTTACTAAATTCTGTTTAAACGTTGTTTCAGAATTTGCTTTATATTATTGAATTGCTTGCCGTATTAATGTTTGGTTGATGTAAATTTTAACTTACAAAACTTAAAGGTGAACTCATCAAGCTAGTGCTATCACAACTTTAAGGTTATAACTAGGTTAAATGATGCATTATTTTGGAAAAGTGCCATTGGAATCGAATTATTTATACTACTCGTATGAGATGCTTCTTGAGATATATTCAATATTTGCCTAGGCGAAAGCCCATTTATATCTGTGAGTTTTTCCTATACATCGCATTCTTCAGCTATGCAATATCTGTCGCTAAACACGCTTAGCATTATTGTTTGTTATGTTGGCTACTCTACCAATGTGGATCTATTATCACTTTATATCAACATATTCAGGTGTTTTTCACAAAAGTATCAACTGATTTATACATGTCTCATTATTTAATGTATTGCAGCGATTTAAGTGCAAAATGACAACCGTTTTTAACTAACATCAAATCCGTCTTATTATAGGTATCTGTAAACTTTCACTCGTACATACTGCACCGCAGTGTCTAAATTATCCACCAATCGGTCAGTTTTGTTCATTGTATACACCTTTGCTTAAATTCGCAAACTGCTAGAAATTATAATGGTAAAAATAAAAATATGTATAGACATTTACTACAATTCTGATGTCAATATCCAGGCAAACTGAGCAACGTTGATTCGATGATTCAAATAAAAATGTGTAGCTTAATCTTGGACTGAATGTATGAAAAATTTCAGATTAACATCACTTATATAGTCTGTCAGCTGTTAAACGTAAGTCGCTTTACATCAAAGAGCCAAATCTTAAAAGTAACACTTAATTCGTTCCCTTGATTATTAGTAACACTACCAACTAAACTGAAACTGAAACTGGTTTATTTGATTAAACGCCTGTTACTATGAAATAAACATATTCAATGGCGTTTTACAAAAACAAAGCTATAAGTAAATAATATATATCATAATAGTTCGTAACTATTATAAAAGAAAAGCATTAGCTGCAAAAAACAATATAAAACATTCAACGCAAGTAAACACTTAAGATTTTGAAAACATAAAACACGCATAAAACATAAAACACCTTTGCCTTTAAGAGTATGTTTCAGTTACGCAAATAGTGAATAAAAATTGCGGAAAAAGTATGTTTTCAAATCTGTTTTAAACTTATCTAAGGAATTTGACTGTCGTAGTTCTGGCGGCAATTCGTTCCATAGTCTTGGACCAGCGGTGCTAAAACTTCTATCACTAAATGTTCTCCTCTTATTGAATGGCACAACGTAAGAGTTCTCTGCAGTATTCGACGATCGAAGACCACGCTTGCAAGGAGTTTGTTTGGTAAGCAGTTCCAACAGGTAGTCGAGAGCCTCATTTGCATTACCCAACACTACAGGATGTCAAATATCAAATATGAAAGCTCTGAGCCTTGCGGTTTCATAGGAGAAGATTTTTTAACTTTCCACTTTTTAAATCTATTTTTAGCTCTGGTGACCTACATATGCAGAGGACCGGAAAGATTTGAACAATTGTGAAAGAGGTCCACCAAAGGATCATTCTTGTTAAGTTTGGTGCCAAGCGGTTTAGGAGGAGATGTTGTTTGAATGAAAAGTTGACGACGCACACAGGCACGCACGACGGACAACGGGCGATCACAAAAGCTCACCATGAGCACTCTGTGCTCAGGTGAGCTAAAAGTGCAGGTTTTGAAAAAAACATCGAATCTAACGCTCCCGATATTGCAGCTCTACTTGTCACGTGACTTGTGTTTACATTCTGCTATTTGGAAAACTAAGACATACACACACATTAAACTGCAATGTAACGACTCAAAAGGGTTTATTATGTGTATTTATTAACTAATTTTATGAAAATCAATATAAGGCAAATATAAAACTTAAGATCGCGATTAAACGATCTCGGCATTGGCGAGTATTCATACTCGATTCTCAGCCCGAAATCTTGAATAACCTAGTACTCGGATACTCGCAGCAGCCCTATTAAGTTTCTTTACAATATCTCAATTCGTTCTCAAGTTATTGAGTGGAAACCGTTTTTCTATTTTTAGTAACAGTGACCTTAACCCCACCCACCCCATATGCAATCCCAAGTGAGGTGTTGATATATGGTATCTATGTATTAAATATTATTAAAATATGTCAATACGTTCTCAAGTTATTGAGCGGAAACGGTTTTTCAATTTTTAGTGACCTTGACCCAAACCACCCCATATGCAATCCCAAGTGAGGTCTCGCTATAAGGTATCTATGTTTGAAGTTTTATTACAAAAGCTTAATCTGTTTTTGAGTTAGAGACCAGAAACAAAGAGTAGAGAAATTATATATCATTATATGACAAATAAATTGTTCTATGTGCATAAACAGGTACAATCAAAATGTTCTGAATATAAATACAATTTCGTGTAAATATTTAATAAAATGGTGCAAACTTGACGCAAATATATGCAAGCAAACAAACATGAATAATTAAAGGGACACAACTCAAAGACAAGTTTAATGACTAAACTTGTGTACATATTTTATATAAGCGGCAATTTGTTTGTTTTGTTTTGTTTTCCAGGAATTTATGTTACATATCTTTTAATTAAAATATAAATTACATCATATATGGAAATAATGAATTACATTTCAATACACTTCACATGCTGGCCAACACATGAGTAAGCAACAGTGTGACCCTTGTATAAATTGTACATACAAAATAACTGATATCAATTAAATCAATAACTATATTTCAATAATTGCCATTCTGACCATTGAGGGACCATTCAAAAAGGCGCAAAAAAGTATTCCGGTAAATACCGTCAATCATATCTGTATGATTGTGGAATTTTCAGAAGGAGGAAAAGCTTTAAATAGTTCAAGCCGCTTTTTATTTGTTATTGATACTCGCTAATTTTTCTATTGACAAAGAACACAATTATCGTTGTTAAATTACCCATAAATAACACAAAAAGAAGTCCCGATTGTGACAGGAGCATAGTAAAATGTTGTTCTAATTACGATTGCAAAAATAGATTTCAAATCATGTTAGAATCAAAATAATTTTCGCATTATCATTGTTTATCGGCCAATAAACAACTCTTTGTCGTTCTGATGAGTGGCTATTAAAAAACTTGGGCTAACGCCCAAATGGATTAATTCCTACGCATCAGAACTCCAAATCGTTGTTGATTGGTTGATAAACAAGGATAAATTGAAAAAATTTCTTAAAAAGTCAACCCATCGCCAAGGCTTATCATATGATGTTTTCATTATCAAATGTACCTCTTTCCTGGTAAGACATTATCAGATGAAAGGTTTGGAGGTTGTCGGAGATGTTGTTCGGCTGTATTGTGTCCAGTGGTGGCGCTCTACCATCATCATTCGCAAAGATCTACAAAAGTTAACGAATTTTGGTTTTTCATTGGGTTCCATTCTAAATATACAAACTTATGCTTACCAATATGTTGTCAACTTTGCATGCATACATCATTTTATTTGGCATTTTTTGGAAAATATGTCCATAAGTCAATTTCCAAAATCCCTGAAGACAACCTTATAGTTTTCCAGTTTTTAAGCTTTTGGTTGCCATGACAACCAGAGTTGTCAATATATTTTAATAAATTGAAGGAATTTGGTAAAGGACCATTCCAGGAACATTCCTGCCAAGTTTGGTTAAAATCCTCTTAGTGGTTTCAGAGAAGTTGTTTGAAGTAAAATGTTGACGATTGACGATGGACACAGACTGACCACAGCAGCTCACCCTTCAGCACTTTGAGTTTAAGTGAGCTTTTTAAAAAAATACAACAATGCTATTCATTTCCATTTTAAATTTTTTTTGGTTTCCAACATGAGGCTACCAGCATGAATAAACAAAGTAACATACCCCCGTGAGTTCAACCTTTTTTTAAAACTATTATTCCTGACAAATGATTTTAAAAATGTTTTATAACATAAAATGTATAAAGGTTTATATTGAATAACAATGATCACACTATGATTTTTTTCATTTTCAGTGACTTGATAAACGCTTTAAGATTATCTCAAATGTGTGATATTATGCAGTTTTTTCTCAGCAATATGATTACCCCATCTTCTCTGAAGCGCTCTTTTGGTGTCCTGCCATACTCGTTGACAAGCTGCTCATGCCTCGGTAGCACGATACGATACACGTATGCCCGGAGTTCCATCAATGCGCACTCCACACAGGGGGCCCCGCTTCTGTTGTCCTCCAGCAACATTCGACGCCAGTAGAAGTTGTTATGCATGCTCATGAGGTTGGTGTCCCAATTGCCTGCTCGAATGTTCTCTTCAATAACCTACAGTTATTTACAAAATATACAGTAATTGCAGAAAATCATTCTGAGCAACAAATAAGGCGCATATTTGTGTATACTGGTTAGGGACCATTTTTTCGCCCGTACCAATTATTCGCCCACTACTGAAAACAAGAGAAAAATGCGGTAACCGCATTAAAGCCGGATTTTTTATTTTGCCGATGGGGGTATATGTATAAGTCAATGTTGGTGAAGGAGTATGGAAGTTTCATGTTGATGATATAAAATGTATGCAGTTTGGTGAGACTTGACAAAAATTTAGTCTCAATATAAAATGGGAAAAAGCTTTGGACTAGAGAGATGGCATTAAATTACTGACATAATATGTTTGTTTCTATGCAATGTTGCATATTTGCATTTAAGAAAGTGTCCATCAAAGGAACTTTTCTCCACTGGACATGTTATCAGTTTTTTTGAAAATAAAGATGAAATGCAAGATGGATGAAAATGTTCCTTGAATGGTTACTCTTGGTTAAATGTGAAATTGAAAATGTAAGATTTAAGATATTGTGTTGACATTATTTTATGATTTTAGAGCTCAGTACAAGTGTAAGCACTAAAGGACAGTTTTAAACTAGAGCCATTACAGGAGTGACTACCCCCGAATGCGGCCTTGACCCAATTGCAGATAATAGAAGAATTAGCCTTTTAAATAGCTCTGGCGGCAATCTTGTGCAGTGAGGCGGATCCATTTGAGTAAGTTTAATACAGGAACACTAAACGAACATTTGTGTAAAATTATTTGAAATTCTAGCCATAGGTTGGTTAAGAAGAAAATGGCGTTAAGACATAATTATATTTTTAGCTCTGGTGGCCATCTTGTGCATTGAAGCGGCACCATTTTCACAGGTTTGGTAGAGGACCATCCAAGAACGATGGCTCTAAAGTTTCATGAAAATTGACCAAGAACTTTTGAACATATGATAGGAATACGAAACTTGAACGCAAATTGTTGACGACATCGCAACGCCCGCCCGAACAATCGCCCGCCCGACCGCCCAACCGACAGGTATCCGCTAATCTATAAGCCGAGAATTTTCGTTGAAAAATCCGGTTTACCTGTCAAAACAACAAACAAATACTCTTAACCATACTGGAGTCGATTTGCCTTGTTGTTTTGTTAACCTTCAGCCGATTATTGCAGAAATCCGTCAGTATTCCATATTATAATATCCACGTAAACAAACAATGCACTCCTGACATTGTTGGGAGCACGCGGAGGATGACGTCATCACGCATGCACTCATTTGTTTTGAGGCGCTGGAAGGGGTCTGTTTTTTCGAAGGGCTTTTTATTCCCAAACAATTGTTTTGTAAGTAAACCTTGAATTACTCTTGATGTGTAAACGACCCTTCCAGTTGTAACTAAATATATTTGAATTATTAAAAGTTTAAAAATAAAATGATACTTGTACAAACACTTCAGTACCCCTATTCGGGCCTCTATTGTTGCTATTTATATTTTGTAAGATGGCTTACGGATATAGGTTAGCCTATTTTTTAGAAGTGAAAATGTAAACAAAAATAGTGTGTTTTTTAATGGACTATCATCCTATAGAAAAATAAGCAGTTTGTTAAACAATATATTTTGTTGAGTATCGAGTAAATTGTACATTGCCTCTGTGTTGTGACATGTTCAGGTGTTTGTCATGTACAGAGTTATTGCCTGCACATTTTGAACATGAAATTATGCCACAAAAGCTTTCCTAAAATATAATAATATTACGAAAAAGATTTTAAACTTTTTTAAATAATTGGTACAGTTGTTAATAATTATGAATTTAATTACCGGGGTTTTTCGAACGTGATATAATTCGATCTGTGTTAATGGATTTTGAAACAAGAGGGTCACCATGGCCCTAGATCGCTCACCTGAGTTAAAGGCATGATAATGGCTTATAACAAGAGGGCCAAATGGCACTAAATCACTTAACTGAGTATAAAGATCTGGGCCTTGCAGTATCAGAAGAAGATGTGTATAGTCTTTATAAACCATGTGACCCACAGGGCATGACCACTTTCTACCCCAGGGGTAGAATTTGAACAATATTGTAGAGGACCACTATGCCATATTAGATACCAAATATGAAACCACTGGGCCTTTCGGTTTCAGAGAAGATTTTTAAAGTCATGTTCCTATCTAAATATATATAAAATATGTGACCCACAGGGCGTGGCCATTTTTTAACCCAGGGGCATAATTTGAACAATCTTTGTAGAGGACTACCATACGATGTTACATACCAATTACAAGAAACGTGGACATTTCATGAAAACCATCTTGTTTTAACGACATGCATTTAAGTCAGCACAAAAACTTTTAGTCTTTTTTTGGTAATGGTGACCTTGACCCCACCCACCCGATTTGCAATCCCAAGCGAGGTATCAATATAAGGTAACTTAGTATGAAGTTTTATTAAAATATCTCAATGCGGTGTCAAGTTATTGAGTGAAAACCTTTTTCTATTTTAAGTAACAGTGACCTTGACCTTTATACCACCCACCCCATACGCAAACCCATGTGAGGTGTGGATATAAGATATTTGTATTAAGTTTCATTAAAATATTGCCATACATTCTCAAGTTATTAAGAGGAAACCGTGTTTCTATTTTTAGTAAAAGTGACCTTGACCCCAACTACCCCATATGCAATCCCAAGCAAGGTCTTGATATTATGTATTAAGGTAATAAGCTTCATTAAAATAGCTCAATGCGTTCTCAAGATATTTAGCGGAAACCATTTTAGTAATGGTGACCTTGACCCCACCCACCCCATATGCAATATCAAGCGAGGTCTCGATATAAGCCTTAAGGTATTTATGTATTAAGTTTCATTAAAATATCTCAATGCGTTCTCAAGATATTGAGCGAAAGCCTTTTTTCTATTTTTAGTAACAGTGACCTTAACCCCACACACCCCATATGCAATCCCAAGCGAGGTCGCGATATAAGGTATCTATGTATTGTATTAAGCTTCATTGAAATATCTCAATGCGTTTTCAAGTTATTGAGCAGAAACAATTTTTTGTTTCATGTTTAGTAACAGTAACCTTGAACCCACCCACCATATACATGTGTATGCAATCTCAAGCGAGGTCTAGATATAAGGTATCTATGTTTTAAGTTTCATGAAAATAGCTCAATGCGTTCTCAAGTTATTGAGCGGAAACCGGTTTTTCTATTTTTAGTAACAGTGACCTTGACCCCACCCACACCATATGCAATCCCAATCGAGGTCTGGATATATTGAATTAGCAAAAAAAATATATGATAAAAGATATGCATAACCTTTCCACAAGAGATTTTCAACTGGGAAGTGCACTGAGCTCCATCAGTAAGCCCACCATTTAGAACAAAACCACAATTATATCTACACTTGTATTTGATACCAAATTCATTTTTCAGAGTACATTACTTTTAACTTGATGTTAAATATCTTTAAAATATCTAAGAACCTGTGAATACAAATCTATGCATGACAAAGTCAATATATACAATATAAATAGTATGAGGCATCAGTCAAATTAGCACACAGTCCGATCCATACAACACATCTACAAATATACTTTTTTTTCAAATAAAACATTATATAAGTCATCTTCATTTTTGGCAAACTAAAAAGTGGGAATAGTACGAATTATATTATACCAAAAAGTAGGAAAAAGCATGAGTAAATCAAAAAAGTAGCAAAAGCAGGAAAATTAGGGAAAAATAGGACCAGTTGACAGCCTGCATATGCAATCCCAAGCGATGTCTCGCTATAAGGTATCTATGTATGAAGTTCCATTACAAGCTTAATCCTTTCTCGAGTTAGAGAGCGGAAACGAAAAGTGCTACGCCCGTACGCCCGTCCAACCATCACCCACCCGCCCAACGACATGCACCAATCTAATAACCAAAATTTGTTTTCAAAATAATTTGTTAAAACAACACTAGGTCTTGCGGTTTTAGAAGATAATATTTAAAAGTCATTTTGCTATTTAAGTTTGTACAAACCATGTGACCCCCAACACGTGGCCAGATTTGAACTCAGGGGCATCTTTTAAACAATCTTTGTAGGGGACCACTATACACTGTTACATACAAATACAAAACCTCTGGGCCTTGCGGTTTCAGAGAATAATATTTTTAAAGTAATTTTGCTATTTTAGTCTATATAATCCATGTGAGCCACAGAGTGTGGCCAGTTTTTACCCCAGGGGCATCATTTGAACAATCTTTGTAGAGGACCACTATACAATGTTACATACCAAATATGAAACCTCTGGGCCTTGCGGTTTCAGAGAAGATTTTTAAAGTCATTTTGCTATTTAAGTCTATATAAACCGTATGAGCCCCAGGGTGTGGCCAGGTTTGAACCCAGGAGCATCATTGGACCAATCTATGTTGAGGACCACTATACCATGTTACATACCAAATACAAAACCTCTGGGCCTTGCAGTTTCAGAGAAGAAGATTTTTAAAGTCATGTTGGTTATTTAAGTCTATATAAGCTATGTGACCCAGGGGTTGTGGCCAGTTTTGACCCCAGGGGCATCATGTGAACAATCTTTGTCGAAGACCACTATAAAATGTTACATACCAAATATGAAACCACCTGGCCTTGTGGTTTCAAAGAAGCAGATTTTGAAGTCATTATGCTATTTAAGTCTATACACACTATTTTGACCCCAGGGGCATCATTTCAACAATCTTCGAAGAGGACCACTAGACAATGTTACATAACAAATATGAAACCTCTGGGCCTTTCAATTTCTGAGAAGATTTTTAAAGTCATTTTGCTATACAAGTCTTCACAAACCATGTGACCCCCGGGGCATGGCCAGTTATGACCCCAGGGGCATCATTTGAACAATCTTTGTAGAAGACCACTATAGGATGTCACATATCAAATATGAAAGCTCCAAGCCTTGTGGTTTCAGAGAAGATTTTTAAAGTTTTTAAATATATTTTTAGCTCTGATGACCTACATATGCAGCGGACTGGAACGATTTAAACAACTTTGAAAGAGGGTCACCCAAGGATCAATCCTGTGAAGTTTGGTGAAAATCTGCCAACTCGTTTAGAAGGAGATGTTCTTTGAATAAAAATGTTGACACACAACGGACGACGCACAACTGACAAAAGGCGATCCTAAAAGCTGAGCTAAAAAAAGTTATTGTTTATTGTCGAAGATGACTAACATTGCTTGTGCCAAGTTTTATTACAAACTGTTTACTAAGACGCGTGTACGACGAAAAAACCCTCCATTTCTGGGCGAAAATTGGTCACTCACCAGAATACCCAATTCCAAAACACAATATATTCAATTAATTTAAAATTAACTGAATGACAAAACTCAATTCATATACTAAATACTCCCCAAAACGCTGAACAATATATTGTAATGATTGGTCAATGTTTAACTGATAGTCATATAGTGAAAATATTAGTGTTCAATGCAAGCTAAATGTAACACGTGACCTGTAGTATTTTGCCTAATCAAGCATAGATGCAAAATGGTAGACATATTGATGGAATTTGTGTTACAGTTTTACTCTATTCGGGTATTTCAAACAATCAATTAAGGTAAATGACATACCATATTTTCAAATACTCAAGTTAATATCTCATTACTCAATTATTTTCAACAAGACCCTGATGGCCCTAGGACTCTCACCTGATACCTTGTAACCCAATTGGAATTTGCATCCCCGAGGCGTGGCTTATTTTTATCCCACAGGCATATAATCAACAATCTTGAACAAACCTCTGGGCCTTGCAGTTTCAGGTAAAGATTTTTAAAGTAACCCAGGGGCATAATGTGAACAATCTTTTGAGAGTACCACTATGCAATGTTAAGTACCAAATATTGGAAAGCTGTGGGCCTTGCCATTTCAGAGGAGAAGATCTGTGGGCCTTGCCATTTCAGAGGAGAAGGTTTTTAAAGTCATTTTTTAGTTAAGTATATATAAAACATCTGACACCCGGTGCTTGACTAGATTTGACCCCATGGGCATAATTTGAACAATATTTGTAGAGGACCACTATACTGATGTTACATACCAAATATGACTTAGGCTTTGCGGTTTCAGAGAAGAATTGTAAAGTTATTTTGCTATTTAAGGCTATATAAACCATGTTACCCCTGGGGTGTGGCCCATGGGGCATAATTTGAACAATCTATGTAGGGGACCATTTGATGATGTTACATACCAAATACGAAACCTCTGGACTCACGGTTTGAGAGGAAAAGATTTTTAAAGACATTTTGCAATTAAAGTTGATACAAACCATGTGACCAGTTTTGACCCCTGGGGCATCATTTGAACAATGTTTATAGAGGACTACTGTATAATACTAAATATGAAACCTCAGGGCCATGCGGTTTCAGAGGAGATTTTTAAAGTCATTTTGCTATTTAAGTCTTTATAAATCATGTGACCCCGGGGCATGGCCAAGTTTAAACCCAGGGGCACCATTTGAACAATATATGTAGAGGACCACTATAGGATGTTACATACAAAATATGGCACTTCTGGGCCTTGCGGTTTCAGAGAAGATTTTAAAGACATTTTACTGTTTAAGTTTATATAAACCATGTGACCCCGGGGCGTGGCCAGTTTTGACCCCAGGGGCATTGTTTGAACAATCTTTGTAGAGGACCACTATAGAAAGTTACATACCAAATATGAAACCTCTGGGCCTTGTGGTTTCAAAGAAGATTTTTAAAGTCATTTTGCTATATGTTCTAAATAAACCATCTGACCCCGGGGCGTAGCCCGTTTTGACCCCAGGGTAATAATTATAACAACATTTGTAAAGGACCACTAAACTATGTTACATACCAAATATGAAACCTTTGGGCCTTGCGGTTTCAGAGGAGAAGATTGTTTAAGTCATTTTGCTATATATTCTATATAAACCATGTGACCCCCGGGGCGTGGCCAGTTTTGACCCCAAAGGCATTATCTGAACAATCTTTGTAGAGGACCACTATAGGATGTTACAGACCAAATATAATACCGAGCCTTGTGGTCTCAGAGGAGAAGATTTTTAAAGTCATTTTGCTATATATTCTGATTAAACCATGTGAGCCCCGAAGCGTGGCTTGTTTTGACCCAAGGGGCATAATTTATAAAGGACCACTAAAGGATGTTACATACCAGATATGAAACCTTTGGGCCTTGCGGTTTCACGGTGATCGAAATTAGCACAAGCCTGGTGAACTGCATATGCAGCGGCCGTAACGATTTGAACAACTTTGAAAGAGGGTCACGTAATGATCATTCCTGTGAAGTTTGGTGAAAATCTGCCAAGTGGTTTAGGAGGAGATGTTGTTTAAATGAAAAGTTGACGACGCACGCACGCACGACGGACAACGGACGATCAAAAACGCTCACCTGCTCAGGTGAGCTAAAAATGATTTGGTAATACCCAATTCTGGCAAAATGTGAGTACTGATGCCCAACAAAAATACAAAAGACGGTAGGTACAATAAGTTGACTTTATACATTTTTTTTCTCTTTTTTGATGGGTGGGTGGGTAGTATTCCCCCTTTATTTAATTTATTACACTTATTTGCTCGTAACATTAGAGCCTGTGGGCAAATCCCAAGATTCTGAAATTTGTGTCAACAGAACAGGGAATTTATTTATTATCTCCCTTTACTACAATATAATAATATAAGTTAACAGTTACAAAATGTGTTCATACTGGAAGGTTTTCCTGTGGTCGAAAATATTCATACAAAAGAGCATAAGAGAAAATACCCCAGAGTACTCTTTCCGAGGTACAGCATCTGGCACCCCTCGTTCATTGTAGAAGTTCCTACTGTGGTTGACTGCTTGCCGAAAGTTTGGGTCATCACGCTGGAATAAAGTTTAAGCGTGTATATACACAATATTTTGTTTCCATTGTTTTTGGAAATGGGATGGTGCCTATAGGACTGAGATTTCTGAATCATGAATGTTGCTTATTGAGGTGTACACAGGGGGAGAGTGGCTGGAAAAACAGGGGGAATTCGTCTAATTTTATTTTGGGCCTTTGGAGGATCTAATTTCCCGCCATACAGCCAAGCATTATGTCTAAATCCTCTCAAAGGGGTATACTTAATTGGTGTATCAAATAGCCCGGGGGCCAATATTACCCGGATCCAAAATACAAACAAAGTCTATTTCCCGGGACCTGCACAGGCTAATCCAGAACGACACTTTACGCACATGCATCGAGCCCGGTTTTCACACGACACGCCACATTTCCTTTTATCTATTTTTTTTATTTTACCATCTTGCGTAACAGAAATGGATGATTTTCCACATTATTGTTGTCGTTGATCCAGCCGGCGAAGTTCTGCACGCATAGGCGCCCTTGCACACCGAGGTGGCGGTGAAAGCCATTTATCATCAATGGTCCTGTAAAGTCGTTACCTGCCACGATGCTAAACTCCACAAGCAGGCAGTGTTCGGGCAACTGAAAGTTGGTAAAATGTGCATAGGTTTTGTTATATTTTTATGGATTTTGGTAATATTCATGAAACAATGGTCCCCTCCATTTGTAAGGAGGTAGTTGTTGTTCCACTGAAAGTTGGAAGAAAATAGGGATATTTTTTGGAATGGATTTTGGTAATAATTCCAGAACCTTAGGCCTATCATTCATGAAACGATGCTCATCTCCAGAAGGAGGTAGTGTTTTTTGCAACTGAAATGTGTGACAACCAATCTTCAGTGATGTTTCATGGATTTTATTTAAAATGACAGTTACTAGTATGTTTTAATCATACAATCTTGTGAATAATGGGAAAACAAAAGTAACTTTATCAAATATTTACACACATCTGTTTATTAATCAGGCCTTATAAATATGTCTTACCCGATCACATGTTCTTTACAATATTTTATCCCCATCCACCCCTAAAAAATGTAGCATAAATACCGCAAAAACACCAAGATGTTGTATTCTCTTTTTCTAGCAAAGCTGGTCACTAAGACTAAGAAATGGTACTGCAAATTTAACAGAACAAACAAGCAACTTCTCTGTGATGACAAAGACTTTCCCACCTGCAACATGGACATAACCCTCTTGCATGTTATCACGTGTACAATGAGCTGTGATGGCTTATCAGGTAACTCTTGAGGCCAACCAAGGCGCAGGTTATGCTCTATGTCAAACCACTCATTGGGTATCAGTCTACTGTCCCTGAACACGCAGAAATCAGAGTCATTGCTCATAATCGCAAATGCCTGTCTTTCCTTTAAGGCTCTGATAATCAACATATCAGCCTCGCCAGCAGGGGACTGGTGGATTTCGCAATTACACTTTTTTAAGGACAACATCATCTGATCTTCGAGTACAACTGGACAGATGTTGGCATCACCAGGCAAGTCTTCAATGCTGCTATTTCCCCATAGTACATCAAGAATGTCCGACATACGCTGCAGGTCTTGTTCATGACGACTGACCCATGTGTCAATTTCTGCCTCGAACCTTCAGTTGAACTGCCTTTCCCACCATCGATATAAAACACAATTTCTATCCCAAGAGACCTGAGATCAGTTACAAGATTTGTCACATACGCATCCAACGAGGCATACTCCCCTCCCAAGATCCTCAAATAAGGGTTGTTCCTTAGTTGACTTAGTCCCAACCAAAACTTCAACAAAAGTTCGCGGTGAAATGAGTTGAAGTCAATAATAAGTTCTAGCCCACCCCTCTTTTGGGCTTTCTTTATAAGATCGTATTTTTTTTTTGAAATGTTCTGCATTCTGTTCGGCTAAGCAGGTTGACAGCAATCCTCGCACACCCATCTTATTATTGTTTTTATCTTAATTTTACTTCATATGAAATTTTCTGAAAAAAAAAAATTAACATTTTGAACTTCTTGATGGTAAGTTTACTGATAAATCATGTATACGGACAGCTAGCGTCACTTGTTTAATTGTACAGTTACAAGTATTGCTTACGCTAAGAACCAGTAACTGTACTGTAATTCAGGGCTTGCATTAAGGTTAATTTGGGAGTAATTTACTCCCAATTTTTGTCACAGGACTTCCAAAATTGCAGCCATGGAAGTTGAAGACCTTCCAAAATTTCAGCACTATAAGTTCCATCATGTAAGGATGAACAAGTTAGAAGAAAAACGAAGTAATTCATCTAAATGTTTACCTCTTTCACTGAATAAATTGGCATATAAACACTTGATGAAAAAGAACTGGCCTTAGAAACACCTTGACTTGTTTACAGTATTTAATTTCATTTTCGAAATACTCAGGACTCATGTAGCGCAATATTGTCAAAATGTTATGAGCAAAACTTCCAGTTTTTAAAAGTTAATGAAAGCCCTGGTTATTGTCATTATTGTAGTAAAACTAAGAGGATATGTAGATTAACCACTGGTTCAATGTACAAACATATACCAGTTATAATCATCTTATAGTGTCACTTCTTACAAGTTGCAGTTTAAATTATGTTACCTTTGGTAAAATGGACACAGGCTTTTTTCTACAATTTTTTTTTCCCAATTCAAATATAAAGTCCCCTCCGCAACAGAATTTTGTTTGACAATTATAACAACAATGAAGAAAACTACATCAAGATTTAAGGAACAAAAATCATAAAAAGTATCATTGACATTTGGATATATACTGCAACTTTACCAATTAATCAATGAAAATTGATACTGACTACCAGATTTACATGACTATCTATACAGGAAAGTAAGCGATATTTAGTCAATAGGCAGATGCGCCTTTAGTATCTCTATGACTGTCAGTAAAAACAGTGAACGATATTTAGTCAATAGACAGATGCACCCTTAAATTCTTGACTAGTTATGCAGAAAAGTGAACGATCTTTTTTCAAAATGCCACATACAGTCTCAGTACCTAGATGACTAGTTATACAGTAAAGTGAACGATATTTAGTCAATAGCCACATACAGTCTTAGTACCTAAATGACTAGCTTTACAGAAAAGTGAACGATATTAAATCAATAGCCACATACAATCTTAGTACCTAGATGATTAGCTATACAGAAAAGTGAACGATATTAAATCAATAGCCACATACAGTCTTAGTACCTAAATGACTAGCTATACAGAAAAGTGAACGATATTTAGTCAATAGCCACATACAATCTTAGTACCTAGATGATTAGCTATACAGAAAAGTGAACGATATTTAGTCAATAGCCACATACAGTCTTAGTACCTAGATGATTAGCTATACAGTAAAGTGAACGATATTTAGTCAATAGCCACATACAGTCTTAGTACCTAGATGATTAGCTATACAGAAAAGTGAACGATATTTAGTCAATAGCCACATACAGTCTCAGAACCTAGATGATTAGCTATACAGAAAAGTGAACGATATTTAGTCAATAGCCACATACAATCTTAGTACCTAAATGACTAGCTATACAGTAAAGTGAACGATATTTAGTCAATAGCCACATACAGTCTCAGTACCTAGATGATTAGCTATACAGAAAAGTGAACGATATTAAATCAATAGCCACATACAATCTCAGTACCTAGATGATTAGCTATACAGTAAAGTGAACGATATTAAATCACTAGCCACATACAATCTTAGTACCTAGATGATTAGCTATACAGAAAAGTGAACGATATTTAGTCAATAGCCACATACAATCTTAGTACCTAGGTGATTAGCTATACAGAAAAGTGAACGATATTTAGTCAATAGCCACATACAGTCTCAGTACCTAGATGATTAGCTATACAGAAAAGTGAACGATATTAAATCAATAGCCACATACAATCTTAGTACCTAGATGATTAGCTATACAGAAAAGTGAACGAAATTTCGTCAATAGCCACATACAATCTTAGTACCTAGATGATTAGCTATACAGAAAAGTGAACGATATTTAGTCAATAGCCACATACAGTCTTAGTACCTAGATGATTAGCTATACAGTAAAGTGAACGATATTTAGTCAATAGCCACATACAGTCTTAGTACCTAAATGATTAGCTATACAGAAAAGTGAACGATATTAAATCAATAGCCACATACAGTCTCAGTACTTAGATGATTAGCTATACAGAAAAGTGAACGATATTAAATCAATAGCCACATACAATCTCAGTACCTAGATGATTAGCTATACAGAAAAGTGAACGATATTAAATCAATAGCCACATACAGTCTTAGTACCTAAATGATTAGCTATACAGAAAAGTGAACGATATTTAGTCAATAGCCACATACAGTCTTAGTACCTAAATGATTAGCTATACAGAAAAGTGAACGATATTAAATCAATAGCCACATACAATCTTAGTACCTAGATGATTAGCTATACAGAAAAGTGAACGATATTTAGTCAATAGCCACATACAATCTTAGTACCTAGATGATTAGCTATACAGAAAAGTGAACGATATTTAGTCAATAGCCACATACAGTCTTAGTACCTAAATGACTAGCTTTACAGTAAAGTGAACGATATTAAGTCAATAGCCACATACAGTCTTAGTACCTAAATGACTAGCTTTACAGAAAAGTGAACGATATTAAATCAATAGCCACATACAGTCTTAGTACCTAAATGATTAGCTATACAGAAAAATGAACGATATTTAGTCAATAGCCACATACAGTCTTAGTACCTAGATGATTAGCTATACAGAAAAGTGAACGATATTTAGTCAATAGCCACATACAGTCTTAGTACCTAGATGATTAGCTATACAGAAAAGTGAACGATATTTAGTCAATAGCCACATACAGTCTTAGTACCTAAATGACTAGCTATACAGTAAAGTGAACGATATTTAGTCAATAGCCACATACAATCTTAGTACCTAGATGATTAGCAATACAGAAAAGTGAACGATATTAAATCAATAGCCACATACAGTCTCAGAACCTAGATGACTAGTTATTCAGTAAAGTGAACGATATTTAGTCAATAGCCACATACAGTCTTAGTACCTAAATGACTAGCTTTACAGAAAAGTGAACGATATTAAATCAATAGCCACATACAATCTTAGTACCTAGATGATTAGCTATACAGAAAAGTGAACGATATTTAGTCAATAGCCACATACAGTCTTAGTACCTAGATGACTAGTTATACAGTAAAGTGAACGATATTTAGTCAATAGCCACATACAATCTTAGTACCTAGATGATTAGCTATACAGAAAAGAGAACGATATTTAGTCAATAGCCACATACAGTCTTAGTACCTAAATGACTAGCTATACAGTAAAGTGAACGATATTTAGTCAATAGCCACATACAATCTTAGTACCTAAATGATTAGCTATACAGAAAAGTGAACGATATTTAGTCAATAGCCACATACAATCTTAGTACCTAGATGATTAGCTATACAGTAAAGTGAACGATATTTAGTCAATAGCCACATACAGTCTTAGTACCTAGATGATTAGCTATACAGAAAAGTGAACGATATTTAGTCAATAGCCACATACAGTCTCAGTACCTAAATGACTAGCTATACAGTAAAGTGAACGATATTTAGTCAATAGCCACATACAGTCTTAGTACCTAAATGACTAGCTATACAGTAAAGTGAACGATATTTAGTCAATAGCCACATACAGTCTCAGTACCTAAATGACTAGCTGTACAGTAAAGTGAACGATATTTAGTCAATAGCCACATACAGTCTCAGTACCTAAATGACTAGCTATACAGTAAAGTGAACGATATTAAATCAATAGCCACATACAGTCTTAGTACCTAGATGATTAGCTATACAGAAAAGTGAACGATATTTAGTCAATAGCCACATACAGTCTTAGTACCTAGATGATTAGCTATACAGAAAAGTGAACGATATTTAGTCAATAGCCACATACAATCTTAGTACCTAGATGATTAGCTATACAGAAAAGTGAACGATATTTAGTCAATAGCCACATACAGTCTTAGTACCTAGATGATTAGCTATACAGAAAAGTGAACGATATTAAATCAATAGCCACATACAATCTTAGTACCTAGATGATTAGCTATACAGAAAAGTGAACGATATTAAATCAATAGCCACATACAGTCTCAGTACCTAGATGACTAGCTATACAGAAAAGTGAACGATATTTAGTCAACAGCCACATACAATCTCAGTACCTAGATGATTAGTTATACAGTAAAGTGAACGATATTTAGTCAATTGCCACATACAGTCTTAGTACCTAAATGACTAACTTTACAGAAAAGTGAACGATATTAAATCAATAGCCACATACAGTCTTAGTACCTAGATGATTAGCTATACGGAAAAGTGAACGATATTTAGTCAATAGCCACATACAATCTTAGTACCTAAATGACTAGCTTTACAGAAAAGTGAACGATATTTAGTCAATAGCCACATACAATCTTAGTACCTAGATGATTAGCTATACAGAAAAGTGAACGATATTAAATCAATAGCCACATACAATCTTAGTACCTAGATGATTAGCTATACAGAAAAGTGAACGATATTTAGTCAATAGCCACATACAATCTTAGTACCTAGATGATTAGCTATACAGTAAAGTGAACGATATTAAATCAATAGCCACATACAATCTTAGTACCTAGATGATTAGCTATACAGAAAAGAGAACGATATTAAATCAATAGCCACATACAATCTTAGTACCTAGATGATTAGCTATACAGAAAAGTGAACGATATTAAATCAATAGCCACATACAAACTTAGTACCTAGATGATTAGCTATAGAGAAAAGTGAACGATATTTAGACAATAGCCACATACAGTCTTAGTACCTAGATGATTAGCTATACAGAAAAGTGAACGATATTAAATCAATAGCCACATACAATATCAGTACCTAGATGATTAGCTATACAGAAAAGTGAACGATATTAAATCAATAGCCACATACAATCTTAGTACCTAAATGACTAGCTATACAGTAAAGTGAACGATATTTAGTCAATAGGCACATACAATCTTAGTACCTAGATGATTAGCTATACAGAAAAGTGAACGATATTTAGTCAATAGCCACATACAATCTTAGTACCTAAATGACTAGCTTTACAGAAAAGTGAACGATATTTAGTCAATAGCCACATACAATCTTAGTACCTAAATGACTAGCTATACAGTAAAGTGAACGATATTTAGTCAATAGCCACATACAATCTTAGTACCTAGATGATTAGCTATACAGAAAAGTGAACGATATTTAGTCAATAGCCACATACAATCTTAGTACCTAAATGACTAGCTTTACAGAAAAGTGAACGATATTTAGTCAATAGCCACATACAATCTTAGTACCTAAATGACTAGCTTAACAGAAAAGTGAACGATATTTAGTCAATAGCCACATACAATCTTAGTACCTAGATGATTAGCTATACAGAAAAGTGAACGATATTTAGTCAATAGCCACATACAGTCTTAGTACCTAGATGATTAGCTATACAGAAAAGTGAACGATATTTAGTCAATAGCCACATACAATATTAGTACCTAGATGATTAACTATACAGAAATGTGAACGATATTAAATCAATAGCCACATACAATCTTAGTACCTAGATGATTTGCTATACAGAAAAGTGAACGATATTTAGTCAATAGCCACATACAATCTCAGTACCTAGATGATTAGCTATACAGAAAAGTGAACGATATTAAATCAATAGCCACATACAATCTTAGTACCAAGATGATTAGCTATACAGAAAAGTGAACGATATTAAATCAATAGCCACATACAATCTTAGTACCTAAATGACTAGCTATACAGTAAAGTGAACGATATTTAGTCAATAGCCACATACAATCTTAGTACCTAGATGATTAGCTATACAGAAAAGTGATCGATATTTAGTCAATAGCCACATACAATCTTAGTACCTAAATGACTAGCTTTACAGAAAAGTGAACGATATTTAGTCAATAGCCACATACAATCTTAGTACCTAAATGACTAGCTATACAGTAAAGTGAACGATATTTAGTCAATAGCCACATACAATCTTAGTACCTAGATGATTAGCTATACAGAAAAGTGAACGATATTTAGTCAATAGCCACATACAATCTTAGTACCTAAATGACTAGCTTTACAGAAAAGTGAACGATATTTAGTCAATAGCCACATACAATCTTAGTACCTAAATGACTAGCTTAACAGAAAAGTGAACGATATTTAGTCAATAGCCACATACAATCTTAGTACCTAGATGATTAGCTATACAGAAAAGTGAACGATATTTAGTCAATAGCCACATAGAATCTTAGTACCTAGATGACTAGCTTTACAGAAAAGTGAACGATATTAAATCAATAGCCACATACAATCTTAGTACCTAGATGATTAGCTATACAGAAAAGTGAACGATATTTAGTCAATAGCCACATACAGTCTTAGTACCTAGATGATTAACTATAGAGTAAACTGAACGATATTTAGTCAATAGCCACATACAATCTTAGTACCTAAATGACTAGCTTAACAGAAAAGTGAACGATATTTAGTCAAAAGCCACATACAGTCTTAGTACCTAGATGATTAGCTATACAGTAAAGAGAACGATATTTAGTCAATAGCCAAATACAGTCTTAGTACCTAGATGATTAGCTATACAGTAAAGTGAACGATATTTAGTCAATAGCCACATACAATCTTAGTACCTAGATGATTAGCTATACAGAAAAGTGAGCGATATTTAGTCAATAGCCACATACAATCTTAGTACCTAAATGACTAGCTATACAGAAAAGTGAACGATATTTAGTCAATAGCCACATACAATCTTAGTACCTAAATGACTAGCTTTACAGAAAAGTGAACGATATTTAGTCAATAGCCACATACAATCTTAGTACCTAGATGATTAGCTTTACAGAAAAGTGAACGATATTTAGTCAATAGCCACATACAGTCTTAGTACCTAAATGACTAGCTTTACAGAAAAGTGAACGATATTTAGTCAATAGCCACATACAATCTTAGTACCTAGATGATTAGCTATACAGAAAAGAGAACGATATTTAGTCAATAGCCACATACAGTCTCAGTACCTAGATGATTAGCTATACAGAAAAGTGAACGATATTTAGTCAATAGCCACATACAGTCTTAGTACCTAGATGATTAGCTATACAGAAAAGTGAACGATATTTAGTCAATAGCCACATACAGTCTTAGTACCTAAATGACTAGCTTTACAGAAAAGTGAACGATATTTAGTCAATAGCCACATACAGTCTTAGTACCTAAATGATTAGCTTTACAGAAAAGTGAACGATATTAAATCAATAGCCACATACAGTCTTAGTACCTAAATGACTAGCTATACAGTAAAGTGAACGATATTAAATCAATAGCCACATACAATCATAGTACCTAGATGATTAGCTATACAGAAAATTGAACGATATTAAATCAATAGCCACATACAGTCTTAGTACCTAAATGACTAGCTTTACAGAAAAGTGAACGATATTTAGTCAATAGCCACATACAATCTTAGTACCTAGATGATTAGCTTTACAGAAAAGTGAACGATATTTAGTCAATAGCCACATACAATCTTAGTACCTAAATGACTAGCTATACAGTAAAGTGAACGATATTTAGTCAATAGCCACATACAATCTTAGTACCTAAATGACTAGCTTAACAGAAAAGTGAACGATATTTAGTCAATAGCCACATACAATCTTAGTACCTAGATGATTAGCTATACAGAAAAGTGAACGATATTAAATCAATAGCCACATACAATCTCAGTACCTAGATGATTAGCTATACAGAAAAGTGAACGATATTAAATCAATAGCCACATACAGTCTTAGTACCTAGATGATTAGCTATACAGAAAAGTGAACGATATTAAATCAATAGCCACATACAATCTTAGTACCTAGATGATTAGCTATACAGAAAAGTGAACGATATTTAGTCAATAGCCACATACAGTATTAGTACCTAGATGATTAGCTATACAGAAAAGTGAACGATATTAAATCAATAGCCACATACAGTCTTAGTACCTAGATGATTAGCTATACAGAAAAGTGAACGATATTTAGTCAATAGCCACATACAATCTTAGTACCTAGATGATTAGCTATACAGAAAAGTGAACGATATTAAATCAATAGCCACATACAGTCTTAGTACCTAGATGATTAGCTATACAGAAAAGTGAACGATATTTAGTCAATAGCCACATACAATCTCAGTACCTAGATGATTAGCTATACAGAAAAGTGAACGATATTTAGTCAATAGCCACATACAGTCTTAGTACCTAACTGACTAGCTTTACAGAAAAGTGAACGATATTAAATCAATAGCCACATACAATCTTAGTACCTAGATGATTAGCTATACAGAAAAGTGAACGATATTAAATCAATAGCCACATACAATCTTAGTACCTAGATGATTAGCTATACAGAAAAGTGAACGATATTTAGTCAATAGCCACATACAGTCTTTGTACCTAGATGATTAGATTTACAGAAAAGTGAACGATATTTAGTCAATAGCCACATACAGTCTTAGTACCTAAATGACTAGCTTTACAGAAAAGTGAACGATATTTAGTCAATAGCCACATACAATCTTAGTACCTAAATGACTAGCTATACAGTAAAGTGAACGATATTAAATCAATAGCCACATACAGTCTTAGTACCTAGATGATTAGCTATACAGTAAAGTGAACGATATTAAATCAATAGCCACATACAGTCTTAGTACCTAGATGACTAGTTATACAGTAAAGTGAACGATATTTAGTCAATAGCCACATACAGTCTCAGTATCTAGATGATTAGCTATACAGTAAAGTGAACGATATTAAATCAATAGCCACATACAGTCTTAGTACCTAGATGATTAGCTATACAGAAAAGTGAACGATATTTAGTCAATAGCCACATACAGTCTTAGTACCTAGATGATTAGCTATACAGAAAAGTGAACGATATTTAGTCAATAGCCACATACAGTCTCAGAACCTAGATGATTAGCTATACAGAAAAGTGAACGATATTTAGTCAATAGCCACATACAATCTTAGTACCTAAATGACTAGCTATACAGTAAAGTGAACGATATTTAGTCAATAGCCACATACAGTCTCAGTACCTAGATGATTAGCTATACAGAAAAGTGAACGATATTAAATCAATAGCCACATACAATCTCAGTACCTAGATGATTAGCTATACAGTAAAGTGAACGATATTAAATCACTAGCCACATACAATCTTAGTACCTAGATGATTAGCTATACAGAAAAGTGAACGATATTTAGTCAATAGCCACATACAATCTTAGTACCTAGGTGATTAGCTATACAGAAAAGTGAACGATATTTAGTCAATAGCCACATACAGTCTCAGTACCTAGATTATTAGCTATACAGAAAAGTGAACGATATTAAATCAATAGCCACATACAATCTTAGTACCTAGATGATTAGCTATACAGAAAAGTGAACGAAATTTCGTCAATAGCCACATACAATCTTAGTACCTAGATGATTAGCTATACAGAAAAGTGAACGATATTTAGTCAATAGCCACATACAGTCTTAGTACCTAGATGATTAGCTATACAGTAAAGTGAACGATATTTAGTCAATAGCCACATACAGTCTTAGTACCTAAATGATTAGCTATACAGAAAAGTGAACGATATTAAATCAATAGCCACATACAGTCTCAGTACTTAGATGATTAGCTATACAGAAAAGTGAACGATATTAAATCAATAGCCACATACAATCTCAGTACCTAGATGATTAGCTATACAGAAAAGTGAACGATATTAAATCAATAGCCACATACAGTCTTAGTACCTAAATGATTAGCTATACAGAAAAGTGAACGATATTTAGTCAATAGCCACATACAGTCTTAGTACCTAAATGATTAGCTATACAGAAAAGTGAACGATATTAAATCAATAGCCACATACAATCTTAGTACCTAGATGATTAGCTATACAGAAAAGTGGACGATATTTAGTCAATAGCCACATACAATCTTAGTACCTAGATGATTAGCTATACAGAAAAGTGAACGATATTTAGTCAATAGCCACATACAGTCTTAGTACCTAAATGACTAGCTTTACAGTAAAGTGAACGATATTAAGTCAATAGCCACATACAGTCTTAGTACCTAAATGACTAGCTTTACAGAAAAGTGAACGATATTAAATCAATAGCCACATACAGTCTTAGTACCTAAATGATTAGCTATACAGAAAAATGAACGATATTTAGTCAATAGCCACATACAGTCTTAGTACCTAGATGATTAGCTATACAGAAAAGTGAACGATATTTAGTCAATAGCCACATACAGTCTTAGTACCTAGATGATTAGCTATACAGAAAAGTGAACGATATTTAGTCAATAGCCACATACAGTCTTAGTACCTAAATGACTAGCTATACAGTAAAGTGAACGATATTTAGTCAATAGCCACATACAATCTTAGTACCTAGATGATTAGCAATACAGAAAAGTGAACGATATTAAATCAATAGCCACATACAGTCTCAGAACCTAGATGACTAGTTATTCAGTAAAGTGAACGATATTTAGTCAATAGCCACATACAGTCTTAGTACCTAAATGACTAGCTTTACAGAAAAGTGAACGATATTAAATCAATAGCCACATACAATCTTAGTACCTAGATGATTAGCTATACAGAAAAGTGAACGATATTTAGTCAATAGCCACATACAGTCTTAGTACCTAGATGACTAGTTATACAGTAAAGTGAACGATATTTAGTCAATAGCCACATACAATCTTAGTACCTAGATGATTAGCTATACAGAAAAGAGAACGATATTTAGTCAATAGCCACATACAGTCTTAGTACCTAAATGACTAGCTATACAGTAAAGTGAACGATATTTAGTCAATAGCCACATACAATCTTAGTACCTAAATGATTAGCTATACAGAAAAGTGAACGATATTTAGTCAATAGCCACATACAATCTTAGTACCTAGATGATTAGCTATACAGTAAAGTGAACGATATTTAGTCAATAGCCACATACAGTCTTAGTACCTAGATGATTAGCTATACAGAAAAGTGAACGATATTTAGTCAATAGCCACATACAGTCTCAGTACCTAAATGACTAGCTATACAGTAAAGTGAACGATATTTAGTCAATAGCCACATACAGTCTTAGTACCTAAATGACTAGCTATACAGTAAAGTGAACGATATTTAGTCAATAGCCACATACAGTCTCAGTACCTAAATGACTAGCTGTACAGTAAAGTGAACGATATTTAGTCAATAGCCACATACAGTCTCAGTACCTAAATGACTAGCTATACAGTAAAGTGAACGATATTAAATCAATAGCCACATACAGTCTTAGTACCTAGATGATTAGCTATACAGAAAAGTGAACGATATTTAGTCAATAGCCACATACAGTCTTAGTACCTAGATGATTAGCTATACAGAAAAGTGAACGATATTTAGTCAATAGCCACATACAATCTTAGTACCTAGATGATTAGCTATACAGAAAAGTGAACGATATTTAGTCAATAGCCACATACAGTCTTAGTACCTAGATGATTAGCTATACAGAAAAGTGAACGATATTAAATCAATAGCCACATACAATCTTAGTACCTAGATGATTAGCTATACAGAAAAGTGAACGATATTAAATCAATAGCCACATACAGTCTCAGTACCTAGATGACTAGCTATACAGAAAAGTGAACGATATTTAGTCAACAGCCACATACAATCTCAGTACCTAGATGATTAGTTATACAGTAAAGTGAACGATATTTAGTCAATTGCCACATACAGTCTTAGTACCTAAATGACTAACTTTACAGAAAAGTGAACGATATTAAATCAATAGCCACATACAGTCTTAGTACCTAGATGATTAGCTATACGGAAAAGTGAACGATATTTAGTCAATAGCCACATACAATCTTAGTACCTAAATGACTAGCTTTACAGAAAAGTGAACGATATTTAGTCAATAGCCACATACAATCTTAGTACCTAGATGATTAGCTATACAGAAAAGTGAACGATATTAAATCAATAGCCACATACAATCTTAGTACCTAGATGATTAGCTATACAGAAAAGTGAACGATATTTAGTCAATAGCCACATACAATCTTAGTACCTAGATGATTAGCTATACAGTAAAGTGAACGATATTAAATCAATAGCCACATACAATCTTAGTACCTAGATGATTAGCTATACAGAAAAGAGAACGATATTAAATCAATAGCCACATACAATCTTAGTACCTAGATGATTAGCTATACAGAAAAGTGAACGATATTAAATCAATTGCCACATACAAACTTAGTACCTAGATGATTAGCTATAGAGAAAAGTGAACGATATTTAGACAATAGCCACATACAGTCTTAGTACAT
Source organism: Congeria kusceri (assembly GCA_027627225.1). Classification (NCBI taxonomy): domain Eukaryota; kingdom Metazoa; phylum Mollusca; class Bivalvia; order Myida; family Dreissenidae; genus Congeria; species Congeria kusceri. Next base: position 12,985 of record JAPFQT010000242.1, on the reverse strand, counting down.
AGATGATTAGCTATACAGAAAAGTGAACGATATTAAATCAATAGCCACATACAATATCAGTACCTAGATGATTAGCTATACAGAAAAGTGAACGATATTAAATCAATAGCCACATACAATCTTAGTACCTAAATGACTAGCTATACAGTAAAGTGAACGATATTTAGTCAATAGCCACATACAATCTTAGTACCTAGATGATTAGCTATACAGAAAAGTGAACGATATTTAGTCAATAGCCACATACAATCTTAGTACCTAAATGACTAGCTTTACAGAAAAGTGAACGATATTTAGTCAATAGCCACATACAATCTTAGTACCTAAATGACTAGCTATACAGTAAAGTGAACGATATTTAGTCAATAGCCACATACAATCTTAGTACCTAGATGATTAGCTATACAGAAAAGTGAACGATATTTAGTCAATAGCCACATACAATCTTAGTACCTAAATGACTAGCTTTACAGAAAAGTGAACGATATTTAGTCAATAGCCACATACAATCTTAGTACCTAAATGACTAGCTTAACAGAAAAGTGAACGATATTTAGTCAATAGCCACATACAATCTTAGTACCTAGATGATTAGCTATACAGAAAAGTGAACGATATTTAGTCAATAGCCACATACAGTCTTAGTACCTAGATGATTAGCTATACAGAAAAGTGAACGATATTTAGTCAATAGCCACATACAATATTAGTACCTAGATGATTAACTATACAGAAATGTGAACGATATTAAATCAATAGCCACATACAATCTTAGTACCTAGATGATTTGCTATACAGAAAAGTGAACGATATTTAGTCAATAGCCACATACAATCTCAGTACCTAGATGATTAGCTATACAGAAAAGTGAACGATATTAAATCAATAGCCACATACAATCTTAGTACCAAGATGATTAGCTATACAGAAAAGTGAACGATATTAAATCAATAGCCACATACAATCTTAGTACCTAAATGACTAGCTATACAGTAAAGTGAACGATATTTAGTCAATAGCCACATACAATCTTAGTACCTAGATGATTAGCTATACAGAAAAGTGATCGATATTTAGTCAATAGCCACATACAATCTTAGTACCTAAATGACTAGCTTTACAGAAAAGTGAACGATATTTAGTCAATAGCCACATACAATCTTAGTACCTAAATGACTAGCTATACAGTAAAGTGAACGATATTTAGTCAATAGCCACATACAATCTTAGTACCTAGATGATTAGCTATACAGAAAAGTGAACGATATTTAGTCAATAGCCACATACAATCTTAGTACCTAAATGACTAGCTTTACAGAAAAGTGAACGATATTTAGTCAATAGCCACATACAATCTTAGTACCTAAATGACTAGCTTAACAGAAATGTGAACGATATTTAGTCAATAGCCACATACAATCTTAGTACCTAGATGATTAGCTATACAGAAAAGTGAACGATATTTAGTCAATAGCCACATAGAATCTTAGTACCTAGATGACTAGCTTTACAGAAAAGTGAACGATATTAAATCAATAGCCACATACAATCTTAGTACCTAGATGATTAGCTATACAGAAAAGTGAACGATATTTAGTCAATAGCCACATACAGTCTTAGTACCTAGATGATTAACTATAGAGTAAACTGAACGATATTTAGTCAATAGCCACATACAATCTTAGTACCTAAATGACTAGCTTAACAGAAAAGTGAACGATATTTAGTCAAAAGCCACATACAGTCTTAGTACCTAGATGATTAGCTATACAGTAAAGAGAACGATATTTAGTCAATAGCCACATACAGTCTTAGTACCTAGATGATTAGCTATACAGTAAAGTGAACGATATTTAGTCAATAGCCACATACAATCTTAGTACCTAGATGATTAGCTATACAGAAAAGTGAGCGATATTTAGTCAATAGCCACATACAATCTTAGTACCTAAATGACTAGCTATACAGAAAAGTGAACGATATTTAGTCAATAGCCACATACAATCTTAGTACCTAAATGACTAGCTTTACAGAAAAGTGAACGATATTTAGTCAATAGCCACATACAATCTTAGTACCTAGATGATTAGCTTTACAGAAAAGTGAACGATATTTAGTCAATAGCCACATACAGTCTTAGTACCTAAATGACTAGCTTTACAGAAAAGTGAACGATATTTAGTCAATAGCCACATACAATTTTAGTACCTAGATGATTAGCTATACAGAAAAGAGAACGATATTTAGTCAATAGCCACATACAGTCTCAGTACCTAGATGATTAGCTATACAGAAAAGTGAACGATATTTAGTCAATAGCCACATACAGTCTTAGTACCTAGATGATTAGCTATACAGAAAAGTGAACGATATTTAGTCAATAGCCACATACAGTCTTAGTACCTAAATGACTAGCTTTACAGAAAAGTGAACGATATTTAGTCAATAGCCACATACAGTCTCAGTACCTAGATGATTAGCTATACAGAAAAGTGAACGATATTTAGTCAATAGCCACATACAGTCTTAGTACCTAACTGACTAGCTTTACAGAAAAGTGAACGATATTAAATCAATAGCCACATACAATCTTAGTACCTAGATGATTAGCTATACAGAAAAGTGAACGATATTAAATCAATAGCCACATACAATCTTAGTACCTAGATGATTAGCTATACAGAAAAGTGAACGATATTTAGTCAATAGCCACATACAGTCTTTGTACCTAGATGATTAGATTTACAGAAAAGTGAACGATATTTAGTCAATAGCCACATACAGTCTTAGTACCTAAATGACTAGCTTTACAGAAAAGTGAACGATATTTAGTCAATAGCCACATACAATCTTAGTACCTAAATGACTAGCTATACAGTAAAGTGAACGATATTAAATCAATAGCCACATACAGTCTTAGTACCTAGATGATTAGCTATACAGTAAAGTGAACGATATTAAATCAATAGCCACATACAGTCTTAGTACCTAAATGACTAGCTTTACAGAAAAGTGAACGATATTTAGTCAATAGCCACATACAATCTTAGTACCTAGATGATTAGCTTTACAGAAAAGTGAACGATATTTAGTCAATAGCCACATACAATCTTAGTACCTAAATGACTAGCTATACAGTAAAGTGAACGATATTTAGTCAATAGCCACATACAATCTTAGTACCTAAATGACTAGCTTAACAGAAAAGTGAACGATATTTAGTCAATAGCCACATACAATCTTAGTACCTAGATGATTAGCTATACAGAAAAGTGAACGATATTAAATCAATAGCCACATACAATCTCAGTACCTAGATGATTAGCTATACAGAAAAGTGAACGATATTAAATCAATAGCCACATACAGTCTTAGTACCTAGATGATTAGCTATACAGAAAAGTGAACGATATTAAATCAATAGCCACATACAATCTTAGTACCTAGATGATTAGCTATACAGAAAAGTGAACGATATTTAGTCAATAGCCACATACAGTATTAGTACCTAGATGATTAGCTATACAGAAAAGTGAACGATATTAAATCAATAGCCACATACAGTCTTAGTACCTAGATGATTAGCTATACAGAAAAGTGAACGATATTTAGTCAATAGCCACATACAATCTTAGTACCTAGATGATTAGCTATACAGAAAAGTGAACGATATTAAATCAATAGCCACATACAGTCTTAGTACCTAGATGATTAGCTATACAGAAAAGTGAACGATATTTAGTCAATAGCCACATACAATCTCAGTACCTAGATGATTAGCTATACAGAAAAGTGAACGATATTTAGTCAATAGCCACATACAGTCTTAGTACCTAACTGACTAGCTTTACAGAAAAGTGAACGATATTAAATCAATAGCCACATACAATCTTAGTACCTAGATGATTAGCTATACAGAAAAGTGAACGATATTAAATCAATAGCCACATACAATCTTAGTACCTAGATGATTAGCTATACAGAAAAGTGAACGATATTTAGTCAATAGCCACATACAGTCTTTGTACCTAGATGATTAGATTTACAGAAAAGTGAACGATATTTAGTCAATAGCCACATACAGTCTTAGTACCTAAATGACTAGCTTTACAGAAAAGTGAACGATATTTAGTCAATAGCCACATACAATCTTAGTACCTAAATGACTAGCTATACAGTAAAGTGAACGATATTAAATCAATAGCCACATACAGTCTTAGTACCTAGATGATTAGCTATACAGTAAAGTGAACGATATTAAATCAATAGCCACATACAGTCTTAGTACCTAGATGACTAGTTATACAGTAAAGTGAACGATATTTAGTCAATAGCCACATACAGTCTCAGTATCTAGATGATTAGCTATACAGTAAAGTGAACGATATTAAATCAATAGCCACATACAGTCTTAGTACCTAGATGATTAGCTATACAGAAAAGTGAACGATATTAAATCAATAGCCACATACAGTCTTAGTACCTAGATGACTAATTATACAGTAAAGTGAACGATATTTAGTCAATAGCCACATACAGTCTTAGTACCTAAATGACTAGCTTTACAGAAAAGTTAACGATATTAAATCAATAGCCACATACAATCTTAGTACCTAGATGATTAGCTATACAGAAAAGTGAACGATATTAAATCAATAGCCACATACAGTCTTAGTACCTAGATGACTAGTTATACAGTAAAGTGAACGATATTTAGTCAATAGCCACATACAGTCTTAGTACCTAAATGACTAGCTATACAGAAAAGTGAACGATATTAAATCAATAGCCACATACAATCTTAGTACCTAGATGATTAGCTATACAGAAAAGTGAACGATATTAAATCAATAGCCACATACAATCTCAGTACCTAAATGATTAGCTATACAGAAAAGTGAACGATATTTAGTCAATAGCCACATACAATCTCAGTACCTAGATGATTATCTATACAGTAAAGTGAACGATATTTAGTCAATAGCCACATACAATCTCAGTACCTAGATGATTAGCTATACAGTAAAGTGAACGATATTTAGTCAATAGCCACATACAATCTTAGTACCTAGATGATTAGCTATACAGAAAAGTGAACGATATTTAGTCAATAGCCACATACAATCTCAGTACCTAGATGACTAGTTATTCAGTAAAGTGAACGATATTAAATCAATAGCCACATACAGTCTTAGTACCTAGATGATTAGCTATACAGTAAAGAGAACGATATTTAGTCAATAGCCACATACAGTCTTAGTACCTAGATGATTAGCTATACAGAAAAGTGAACGATATTAAATCAATAGCCACATACAGTCTTAGTACCTAGATGATTAGCTATACAGTAAAGTGAACGATATTTAGTCAATAGCCACATACAGTCTCAGTACCTAGATGATTAGCTATACAGAAAAGTGAACGATATTTAGTCAATAGCCACATACAATCTTAGTACCTAAATGACTAGCTATACAGAAAAGTGAACGATATTTAGTCAATAGCCACATACAGTCTTAGTACCTAGATGATTAGCTATACAGAAAAGTGAACGATATTAAATCAATAGCCACATACAATCTTAGTACCTAGATGATTAGTTATACAGTAAAGTGAACGATATTTAGTCAATAGCCACATACAGTCTTAGTACCTAAATGACTAGTTTTACAGAAAAGTGAACGATATTAAATCAATAGCCACATACAATCTTAGTACCTAGATGATTTGCTATACAGTAAAGTGAACGATATTTAGTCAATAGCCACATACAGTCTTAGTACCTAAATGACTAGCTTTACAGAAAAGTGAACGATATTAAATCAATAGCCACATACAGTCTTAGTACCTAGATGATTAGCTATACGGAAAAGTGAACGATATTTAGTCAATAGCCACATACAATCTTAGTACCTAAATGACTAGCTTTACAGAAAAGTGAACGATATTTAGTCAATAGCCACATACAATCTTAGTACCTAGATGATTAGCTATAAAGAAAAGTGAACGATATTAAATCAATAGCCACATACAATCTTAGTACCTAGATGATTAGCTATACAGAAAAGTGAACGATATTTAGTCAATAGCCACATACAATCTTAGTACCTAGATGATTAGCTATACAGTAAAGTGAACGATATTAAATCAATAGCCTCATACAATCTTAGTACCTAGATGATTAGCTATACAGAAAAGAGAACGATATTAAATCAATGGCCACATACAATCTTAGTACCTAGATGATTAGCTATACAGAAAAGTGAACGATATTAAATCAATAGCCACATACAAACTTAGTACCTAGATGATTAGCTATAGAGAAAAGTGAACGATATTTAGACAATAGCCACATACAGTCTTAGTACCTAGATGATTAGCTATACAGAAAAGTGAACGATATTAAATCAATAGCCACATACAATATCAGTACCTAGATGATTAGCTATACAGAAAAGTGAACGATATTAAATCAATAGCCACATACAATCTTAGTACATAAATGACTAGCTATACAGTAAAGTGAACGATATTTAGTCAATAGCCACATACAATCTTAGTACCTAAATGACTAGCTATACAGTAAAGTGAACGATATTTAGTCAATAGCCACATACAATCTTAGTACCTAGATGATTAGCTATACAGAAAAGTGAACGATATTTAGTCAATAGCCACATACAATCTTAGTACCTAAATGACTAGCTTTACAGAAAAGTGAACGATATTTAGTCAATAGCCACATACAATCTTAGTACCTAAATGACTAGCTTAACAGAAAAGTGAACGATATTTAGTCAATAGCCACATACAGTCTCAGTACCTAGATGATTAGCTATACAGAAAAGTGAACGATATTTAGTCAATAGCCACATACAGTCTTAGTACCTAGATGATTAGCTATACAGAAAAGTGAACGATATTTAGTCAATAGCCACATACAATATTAGTACCTAGATGATTAGCTATACAGAAATGTGAACGATATTAAATCAATAGCCACATACAATCTTAGTACCTAGATGATTTGCTATACAGAAAAGTGAACGATATTTAGTCAATAGCCACATACAATCTCAGTACCTAGATGATTAGCTATACAGAAAAGTGAACGATATTAAATCAATAGCCACATACAATCTTAGTACCAAGATGATTAGCTATACAGAAAAGTGAACGATATTAAATCAATAGCCACATACAATCTTAGTACCTAAATGACTAGCTATACAGTAAAGTGAACGATATTTAGTCAATAGCCACATACAATCTTAGTACCTAGATGATTAGCTATACAGAAAACTGATCGATATTTAGTCAATAGCCACATACAATCTTAGTACCTAAATGACTAGCTTTACAGAAAAGTGAACGATATCTAGGCAATAGCCACATACAATCTTAGTACCTAAATGACTAGCTATACAGTAAAGTGAACGATATTTAGTCAATAGCCACATACAATCTTAGTACCTAGATGATTAGCTATACAGAAAAGTGAACGATATTTAGTCAAAAGCCACATACAATCTTAGTACCTAAATGACTAGCTTTACAGAAAAGTGAACGATATTTAGTCAATAGCCACATACAATCCTAGTACCTAAATGACTAGCTTAACAGAAAAGTGAACGATATTTAGTCAATAGCCACATACAATCTTAGTACCTAGATGATTAGCTATACAGAAAAGTGAACGATATTTAGTCAATAGCCACATAGAATCTTAGTACCTAGATGACTAGCTTTACAGAAAAGTGAACGATATTAAATCAATAGCCACATACAATCTTAGTACCTAGATGATTAGCTATACAGAAAAGTGAACGATATTTAGTCAATAGCCACATACAGTCTTAGTACCTAGATGATTAGCTATACAGTAAAGTGAACGATATTTAGTCAATAGCCACATACAATCTTAGTACCTAAATGACTAGCTTAACAGAAAATTGAACGATATTTAGTCAATAGCCACATACAGTCTTAGTACCTAGATGATTAGCTATACAGTAAAGAGAACGATATTTAGTCAATATCCACATACAGTCTTAGTACCTAGATGATTAGCTATACAGTAAATTGAACGATATTTAGTCAATAGCCACATACAATCTTAGTACCTAGATGATTAGCTATACAGAAAAGTGAGCGATATTTAGTTAATAGCCACATACAATCTTAGTACCTAAATGACTAGCTATACAGAAAAGTGAACGATATTTAGTCAATAGCCACATACAATCTTAGTACCTAAATGACTAGCTTTACAGAAAAGTGAACGATATTTAGTCAATAGCCACATACAATCTCAGTACCTAGATGATTAGCTATACAGAAAAGTGAACGATATTTAGTCAATAGCCACATACAGTCTTAGTACGTAGATGATTAGCTATACAGAAAAGTGAACGATATTTAGTCAATAGCCACATACAGTCTTAGTACCTAGATGATTAGCTATACAGTAAAGTGAACGATATTTAGTCAATAGCCACATACAATCTTAGTACCTAAATGACTAGCTTAACAGAAAAGAGAACGATATTTAGTCAATAGCCATATACAGTCTTAGTACCTAGATGATTAGCTATACAGTAAAGAGAACGATATTTAGTCAATAGCCACATACAGTCTTAGTACCTAGATGATTAGCTATACAGTAAATTGAACGATATTTAGTCAATAGCCACATACAATCTTAGTACCTAGATGATTAGCTATACAGAAAAGTGAGCGATATTTAGTCAATAGCCACATACAATCTTAGTACCTAAATGACTAGCTATACAGAAAAGTGAACGATATTTAGTCAATAGCCACATACAATCTTAGTACCAAAATGACTAGCTTTACAGAAAAGTGAACGATATTTAGTCAATAGCCACATACAATCTCAGTACCTAGATGATTAGCTATACAGAAAAGTGAACGATATTTAGTCAATAGCCACATACAGTCTTAGTACCTAAATGACTAGCTATACAGTAAAGTGAACGATATTAAATCAATAGCCACATACAATCTTAGTACCTAGATGATTAGCTATACAGAAAAGTGAACGATATTAAATCAATAGCCACATACAATCTTAGTACCTAAATGACTAGCTTTACAGAAAAGTGAACGATATTTAGTCAATAGCCACATACAATATTAGTACCTAGATGATTAGCTTTACAGAAAAGTGAACGATATTTAGTCAATAGCCACATACAGTCTTAGTACCTAAATGACTAGCTTTACAGAAAAGTGAACGATATTTAGTCAATAGCCACATACAATCTTAGTACCTAGATGATTAGCTATACAGAAAAGAGAACGATATTTAGTCAATAGCCACATACAGTCTTAGTACCTAAATGACTAGCTATACAGTAAAGTGAACGATATTTAGTCAATAGCCACATACAATCTTAGTACCTAGATGATTAGCTATACAGTAAAGTGAACGATATTTAGTCAATAGCCACATACAGTCTTAGTACCTAGATGATTAGCTATACAGAAAAGTGAACGATATTTAGTCAATAGCCACATACAGTCTTAGTACCTAGATGATTAGCTATACAGTAAAGTGAACGATATTTAGTCAATAGCCACATACAGTCTTAGTACCTAGATGATTAGTTATACAGAAAAGTGAACGATATTTAGTCAATAGCCACATACAATCTTAGTACCTAGATGATTAGCTATACAGAAAAGTGAACGATATTTAGTCAATAGCCACATACAGTCTTAGTACCTAGATGATTAGCTATACAGAAATGTGAACGATATTAAATCAATAGCCACATACAGTCTTAGTACCTAGATGATTAGCTATACAGAAAAGTGAACGATATTTAGTCAATAGCCACATACAGTCTTAGTACCTAGATGACTAGTTATACAGTAAAGTGAACGATATTTAGTCAATAGCCACATACAATCTTAGTACCTAGATGATTAGCTATACAGAAAAGTGAACGATATTTAGTCAATAGCCACATACAATCTCAGTACCTAGATGATTAGCTATACAGAAAAGTGAACGATATTTAGTCAATAGCCACATACAGTCTTAGTACCTAGATGATTAGCTATACAGAAAAGTGAACGATATTTAGTCAATAGCCACATACAGTCTTAGTACCTAAATGACTAGCTTTACAGAAAAGTGAACGATATTTAGTCAATAGCCACATACAGTCTTAGTACCTAAATGATTAGCTTTACAGAAAAGTGAACGATATTAAATCAATAGCCACATACAGTCTTAGTACCTAGATGATTAGCTATACAGAAAAGTGAACGATATTTAGTCAATAGCCACATACAGTCTTAGTACCTAGATGATTAGCTATACAGAAAAGTGAACGATATTAAATCAATAGACACATTCAATCTCAGTACCTAGATGATTAGCTATACAGAAAAGTGAACGATATTAAATCAATAGCCACATACAGTCTTAGTACCTAAATGATTAGCTTTACAGAAAAGTGAACGATATTAAATCAATAGCCACATACAGTCTTAGTACCTAAATGACTAGCTATACAGTAAAGTGAACGATATTAAATCAATAGCCACATACAGTCTTAGTACCTAAATGATTAGCTATACAGAAAAGTGAACGATATTAAATCAATAGCCACATACAGTCTTAGTACCTAAATGACTAGCTATACAGTAAAGTGAACGATATTAAATCAATAGCCACATACAATCTTAGTACCTAGATGATTAGCTATACAGAAAAGTGAACGATATTAAATCAATAGCCACATACAGTCTTAGTACCTAAATGACTAGCTTTACAGAAAAGTGAACGATATTTAGTCAATAGCCACATACAATCTTAGTACCTAGATGATTAGCTTTACAGAAAAGTGAACGATATTTAGTCAATAGCCACATAAAATCTTAGTACCTAAATGACTAGCTATACAGAAAAGTGAACGATATTTAGTCAATAGCCACATACAATCTTAGTACCTAAATGACTAGCTTAACAGAAAAGTGAACGATATTTAGTCAATAGCCACATACAATCTTAGTACCTAGATGATTAGCTATACAGAAAAGTGAACGATATTAAATCAATAGCCACATACAATCTCAGTACCTAGATGATTAGCTATACAGAAAAGTGAACGATATTAAATCAATAGCCACATACAGTCTTAGTACCTAGATGATTAGCTATACAGAAAAGTGAACGATATTAAATCAATAGCCACATACAATCTTAGTACCTAGATGATTAGCTATACAGAAAAAGTGAACGATATTTAGTCAATAGCCACATACAGTCTTAGTACCTAGATGATTAGCTATACAGAAAGGTGAAACGATATTAAATCAATAGCCACATACAGTCTTAGTACCTAGATGATTAGCTATACAGAAAAGTGAACGATATTTAGTCAATAGCCACATACAATCTTAGTACCTAGATGATTAGCTATACAGAAAAAGTGAACGATATTAAATCAATAGCCACATACAGACTTAGTACCTAGATGATTAGCTATACAGAAAAGTGTACGATATTTAGTCAATAGCCACATACAATCTCAGTACCTAGATGATTAGCTATACAGAAAAGTGAACGATATTTTGTCAATAGCCACCTACAGTCTTAGTACCTAACTGACTAGCTTTACAGAAAAGTGAACGATATTGAATCAATAGCCACATACAATCTTAGTACCTAGATGATTAGCTATACAGAAAAGTGAACGATATTAAATCAATAGCCACATACAATCTTAGTACCTAGATGATTAGCTATACAGAAAAGTGAACGATATTTAGTCAATAGCCACATACAGTCTTTGTACCTAGATGATTAGCTTTACAGAAAAGTGAACGATATTTAGTCAATAGCCACATACAGTCTTAGTACCTAAATGACTAGCTTTACAGAAAAGTGAACGATATTTAGGTCAATAGCCACATACAATCTTAGTACCTAAATGACTAGCTATACAGTAAAGTGAACGATATTAAATCAATAGCCAACATACAGTCTTAGTACCTAGATGATTAGCTATACAGTAAAGTGAACGATATTAAATCAATAGCCACATACAGTCTTAGTACCTAGATGACTAGTTATACAGTAAAGTGAACGATATTTAGTCAATAGCCACATACAGTCTCAGTATTTAGATGATTAGCTATACAGTAAAGTGAACGATATTAAATCAATAGCCACATACAGTCTTAGTACCTAGATGATTAGCTATACAGAAAAGTGAACGATATTAAATCAATAGCCACATACAGTCTTAGTACCTAGATGACTAGTTATACAGTAAAGTGAACGATATTTAGTCAATAGCCACATACAGTCTTAGTACCTAAATGACTAGCTTTACAGAAAAGTGAACGATATTAAATCAATAGCCACATACAATCTTAGTACCTAGATGATTAGCTATACAGAAAAGTGAACGATATTAAATCAATAGCCACATACAGTCTTAGTACCTAGATGACTACTTATACAGTAAAGTGAACGATATTTAGTCAATAGCCACATACAGTCTTAGTACCTAAATGACTAGCTATACAGAAAAGTGAACGATATTAAATCAATAGCCACATACAATCTTAGTACCCTAGATGATTAGATATACAGAAAAGTGAACGATATTATAATCAATAGCCACATACAATCTCAGTACCTAAATGATTAGCTATACAGAAAAGTGAACGATATTTAGTCAATAGCCACATACAATCTCAGTACCTAGATGATTATCTATACAGTAAAGTGAACGATATTTAGTCAATAGCCACATACAATCTCAGTACCTAGATGATTAGCTATACAGTAAAGTGAACGATATTTAGTCAATAGCCACATACAATCTTAGTACCTAGATGATTAGCTATACAGAAAAGTGAACGATATTTAGTCAATAGCCACATACAATCTCAGTACCTAGATGACTAGTTATTCAGTAAAGTGAACGATATTAAATCAATA